>VZRE01004037.1:920229-1104929 GCA_013396775.1 Cephalopterus ornatus
TGTTCTTGAACAGGCAGCAGTTACGAGTATTGAGGCCATGTTGCTGCGAACGCAGCTGCGTTGGGCAGGGCACGTCTCCAAGGATGAAGGACTACCGCCTTCCGAAGATTGTGTTCTACGGTGAACTTGCCACTGGCTGCCGCAAGAGAGGAGCCCCGAAGAAGAGATATAAGGACTCCCTGAAACAACATCTCAGCCTTGGCCATATCGATCACCATCACTGGTCTGCTCTGGCCTCCAATCGGGAGGCCTGGAGACACACCATCCACAACGCTGCTGCTTCTGTTGAGAATACACGCAGGATCACTCTCGAGGAGAAAAGACAACGCAGAAAGAACCGTGTCCTGTCGGTACAACCTGGGGAGTCATTCTGCTGTGCCTTTTGCAACCGGACGTGTCTATCTCGCATTGGCCTTTTTAGCCATCAGCGTGCTTGTAGCAAGCGTGGGTAGAGTCCTTCACAAATCTTCGTTCGCGAAGCCTAGCCATGATAGGATTATGTATCGCTATATGAGGTAACTTCATCTAGGCTTGCCAACATAAGGAGGAAGAGGAAAAAATATCTTTTCTGAAACCAATGAAGATATGTGAAGACACATAACTCATAAAGAGATTATCATTGTTTATTATCATAAACACAAAATATATGTGCTGCAGAAACCTGCCTTTGGCAAGGTGTCTTTCTGGTCTAAGCAAAAGTGCTTTCACATCTACCTCAGTGCTAAGGGTTAAGGGGTGGGCTGAGAAGGTTGGTTCCTAGAGCAATATGAAAGTCAGACGCCTCATGACATTGGAGCTTGGTGCAAGCTGATCCTCTTTGCAACCAGTCATACCCACTGTCACAGCAGTCCCAGGACAGGGCAGTGACTGGCTTTCATGTGGTTTCACAGCATTACTAGGTTAGCAGGAATTACAGACCTGTTCACTGCCTGGTGCCTCTTATGTACAGGCACTGGGACTTTCTGGGCCTAAAGGAACAGATCTTCTCCCAAAGGGCATGCTGTCCCTGGCATTGCCTCACAGAGCAGTTTGGACACCCTGTGGAAGAGATGTCATGTATATGTAGCTCTTCAGTACATTTCAAAAAAAGGATATAGCAATCACAAAACACAACTCCATTATGTAAGGCACAGTCTAGTCTCAGCCTGACTTAAAATGTTGCATGTTTTCTTTAGTTAGAGTTCTCTGTACAGAATGGACTGATATGCCAAAAAAAAACACCCAAAAGAGACAAATATGGTAAGGAAAACAACTGAGAATGGCATAGATATATGTGTAAATTAAGACATTAATCTTACTTCAGATTTGCACCCGCCAAGTATAACCCAGTTACGCTCATTTTTCCTGGCACGAGCTGAAAGATTTCATACATTAGAAGTATATCATGATACTTTTTCACCTATAATCAATTTTCATTTTCTCTTTGGCAGTCACAAAACTTCATTTGGAGAAAACACTCCAAAAATCTACTTAATCCACCTTATATACTTATATGTACCTTGCTTCTCTATATTAATCTTAAAAAACTGTCTTTAATTATTTATTATTTGTTTGCACTGTGCAAACAATGTGTAGATCTGAATTCTGCTGGTACATGATGAAATGGAAAACAAAGAACTTAATTCTAGTAAGACCTACATCTGAGTATTTGGGGTATAAACCAGATCTCACTCAGTGTCTAAAACTGGATTCTGCAGAAATGTGTCTAGATTCCTTTTGTGTCAGATAAAACCAAACTTTCTTTTCCAATGTTTCAGAAGACCAGAAAGTTGCAGTTAGTTTTTTTCACTTACTTGTTCTATTACACAAGTGAAAATTAAATGGCAAATATGACCACATAGATTTAGGGGACAAAAATTAAACACAGATATTAGATTCTCCTATCACTTACAGTTTACAAATTCATTCAGCCTCGTTAGGAAAAGAGCTTTTTAACAAACCCATGTAACCACTAAAACTGAAAGGCAATTGAAACCCACAACATCCAGAGGATGTTAAAGTCAGCATTTGAAGACATCAGAAGAAAATAGCGAAGAAACAGGTCCCCCTCTCTACAACTGCTGTCTAGACTAATACAACCTCATGGAGTTGAGAAAGACTTCTGCCTGCACAGTTCATCAGCAGATTCAGTAGGCAGCAATAACTGTATGGCAGCAACAAGTCCTGGGTACCATCCTGACATAAATGAAAGTACACATCCCAACCAGATTGGTACTCCTTTTCTTGGTTCTGCAAAACTGAAATACAGTCCTGTAGGCCACTTTTGTGGCTGTCCCGTTTAGAGGCTCTCATATTCCTTGGGAACATTAAAACACACTTGCATTTTTTGAGAGGAAGAGGGAAAAAAATGAAACTGGAAAAGAGAGACAAAAACTGCCCATGTACTTATATTTAAAAAAAAAAAAAAAACAAACCTCAAAAGGCAAGTGAAGGAGTAGGTAAGCAGGACAGTTCTGGTCAAAACTCTCATTTAAAATTAAGTTGTCACCACCTTAACACCCTAAACTTGCTCTGCTAGGACTCATGAGCAGATGACCCTTTTCCAGACTGCTTCATCTACAGAAAGCTGTCACAAAAGGCTACCACTGGATTTACAGCTAGATGTGCAAAATGAGTCTGTGATCTTCTGCCTTGGGGAAGTGAGCACCACACTGTGAAATGAGCACTACACTAGAGCCCCACATACCCTGAGGCTAAACTATAACATCACCTTTGTTAAAACTGTTCATTCCAGTTTGTCAAAGATTTACATTTCACAGATGAGGAACCCAAAGCAAAACTCAACCTTTAGGTACCATGCTTTCATTTGTGGCAACTGAGTCCCATTCTAAACCAAAACGCATTCCCAGAGTGATGCATTCACTCCAGAGAACATCTTATTATAAGCAGTAAAATAGCATGAGTAGTCACATCTACAGTCCCTAAGATAACACTGCTCACACCTTCTCTTTTTCCACAATGAAATATAGAAACATAAAAGCATCCATCTCTCTTCTGATCCCATGTAGTACAAGACATATTGTCTGATCGTGGAGGTGGTGATTTTCCAAATTGTGCAGAGAAAAACCGAAGTTTTTAAACCTTCATCGTTTTTAATTATTGCAGATGGTAGGGACTGAAATCTTGCAGAAGGCACAACTCCTGGATGCAAATAGAATGAGAAGAAGTAAATACATATCTGCTACAGAACCATCAATGCCTGCACCAGAATGTCTGAGAACTATTTCTTGGTTCAATGACATACGCCTCTAAGGAAATAGTCACCAGTTACAGAAGATCTGAACAAAATAAATGTACTTTTGGTTTGTATGCACCAAACTCAGAGGCAACAATGAAGCACTGACAGAGGCTCACTGTACAGCGTGCAGCAAGTGTGCCACAGAGATCAAACCTCAGGTGCTACTGGAACATATTGTGCTCTTCAGCATCTCAGCACCTGCTGCTATTGGCTGACTCTAGATATCAGATGGAAATATCACACCACAGCTCACCCAAAACTGCACCCAATCTTTCACAGCAACAGACATTTATGACTTGCAGTTTGCGTCATTTATGCCCCCTAATAACAAGAGCCTGCAAATCTGCCTGCATTTGCAAAGTAACCCAACTGCCTTATCTAGAAGTGCATCCTTTCTTGTGGCTCTTTTAAGAAAATCTTTTTTCTGGTATCTTTGTGGGGTTTTTTTTAAAAAGTGTTTGATTTCACAACTATTCTATTCTTTTGAGAGATATTTTGTTCATAAAATTCTGCTTCATTTTGGCAATAATTGCTAAAATACTCAAAAAATAAAACAGAATTCTGTAATTTCATTCCAAGTCTAGACAACTTAAGGTCCTACACTGCACAGTTTATTTTGCATATTTACTTCCAAAGCTTTTGCCTTTCTGGTCTCATTTGCATTCCCAGCAGAAACCAGTTCAGAACATTCTTCCAGCTGAGAGGAGCTGGAATCCTTCTTTCCTAGGACAAATTGCACTTTACAAGTCGAATTTACAATTTACAAATTACAAGTGTAATGTGTAAAGTCTGGCTTTACAGAAACAACTTTAATTAGGTAAGTATTCCATAACTTGATGCCTCCAAACTCACGTGCTAGAGAGGGAACTTGTGCTCTAGTTTCTATGTCGATAGGATTTCTGTTTACTGTGGCAGGGACCAGGACCCAGATCTTGCTTATCCCTACCGTTACACAGTATTAATTAAGAGGAAGTTGCAAGATGAATAAAGTGGTAGATGCAGCATATGGAAATCACCTCCAAAAACAGTTTCAGGGCCACTTTTACATAGCATTTACTGGGGAGAACGCTTATCAGAAGTGGAGATATGTGCTGATATTGTCTCTACACACCAGATTTTCGCAGTTACATGGGAAGCTACTACTGAAAATTGTACATTTACTACTGAAATCCAGACTCTTTTAAAAATTGCCTATAATATCAGGAGCTGATTACCTAAAATACATTCCTAAATTCTTTTTGATGCCCTTAATTTCAGAGGAGATAAAGGCAGATACTTAATGGTAGGGAAGAGTTTTAAGCTCAATCAGTTTTTCACAAATAGCTCAGGTATGTCATTCATTTGCTAATAACTTTTTATATAGCATCTTTCCATGTGCTCTGCACACATCAAATGAATAAGAATCATGCAGTATCAGAAATGTTTTGAGTTCTAAAAAATAAAATATCAAAGCTGTAGAGAACCAATTACTATCACAGATTCAAGCACTGATAAAATTGATTTCCAGTGGAATGCAATATAACATTTTGAAAACTTAAATGTTTCTCTTATAACAGCTTTACATATAAAACATTATTTTAAGTATGCTTAATTTACTCAAATCTTTTGTGTTATTCCCATTAGCAATTATTTTAATCTCCCTCTTTACTGGCAAAATATGCTATCTTTACTAATCCTTCAGTTTTATAAGATAACACCTTATTTTTAAGGCTCCGGATGTTCCTCTAGGCTGTGCAATTCAATAAAGTAGATGGATTCAGAAAATATGGCTGCTGACGAAGGCCATGCTAAGTTTGCAATGTTAGAAAGACATTGTTATGAGCACTGTGCAGGTTAGGCATTGAAAGCTGCAAAATAAGGTACCATATCACTGGATGGCAGTGACAGGACAGGCAGGATGTAAGCCCTGACAAGTGAACCATTCTTGGATGTAAGCTATTTCCAATACTAGCAGGAATTGCAGACAGTGAACTTGCTGGTTGGTGGAGCACCAGCGAGGCTTGTGCATGTTTTGCCTCAGAGCACCAGCAGATCACACGCTTCCAGGACCTTCTAGAGACTTTTGAATGACCAGCTGCCACAGTCACAGCTCAGCCTTCATCCTGACATTGTTCCTCACTTCTCTGAGGAGAGTTGTGCAAGACTCGGAAGTGGAGGGCAGACCTTCGACTTCGCAGCAGTTCAGAGAAAGCCAGCCCTGTGGTGACACACTCAATCATTCCCAAACTCAGATAAGCCTTTCCCTTCTTCCCTTTGTACAAGAACAGAAACCCAAGCCAGTTCCTTGCACCCAGCCCAGTGACCTCCGCTGTACTGAGTGGATGCAGCAGAGAACAACAAAGATGACTAGGGGACTGGAGCATCTCTCTTACGAGGACAGGCTGAGGGAGCTGGGCCTGTCCAACCGCAAGAAGAGACAACTGAGAGGGGACCTCATCAATGTCTCTAACTATCTGAAGAGAGGGTGTCAAAGGATGGAGCTAGGCTCTTCTTGGTGATGCCAAGCAATAGGACAAGAGGCAATGGGCAGAAAGGGATGCACAGGAAGTTCCACCTGAACGTCAGGAAGAACTTATTTACTGTGTGAGTGACCGAGCACTGGAACAGATTGCCCAGAGAGGGTGTGGAGTCTCTCTTACCGGAGATATTCAAGACCATGTGGATGCAATCCTGTGCCATGTGCTCTAGGATGACCCTAACTGAACAGGGAGATTGGAACAGATGACCCACTGTGATCTCTTCCAACCTGATCCATTCCGTGATTCTGTGACTGCTGAGCATGCTCATTAAATGATTCTGCATTGTGTTTTGTGGAGTGATCCATTCATTCACAGTACAGACTAGAGCTATAAATACACAATGCCATAAAAGGCTTGTGTGTAGGCCTTTCTCCTGGAAAGAAAATATGTTTTGAAGATGGTTTGGCTGATAAAAATCTGGCAACTTTATCTGCAACCCTAAGCAAACCACTGTTTGCTAAACCTACAGAAAAGCAAGGTGACATTCCTTTGGAAGATACCAAAAATTCCCTTTGACAACTGAGGAACAAAAAGCAGACACAATTTAAAAAATCATTTTTAACCAAAACATAAATATATATAAAAACCAACAGTCTAAAAGTATTCAAAAGACTTTCAAGGTAAGTCTGTGATCTGTTCAGTAAGTAACATGATCCAACTTCCCCCACCTCTCTCCCACACAGATCCATATTTAGGATGATGGTCACTTAACTACAGGGATTTGCTTCTAGTATATACCTACTTTTTTCATCTTTTTTAACACAGGTATTTACACTATTTGTCTTCTACTGTGCAATCCAAATGCCTGCCAGTAATTCATTAGGAAATCTCAATAATATACAATTTTGTTCTCTTCCCTGAACTAAAAAGGTGCATGTGTTAGTATGCCATGCCTGGAGGTCTGCGAGGAGATCTCCCAGCCTGTATGCGCTGACAGAAGGCAGCTTGTTAGGCTTTTAGTAAAGTCAAAGTGGAGGCAGCCTGTCTTCCACTGAGACTGGAAGTGAGCTCTGTCACAGCAAGCAGTCTCTGCAGATGTCTGGTCAGGAGCTTAGGAGTGACCTCCAGGAAAGTTCTGTCTCTTCCTCCACAAAATGACACTCACAATATCTGAGGGGTCATGGTGTTGTCACCCCAGAACTTCAGACAATCTTCTAGATACCAGGCTCTGGACATTGCAGAAAAGTTACAGACAAGCAGATAGACATGCAGCTGCCTTGCTGGGATCGCTGGCCAAACAGCGTTTAAACTAAATAATCTGCAGTGTGACTGAAACACTAACTTATGGGGAATTTGCCTTTCTTTCCCTTTCTCGCAAGCTGCAGCAGAAGTTGCCAAATGCTCAGGATTTATATTCAAATAGTCCTAGTTGTTCTCTGGTTGCAGAGGAGAACCAACAGGAGTAAGGGCTGCATAACTGGAGCTCACTGCCCCTTTTATCAAACACAGTTCAGGCATGCTGATGGTTAGATACACATCAGAATTTCATACTGTGGTTTATATAGCTGCTAAAACTCACTAAAACAGCACACACAAATTTCCTTCTCTTCTCTCTAATCAAGAGCCCCTGACAAGAATCAGTGTTAATCCTAGTTTGCGAGATGGTTTTTATCCGTCCCAGAGACAGTTTATACTGCAGTCCAGCACTGTGTAAGCCTCAGAGACTTCTTATGTAATGTATCTCTTTCACAGCACAGTGTGTATTTCGCTTAGGCTTGCAGTGTGCATTGAAAACCCTGTCAGGCTGGGACCCACAGGAGATATTGAATCAAAAAAATATAGAATATAGTTTTTCTTTAGGAAAACTGCACGCTAGGCAGGAAGACTTCCTGCATGAGGAGACAAAAGATGATGTATTCCATATTTTTCATACACACCTCTGTAACAACACCACAGTATCTACTTCTTAGAACAGCAAACAGTTCACTTTTACTTATTTCTTAAGGACTCAATAAATTAGAGGGTCCCTATGGACCATTTAATACTGCTATTCTGCCTTTTATCACAGTGTAAAATGTAGCATAGAATCAGAGCTGATCAAGCCCAGAGTAAAGACACAAAATCTCCTAGAATTTAGAAAGATTAATTCCTGTGGGTTTGCCCAGAGCTATCACCACAGTGAATTACCCTCTAGACTAAGTATAAATAAGGCTAAATGTATATGAAAATCCATCTGGTTTTTTTGCTACTGGAGCTATGCTCCATCAGCATCATTTTCTTGTTCCAGCAGGCCAGGGACAGAACACACTTGTCACCTGAAAATTATTCCTGCATATTATTTTCCTTGTATTTTTGCACACAGCCTTGGAAAATAAATTTTTACAGCAGCAGATCTCCCAGGATGATTGTTACAGCCCGTGCAAAGGTAGCAACTGCATGTTGCTAAATTAGGAGTAGCTATATTCACTTGTATCAACAGCATAGATGGGGGCAGGGAATGGGGAGACTCTCCAGAACAGCTGAGTTTGGACTTAGCAATGAATACAGAGCCTTCACTGCTGACTCACTTTTTCCATTTTTAAAATAAAAACATTAGCAAAGATATTTTTAAGTGGTTACAGTGCTTTTCTGCTGCAAGCAAAGCCTTTTCATAAGTTTTAACTACCCTCATCCCCCTCAACAGTAACATACTTTAGTAATCACTCCTATTTAACAGAATCTTTTTAGCCATAAAGCCCAAGATAGTTTTAAATGGAGCAGTCCTTAGTCCATAACTTATTGGTTTCTAAGAGAAAACTATTGTCCAGAGAAAGCATAGGAGCCTGGGAGCCAGGATCTCTTGGCTCTACCCCTCATGTTTCTGCTGACATGTTGTATTACGGAAAAATGAAACAGAGTCCCAGTTGCGAAATTGAGGCCTGAGCTGTACAAGATTTCTGTGCTCACTGAAGTTGACAGAGGCTCAGAAGTTCAGCCATACAGATCAAGATTCCTTAAACACAGCAGGTTTACTTATGCAGTGCACCCCAATTTCTAGCATCATAAGAGCAGCAGTTGCAAAAATCTTGAGTCAAATCACTTTTTAAATTCATTCCAGGAGAATGAAAAAATACTATGGCACTTCCAAGAAGAAGGACAAGCATATAGCAGGATAACACTGGCAGACGGGCTCTTGAGTTGTGGAGTACTCTCCAGCTAAACTAAAAGGATTTCAGCAGCAGTACTCAGAAACTCCCAGGTTCTGAGTTTGGGAACACAGCAAATCTGAAGATTAAGCAGCAATGAACCACATCTGTGAGGTACAGTCTCAGACAAAGTGGAACCTAGATAGTGTAAGAGAGGTTGAGTGGCATCTTTTTTGACATTTGGGGCAAAGAGCAATTTTTCACATGCTCCACCACTCACAAGTGGGGCCCAATTAGGCAGCTAAAGAAGGCTCAGATTTTTGAAAGTGTTCGGTACCCAAAAGCTTACAGCCAGACAGACTCAGGGCTCTGTCTTTTGTAAAAGGTACACTAAAAGATTTTGAAATCTTGTCACATATCCTAGGATAAAAGGAGGAATAAAAGTCTTTTGAAACCAGCCCTTTAGTTATGTGGTTGTACATTCAGAATTAGCATTTTCCCTTGACAATAACTGCAAGTACAAAGCAACAGGCTTAAAAAGAGAAATAACTTTTGTAGAAGTCCTATTTAAGGTTAAATTTAGGAAGTCCCCACTTGGAAATCCCAGTAGTTTTATGTTCCATGATAAAGATTTTGGCAAAATTCTCTTTCATATATTTTTTAATTAGAATCAAGAGGGTTTACAGATTAGAAAAAGTATGCCTCCTGTAGTCTTGAAATTACCAGCACTATCCAGCTAATTTTGAGATTTCATTTGCTCTTTCCCCCTCTTCAGCTGTGTATTTGTCTCTGTATTCTTCTTTATCTTTTTTTTTTTTTTTGGTAATTTGAGAAATTCTCAACTATTGTTTTAAATAATATCCATTTTGCAGAGGGGAAGTCTATTTTTCCTATTCCCCTCCAATTATGCATTCTTCTGCACAAACAGATCCTGAAGTTTGTTGCACGGCAGTCTGTCTCTCTATATTTCCCCCACAGTTCCCACAAGATTCTTGTATTCCTGTCTCCCATCCTGTCCCAGACTGTCTCTGTGGTTGCCATGTACTGTTTAACAGTTGCCACATTCCACCTAAGAAGTGGAAGAATTTCTCAAAACACTCAGCCAGTGATTTCAGTTTGCTCAATACTTCCAGACTTTCCTTCCCATGTGACTGGTTTACAAATGCATTAGATGCAGTTTTGTGGTCCTTAGAATGATTAAGGTGCAGAAAACATATACTTCCTTAAGCTCTCTCACCCATGATGGGGCTAACAGTTCAAGTCCCCCCGGGTGTAATCTGGCAGAAATTCAGTCACAAAACATAAAAATGAAAACAAAAATCCAGATTTGGGATTAGCTTCTGTCAGGAGAGAAAAAGAAATGGTTAAAACAAAATCTGAGTGCATAAATTCAGACTATCACACTCATGAAAACTACACTTTCCCAAAGGATTTAACTCTGACCCAGCAATCTGTATTTTCACCCCTGAAGTAAACACAAAACAACAGCTAGGACCAGTTCCCAGAAAACAGTGCACCCCCTCTCCAAAATTCACTTCTACTCAGCTTCATAACTGCAAGATCATCTCACCAAATCAAACTGTGCATAGACCAGCATGATGCTCCTCTCTACATTTAGCATGCCAAGGACCCCAAGAACAACACTGATGGTTGCGTCCTCAGCTGCTACCCCTGGAGCAGGGAAACTCCATTGACTTGAGAAGAGCTGTGCCAAACTAGCTGAGAACTTGGGCCCAAGCATGCACAGGAAATGAGGCTGTATAGGCAGAGCAGACAGAAAACCACTTCATTTCTGGCACATCAGCGGATGAGTGCCCTATAGATGGGATGGAGGAAGGGAAAGAGAGAGGTTTCCCCTCTATCTCTGCTTTTATAAAGCTTCCCTACCTCCTTTGAGAGACAATGTCTTCACAGTGTTTGCAGAAAGCTCAGACCTTTGTCTGACAGCTGCAGAAGCAGAGGGTCCAAATGATTTTTTTTTTCCCTTCTGTCAGTACTGATCCAGCAACAGTAATGGCATGGCAGACACAGCTGTCTTACTTGGGTTCAAAGCCAGTATCTTTTCCTTTTTTTTTCAAACACACACACACACACACACACATACTCACTGTATCTTTTGATAACAGAGAGGCTGACATCATCTCCTACACAGTTGTATTTCCCTCTGTCTTACCCTTTTGCACAGAGGTACAAAACAAACACACTGTGTGAAGGGGAGGAAAGTGATGGTTCAGATACACCCCAAGCTGCCAAACACCTTTGAGATCTTAAACTTCTTAATTCACAATAGTCATTCCTTGGAGAATTTGCTTAGCACATAGATTAATTCACATTTTCTTTTTACACAATGAGAATTACAATTAATGCTACTGCTATGGAGCTCTGATGAGTGCTTGCAGAATAAAATGCATTTGTGATACAAATTAACTGAGCCTCTTTTTTATCATTAATTGTATAAAAGCCACCTAAACTGCACGTCTACCTCTATAAGTGAAGAAACAGCAAAAGAGTGTCTGCAGCTAGAACATAGATATATTTTAATAAATTAATCCCTATTGTGTGACTGTATTTCTTTGGACTCTCTATTTACTAAGAAACTTTTCCTTGTATCTCTGTTTTCCACTAAAAATCATGCTTGCTGCTCAAAAAAATGCATCCTCAAAAGAAATATTGGTAATTTCCCATAGCAGCAGCAAAGACACAGTGGTTATTGATATAAGCCATGAAAGCACCTGAGAGCAGTCACATAGAAACCATGGCTTCTCCCCTGCCAAAAAGGTGGCAAGCTCAACAGTCCAGCTGAAGTGCATCTGCACCAATGCACACAGCATGGGCAACAGATTGGAGGAGCTGGAAGCCACTGAGCAGTAGGAAAGCTATGACATAGTTGCCATTAAGGAAACATGGTGGGATGGCCCAATCAACTGGAAAGCTGTGATGGATGGCTATAAACTCTTCAGAAGGGATAGGCAAGGAAAGAGAGGTGATGGGGTAGTCCTGTGAGTCAGAGAGTGTTTTGATTGTCTAGAGCTTAATGATGGTGATGATACGGTTGAGTGTTTATGGGTAAGAATCAGACGGGAGGCCAACAAGGTGGATATCCTGGTGGGAGTCTGATACAGAGCACCCAGCCGGGATGAAGATGTAGATAGAATATTCTATAAGTAGCTAGGAGAGGTCTCACAATTGCTAGCCCTTTTTCTTGTGGGGGACTTAAATTAACCAGATGTCTGTTTGCAATACATTGCAGCAGAGGAAACAGTCTAGGAGATTCCTAGAGCGGAAGATAAGGATGTTGTGAGGTTATGCAAGGAGAAAATTAGAATGGTCAAAGCCCAGCTGGAATTTAACCTGGCTACTGCCATAAAAGACAATAAAAAAGGTTTCTATGAACACATTTGCAATAAAAGGAAGGCTAAGGAGAATCTCCATCTTTTATTGGATGTGGGGGAAAGCACAGTGACAAAGGATGAGGAAAAGATTGAAGTACTTAATGTCTTCTTTGCCTCAGTCTTTAATACGAAGTCCAGTTGTTCTCCAGGTACCCAGCCCCTTGAGGTGGAAGACAGGGATGGGGAGAAGAAGAAGATTCTACAGTTGGATCTGGATTGATGGGCCAAGGCCAACTGTACAACATTCCAGAAAAGTTCCAGATCCTGCCTTTGGGTCACAGCAATCTGATGCAGTATTACAGACTGGAGAAGAGTCCTTGAAAGCTGCCCAGTGGAAAATAACCTGGGTGTGCTGATTGACAGCCAGCTGAATGTGAGCCGCCAGTGTGCCCACATGGCCAAGAAGGCCAATGGCATCCTGGCTTGTATCAGAAATCGTGTGGCTCATCAGGATTAGGTCAGTGACCATCCCCCTGTACTCAGCACTGGCGAGATCAAGTCCTGCGTTCAGCTTTGGGGCCCTCACTTCAAGAAAGACATTGAGGGGCTAGAGTGTGTCCAGAGAAGGGGAACAAAGCTGGTGAAGGATCTGGAGAGCAAGCCTTATGCAGAACAGCTGAGAGAGCTTGGGCTGTTTAGCCCAGAGAAAATGAGGCTCATGGGAGACCTTACTATGCTCTACATCTACCTGAAAGGAGGTTGTAGTGAGTGGGCACTGGTCTTTTCTCCCAAGTAGCAAGAAATGAGAGGAAGTGGCCTCAAGCTGAGCTAGGAGAAGTTTAGGTTGGATATTAGGAAAATTTCTTCACCGAAAGGGTTGTCAAGCACTGGAATAGGATGCTCGGGGAAGTGGTCGAGTCACGAACCTTGACAGTATTTAAAAGACATGTAGATGTGGCACTTTAGGACATGGTTTAGTGGCAGATATGGCAGTGCTGGGTTAACGATTGGACTTGATCATCTTAAAGGTCTTTTCCAACCTAAATGATTCTGTGATCCTAATGTGAGTACAACACAGCAGAAAAATTCTCACAACTCTAAACAGAACTCCTCTGCTTTTCACTCTTGTGCTTATATGACACCTTCTTATTTCCATTCTGAACAGACTTGATTTTAGAAGCTTGACCTGCTCACGTAATAATTGGTAATACCAGGCCTAGTAAAAAAAGAATCACAGGAGAACACCAGATTACAATCAAAATTTGCTAAATTGAGAAAGGGACAGAAAAGAATGTACTCCTTACACCTTTCATACACTGCTCAAGAGTAATGCTTCTTCCTGCTTGGAATTTTTTGCCTTTAAATATGAGGGGTTGTGCATCTACATTGTGTCTCAGCTGGTGCTTCTCTTTAACCCCATCATGATACTGGTAATACTTGTGTTATTCCTATAAGGTTTCTCTTGAGGTTGACTAAATCTCCTGTTAATATAACGCCCAAAACGCAACACAACGTCCATGGTAAACTACCTGGGTTTGGTCCCACTTAAAACCCTTTCCTTGTTTGTTTGTGGATGGTTGGTTTTTTTTGTTTGGTCTGATTTGAAATGTCATTCCAGTTCTTTGAGTATGTGGCAAAACCACTATCAACTGTAGTGGTTTAACTAAATGAATGCTCCTAGTCTGAAGTCAATAGCTGTATCATCTCCATGGGAAGAATGGGCAGTTCAGCTTAATCTCTCTGAAGGACTGTAGCCTCTCTTGTTAAAAAGACCACTCAAAGCTAAACATTTTGATTTCAGGTGACATCTGGCTGCTGGGGAAGAAACTATGATGCAGACAATTCACTATTCTGGACTCTGGTTTTGTGGGCAGAGCAGATGGGATATGGTGGACATTAGAGGTTGAAAGCTGCTAGTGCAACAAATAGATTTTATAATTAATAGACATGTCACAGAAAATATTGAAACAGATGTAAGGTAAATTAATCTACACTACACTGTGTGAAAACACACACTGGGGCGTTTCCCAAGGATGAAAGTTTCCTCTAAATATGCTAACACTTATTTTGTTTCTTTTTCCCAGCAACAGCAGAACTGTTTTACAGCTTGTAGAATAACCTTTCTCCTGACTTTTACCTCATCCCATATGTTAATCTCATCTGACAGAAAAGTACATAGCACACAACCAGTGTTTAAGATGTAAGGCGAAAATATTCAGGAGCAAAATGTGGTTATACATTGCTCTGCCCTCTGTGTCTTTCTTCTCTATTCTCCTCTTAATATGAAATACCTGTAGAGTTTTTATGTGCAGATTGGAGCTATATTATGATTAAACTTTATCATAATTACCGGATCTTCTACAAAAAAAAAAAAAAATCACATTTTTCATAAAATGCAGTCATAGATCCAATTCAGCCTGCTGTTGTGGCACTAAAAAAGGTATAAGTAAAAAAAGGGATAAAATATATGTTAATTCACATGAGATCTCTATTGCTTTGTACAGTAAAGAAGGAATTTCCTAGATGTGAAGTCAAATGTCAGCTGCTCAAAATATGCTGCCAGGTTTGGACATGGCAATGGATAGCACTTTCCACTACAGACCTTCCTTATTTAAACCTGAAAAATTGTTGTGTGTATGGGTATACATTAAATATAGAAATGCAGATATCAGGACAGTCACATCAATTCTATCACAGCCTATAAGACACAGATAAACAGCCACACAATTTCTTAAAAGCGTATCATAGAGTTTCTTAAGTCTCAGTAACCACTCTTTTCATCATCAAAAATAGATTTAGACATTTTTAAGATCTCTATTGATCCGGCTGACAGTAATTGACTCCGAATGACTATGTCTATATTTAGAAATCTCTGTACACACACCAGTTCACTGCACCAGGAATCACACTCAGCTATTCATACATTGTTTCCAGTAGTGATGGGTTGCACTAACTGCTAGGATTCATCATACAAAGTCACCAATGAAACTTTTCATTGTGCTTCTCATTGCCCTTAATAAGCAAGCCTCAAAACCCAAGATACTTCTGATATTTTGGGAAGAAGAATTTAATACATATGCAGACTAAATATATACACAGATAATGTACTTTCTACATTTCTAATCACTGGAACTTTCAGCTTCTTTTAATTATAATGATACTGAAGAATAACTTGCTGTTTGCAAATAAAATCTTTACATACAAAAGATAATTCAGGAGATCTGCAAGCAGCTTCCACTTCTGAGACCTGTCTGTGTAAATCTAACAATTACAGAAAAATTTCTTTTTCAGTTGGAAAGAGGACAATCATAGACAGAAGATTAGGGAACAAGAAACAGAATTATAGTGGACAAAATACAGTCAGCCAAGTTTTCAAAAGTCCTAAAGTGCTTACAACAAAATCAGACAGAATGATTCCCTACCCCTTATATCAGGAACATTCCCTTATTTTATTAATTTCTTGTATGTCTTCAAAGATAAAAACAAAATACAAACATTAAGCAACCTTATTTTCAGTATAGAATTTCACTGCAGGATCTTATTAGCAAACACTAAAAATAGACAAAAAATACTTTAAACAAACTATCTGCGTTAATACAGTAACTTGCGCAACTGAAATAAAACCAAGTTGTCTGTTCTCTTAATTCAAAGTTTACTTTTCATATCATATTGTTACCCCAGACTTCTCTTTTTGTACATATAGGTACAGAAATAGCATATAAAGAGAGAGAAAACTTCTGTAAAAGTTTCATTTCCTCTCCTTCCAAAGAACTATTGTCTGAAATTCATTCAAATGTCCTTGTTCTTCAACAGTTAACACTTTTGCAGTAGCTTAAATCCAAATATTCTGAATTACTTTATGAACTAATTTTAGAAATGCCACTGAAAATCAAAGGAAGTGTGAAATAAATTTTTAGAATAGAATTTCTAGTCTGCCTTAAAATAAGTTTAGACAGGATTTTCCAGTATGCTTAATCACCTATTTGAAGATTTAGCCTGAATATTTTCTGTGGGAAAGATTCTGCATAGTGTCTAGAGTCTACTGAAAATACAGAGCAAAGTGATAAGGCCCAAAGGTTGGTGTTAATTAGAAATTTTTAGCTTATTGCATTCCTTTCACATATCATAGACATGCTAGTGACTTTAACAATTACATTCCATCAGCATACAGTGCCTAAAAAGACAATTTCTTCTTTCCAGAGTGAGTTGGAAGATCATTTCACATAGCTCAACAAAGACACGTATTTGCCACAGGGCTGCAGTTTATGAAGAAGCTCCTAGTTGTCACAACAGTGACCTCTCAGGTTAAAGTATCAGAAAAAAGGATTAAAAAGTCAGTTAGGACAAAATTTCTTCTTTTTTCAAAAATGTTAAATCATACAAAAGTTAAGTGCTACAACTAAGTGCTAAGCAATGTACCACAGTTTAATCCTACATCGTTCATACAGACTACGTAGCACCATTTATAGATAATGGTGTTACCACTAGCAACTCCACTCTGCACACAAATTAATCAAAAATGAGCACAAATATTTGTTCTCAGTTAAATAGCCACCAAAGTACATTATCAATAAGTCATCATTCAACCCTGAATAGCATGTAGCAAAAAATTGTTAAAATTATTGAAGTATAATTTTATACTATATTTATAGAAAATATATTATATTATATAAAAAATTATTTACACATTATTTATATATTTGAGCATGTAGAACGGTTAAAGGACATCCCCATAGTTAATGAAAGAATAATGGAATATTTTCCCACTTCTGACTATTACAATAAGATAAACAATTGCAGGAGTTAAATTCTACATGAAGGGAACTGAAGACGATGGAGAGCATTTCAGTGGTTTTTAAAATGTGCAAAAGAATTTTTATAAGTCAGTCTGAACTTGGATATTTGCTTGTCCTCACACAGATAATTACAGAAAATAATGCTAATTCTTGAAGGAGAGATAGGCAACCCCCATCCTTCATTTAATTTTAGACATTCTTGGCCACTGAAATACCAATGGCTTTATTTGCTTCCTGTAACTATTCCAATCACAACTGGTCTTCATGTTTTTCCTAATATAATCCCTGTACTTCAGCTTGTGATTATGGTTTTCACAGATTTTCTGGACTTCTTGGATTACTTTGTAAGGTTAGGCATTTCTTTAATCATCATTTCTCTTACATACTGCCAACCAAAGCTCCACAATTTACATAAATTACTTGATTAACAAAAGGTTGCTATTACTTAAACACCTATCCAAAAGACAAATCAGAAAACTTAAAACTCGGATTTGAACTTCGGCAAATGGCACTTTCCCTGTATGATCCAACAATTCTAACAAAGCTGTATGATTCAGCAATTCTAACAAAGCTGACTCTTCACGAAGTCATAAAACTACATATGGAGGTTTGAAAATTAATACATACAAATCACTCCTGTCAAGAGTCATTCACTAAGTAATTATGTAACATTCACCTTTAAATCATTGTTCTCTCAGTTTTTGTACCATTTGTGAAATGATTGATGTCTTTTCCTATCTAAATGGGACAGTGGAAAGAATATTTTCCTCATTTAAACAGATTCAAGCAGACCATAGAAATGCCCTGAATATTGATTAAGTTAGGAGTCAGCTTGAAATTAGAATGAAAATCAGCTGTAACTGTAGAGTTCCACAGAATAACTTAAGAAAGTAAAGATAAACTAAAATGTATTAAGATTGACAAATACATTTTTTAAAAGAAACTGGAACTAATAATAGCTGAATTGTGTATTTGTCACACCTATAGGCAAAAAAAATTGTGTTTGCACAATGCAGTACTGAGACAATATTAAACAAAGGCCAGTATACTCTTCAATACATCCTATGTCCTTCATAGGAAATTACAAGCAAGTATGGAATACATAATAGCACCTCAATGTTCATCACATCACACCAGAGGAACGATGCCATGCAGCTCTTCAACAAATCACAACTAACCAACACTGTTTAAAATTAGATTTTCCATGAGTAATCCACATAGCAATTTTTTTCATGTCATGATTCTATTGAAGAGATTTTAATCTTCATGCAGATACTTCACAATTCACAGTCACAAACCAGGTCCTTAGTGTTACCAACTAAAGAAACAAAGAAGGGTGACAATAAGACCTCTCAACTTGGATCTTTCAGAATTGTGCAGGCTCCTCCTCCCCTCGTCCTCTCAAAAAAATCCTTTTAGGTATCTGTTTGACTGAGTGCAAAAATTATCAAAGCACAAGTAACTCAAACCCTTCAGTTTCAGGCTCAACCATCAGCTGAAATAGAGAGAGCACCAGGTTTGAGTGCCATCATTTCCCCACGTTGCAGATGGACGAGATGTTAGAAAGCTATGATGGCACTTCATTTGAAGTCATTTTCAAAAGCTATGAAATTTAGCTTGCCATGTTGGGACTGCCAGAGCTGAAAAACTACAAAAATCAGCTCCCAAGGAAACCCCTGCTCTTATCACTGGCTGTCACTGGAGGTCCAGGCCCCGCAGACCCAGAACGGGCAGACAGGGAGTACTGGGATAGCCCCAGTCATGGGAACGAGGCAGCTCCCTGGGGATGGGGACAGGCCTAGGCCACACCAGAATCACAGAATCAATTAGATTGGAAAAGACCTCTGAGATCACTGAGCCCAACATGTGACCTAACACCAACATGTCAACTAGATCATGGCACTAAGTGCCATGTCCAGTATTTTCTTACACACCTCCAGGGACAGTGACACCACCACCTCCCTGGGCAGTCCATTCCAAAGTCTAATCACCCTTTCTCTCAGGAAATTCTTCCTAATGTCCAACCTAAACCTCCTCTGGCATATCTTAAAGATGTAGGCCTGTGGGTGGGCATGACTCAGCAGCATCCATTGCCAGCAGGACCAAGGGAAGCCGGAGATCAGCCCTGCTGCAGCATCGGTGTCTGGGGAGGGTCTGATGGCCCTGGGGCTGACATGGGGCACTGGACTGTAGGCAGGCTGGAGGAGACCCAGGGGGCCTGGGCAGGAACACTGAGACTTCTTAGTGCCCTCAGGGCCCTGAGATAGTAGTCCTGAAAAAAAATGTCATTATTTGAGTGGTAGAGTCACCTACACAGGCCTTTAGAAACAAGCAGACATCTTTTTTCCAGCAATATTCCTGATTCCTGCTCTTCTGGTGACTTAACCTTTTTTTCTGACTCAGCTCTCCAACTTATAAAGTGACCATAACAATATCTACTTTTGAAGAAACTTGACACCACTGATCATCATGTTCTCAAAGCAGTAAATATTATTACATTGCAGAACTATGAATGAAAGACCAAAAAAATTGTTTTATTTTATTCTGGCTAGTTGCATCTCTCATCAGAGATGTATTGAAGAGGTAGAGAGAGGAAATACATTTTGTGGCCTTTCTCTTCTCCCTCTCCCAAAATTACTACATTTACAGGTGCTATTGAAATATAATTTACATCTCTCAACCTCCATCTGTGTCATTTGCAAGAGTTATGACAACACTTCAGCAATCCTCTACTCCCATCCCCATGGAAACTGCCATCAGATTGCCAAAAATGGGACAGAATGCTTTAAACTAATCACTTTGCAATGGAGGAAGGCCTTTTTTTTTCTACAGCCGTTTCCATGGGATCAGAAGCCATTGCTGGTCACCTAATTGTTTAAAATCTTGTCAAGTGCACAGGCAAGTGCTCAGCCTTTTTAAATGTGACTTTTTGTTTTCAATCAAGCTTCTAAAGCAGAATTTGGGAGTCTGATTTTTTCCCTATCTCACCAGTTGTCAGTCATCAAATACTCATGAACTCGTTGAGTTTTACCAGTTTGAAACCCGCATGGAAGAAAACATCATTTAATTTTGGAAGAAAGTTATCGGTGGGATGAATGAAAGAGAGGAAACGTATTATTTTTATTCCACAAAGTATCGCATTACCACTGTGGAAGAAAGAATTCTTGGGCTGGTACTGTCAGCCAGCACAGAAAAAGGCTACATATCAGGAGGTGGAGACTGCAGTCACAAAGATCCAATAGACTTCCTTTGTGAATTTCTGTTCTCACGTATGCCACTTTTATATTAATTTCCTAATCTAAAAATAAATAAATAATGGAATATCAGGTTTCATTGAGAAGAAATACCAACAGGCAACTCTTATGACTGCTGGGAATTCAGAAGGTGTATTTTGATATACAGTTCCTAGAATAAGCATTGTGAGGCAAATCTGTTATTTCTGGGTTTATAGATGAGCCCCTTGCCAGGAAATCTCCTTTAGTGTAAACAGGAATTTCCATATGAATAACACCTTCTGATTCCAGTTTTTGTGTTAAAGAGCCAGATTTCAAACCAATTTGTTAAAATCATATACATATGTCCATGAGAACGTGTATGATTGGGTATGTTTTTGCTGAGGTCAGAGCATCAGGTTCTGCAATAAATCCAATCATTTAAATTGCTAAAGGCAGAAATTATCATTAAGTCAGGCAACGACACTAGCCCTGCAGTGGAGCACAAAAAAATTTTCAATTAGACCCCATTGTTTTACAAAGAAAATATGCTAGGAAGGAAATGTTAATTATACACTAAAAACTTTTAAAATAAGAAGTTATTTGGAACCTACAGACCTTATTCAGAATTATGACAAAGCATAACACTCCTATTAAAACATTTGGTTACTTGTTAACAGGTCTGTAGATATGCAGCCAACTACATGGGTTTCCCCATCATAAAATTGTATTGTCCTTTATTCCAAAACCATGAGAAGTAGGACTTGAAACTGATAAGCAGGTGACAAAGCAAATATCAAGAAAGAAAAAAGAAAGTAAAAAAATGCATCCTCACCTCCACCACTACTGCACAGTTACATGCTGCATGTTCCTGGAAGGATAGAGTAATTAGGGACTGAATTTTTCAGAAGTACTAAATATCCCTTAGTAAGATATACTGCAGCCATTACAAACCTCAGCAACTTAAAGGGATGGAAAGAAGAATGAGACCAAAGCCATTGGTCTTTACATCAGGACACAGCTTTCTCCTCTGGATCTCCTAAAAGCTTTGCATTGACTGCAAGACTAGCAATTAGCTCTGGCACAGGACAGATGCTCTCCACACCTGAGAGCCAAAGTAATTTGAAACAGCTGATTTTGAAAACAGTCTCTTCAGAATAGTTCAGCACATTCTTATTTATCCTGGGGAGTTTAATTGTCAGAGCAGAAACTCAGTTAACAAAACTTCTCTAACGATTATTTAGCAACAAAAATCAAATCATCTTCTCTGTTGACTCTTTTATAACAAGTTTTCTAAAGATTTGGTCTTCAGCAAGACCCAGAAGACTGCTGTAGGAAAGCATCATTAAGACGTTTTCAGAAAAAAAGCAAAAGAAAGCCAAAGAAAGCCAGCCATACTTTCTTCAAACTTTCTTCAAATTATCCATTTTTCTGGAGCTAGATAACCACTGGCTTTATCAGGCTCTTTACTCTCTTGCCTCAGACCTTTTCTTGCCTTTTTTTCAAAGACTTTATACCTTTACTCAGCCTCCTCTCGGATTCAAAATACGTCTCACTCTTTCAAAACCACTCCTTTTTTTTTTTCTGGAAAGTGCAATAAATAAGAGCTGCAATAAAATTACACTCCTGACTTAGACCTCAGCCTTCCTCTGGATATTGTTTGGTTAGCCTGTAAAATTCCACACATACCAATTCCAATGTACAAACTGCACAATAAAAAGCAAGGCAATTATTTTGTCTGACAACTTACCTGGAAAGGAAAAACGGAACAGCAGTCACTAGTCAGTATTAAAGCGGGGTAAATACCATAATATTTCTTTTTCAGTTATTCTATACTATACATATTTCTGTGATTCTGGAAAAGCTGATATAGAATTAAATTAAAATTGAACTTAGTGAACTTAGTGTCAGAGGTTTTGGTCTTTATATTTCTTGTTATTCATCCGTATCTTCCTAGCAAGAATGCTGGTATTGTTTGCAGAAGTAATTTTTCTGAGTCCCACCACTATGAGTCTTGATATTGTTTTTATTAATGAGTAATCACCATGTATCAGTCTTGCTCATTTGTTCCATCTAGGAGATAATTCCTGTCCTCAGATGCCATTGGTTTGAATAGCAGTCTCCTGCATACATCCAATTTTTTTTCTTCCTGTTTGTGGGGTTTTATTTTGCTTTAGTACTTAAAAAAAAAAAAAAAAAACTCTGGAAAAAAAAATCACATGNAAATCACATGTACGTAATGATAGACCACGTCCCGTGTCCCCACCCCCCACCCCCAGCTGGGTTATTTTGGGTCACATTTCATTTTCACATCAAGAAAAAACTGGATGAATAGTGAATGGGAAAGTATCATTATAATTGGAATCCTGCTGGTTTATGCAGGCCTGCACATCTGGAACAGGGTGGGAAAAGAGAAACAGAAGAGTGGGATTCTTCTCACTAGACAAAACCAGGGAGTCTGGAAAGCACATGTCGTCTAGTTTCTTAAGTTACAGCGAAACTTAGCACTCAGAAAATAAAATGTTCAGCAACAAGCCCTTCCTCCCCACATATCTCAGTTCAGAAGGCTCCCGTCTCTCTTTGAAGCTATATCTCAGCCAGTTCCATTAGTTACCTCCTATGAATATGTGAGCCATTCTCTTCCTTGGCAGGCCCCAATGAACACTGAACTGAGGTGTCAAAGTGATTCTTCTCCAGCCGGCCTCCTAGTTACAGATTAACAGGATGTGCCCTGGTACCATACAGCAATTTAGACAGGCAAACATATTCATTCATGTGACTGATTAAATGTGTTTGCTTTGTGTTAAAGAATCTATAAAAGCCTTTTCTAACACTGTATTGAAAAAGTCATGGAGGTTTCATTAGTGGTAAACAACTTCAGCGCCTTATCTGGGTCGCTATGGTGTTGCACACATGGGTCTGTGCCCAGCGGCCTTTACAGCTCTTTGGAGGCTTCATCTTGAACTCCAGCTGAGCGCCCAGGCAGGGAAAGAGCAGGGGCACAGCTAGCCTCCGTAACTGTGAAAATTACCACTCAGTCTCACAGATGAGAGAGGTGGCACATTGACCCCAAGAATGTAGATCTGCAGTCACTCTACAGAGGTGCCAAAGAGCTCCAAAGAGCTCCAAAGCATGCAGCCAAGCCATTTGTACACTAAAGTCCAGAGGAGAGGCAATCCATACTGTCTGCTAAATACACGCTGCAAGAAGCCACAAGGTTATGTTAGTCTGTATAAAAGACAGTGACTGTGTGGTGATGTACTGTGAGGAAGTATCATATAACCCAAGCACTAATATTTTTATTACCATTATTTTGTCATCTCCATCTTATTTAGCACTCCATGTGTACTTCCCAATTCCTCATACAGCATAATTACATTCAATGAATGAGCTCTCAAGTTACATTACAAAAAGAAACTCATTCTTAGAAGTTTCTCAACTGAGTCGTAAGCAATTAAAACCATCTCTGAGTGCTTCATTTAATTTTCTTCAATGGAGGAAGTCTTAGAAGTAGGTAGAAGTAATTTCCTTTTTGGAAGGGCCAGGAATTCATATTATGGCATATGAATAATGCATTGTTCTATTTAAAACATCTGAAGAGCCAGCATGGTCTGCTGAAAGCTGGACCTACTGGCAACATAAAGCAGGGGACTAAAGTTCTGCAAATAAGTCAAACACAAGTAATGCAGTGCTGAGGAACCCTGGAATTGCCTCATCTGTGAGACACAGGGGGCCTATAGAAGAAAGGACCTTGTCTTGTGTCAAGCACAAAGTTGGCTGGAGAGATGTTTTAGAAGGTAACTTAATAAAACTAGTCTACTTTATATATGGCAAGTTATTTGTGCCTCTCAGCCACTTGACCATGAGCAAGGCCCAGATATTTCCCACTGAGAATAGAAAACTGGTGAAAAAAATACTTCCCTCAGTGCTAGCATTGCTGAAGCAGCATATTCATCATAGTGAGCACTGCCAGTTTTTATAACTAACCCTTTCTAACCCATTTTATAACTAACCACTAATGCATTTTATAAGTCTTTCAAATCTTAGACAGAGAACACATCAGGTATATTAATTCTGCAGCTGCAATTCTGACTGCATAGTTCTACCACCCTTAACATCCCTTTATCTACTAACCCTACTAATAGATTCACCTTAAACATATGGTCAGGAGACTAGGGCAATTGGTGCACAAGTGTGTTTAGGACTGTAACTGGGTTTTCTGAGAAACAGTGTATTTGTTAAAAAAAACACAGCTATAAAAGCAAAATCTTTGTTCTGAATAATTTTTGTTTGCATAATCAGGACTGACACTTTGGTATTCTTCTGCTCTGGCTGATCTCAGTGCCTCCTGCAAAAAATATAAGTGATTCTCCATGATTTCTATTGGCTGTCTGGACAAAAGGTTCTTTGTGCACTGCAGGACCAAAAGCATTACATACAGTAAAGATTTGAGCTGAAGGTGTTCTACTGATAGATTTGTATGCACTATTGTTATTATATGTTATTCATGTTGCTGGCTGGCATCCCTCTTTGTGGCACAGTAAAGTAAATGACTGCGCAGAAAGCTGTTGAGCAGGAAAGAACCTGCTACATAATACACAAATTGCAACAGATGATTGCTACTTTAGACAATAAAAATCTTGTTATTTTTAATAGCTGTGGGAATGTATGCTTCTTAGACTACATAATATACTGCAATGACTCACAAGCTATTTTTGAATACTAGAATATCATCTTAATTTACTTCAGATTCACGTAGACAGGTCAATACATAAAAAATGTGACCACTTCCACTAAAAAAAAAAAAATTAAAAAAAATTCTATCATGCTTATAGTGGGGCTCATCTTATTTAGCCTTAACTGACTAAAAGGTGAACAGACTTAGTCAACTGGATATTCTTATGACGAAATGAACAGCTTTGATAGAAGACTTAATACTTTGCTTCAATTTTAGGAGACAAAGCAACTGCTTCAGATAGGTATAACTTTTAAACAGTTAAAATATATGAGATTAATTCATTCCTTACTGATGTTTTTGTTTCACTGCTAAGTACCTTACTATAGTTGAAGAAAAATACCATTGAGAATGAGAAAAAGAGGCAGAAGATGTGCCTTTGTTAAAGAGGAATTTATTTCATGGCGTAGGGACAAACGAGTTAAATATAAGTTACTTCTGCTGCCATTAATTGCCTAAATCCTCCAAAAGAAATACCAAAAGAATAGCCCTATTGAGGTATCAGTGGTATTAGCTAAAGTGTTAGGTAAATCGAGCCAGCAGAGGTGACAACATGATATAACACAATTCTTTTTGCAAATACCATATGAATGTGATTCCTTTCACGTTCTTCTTCCAATCAAATGCCAAAATCAAGCCAAAAATTTCAAAATCTTATCCTTTCTCTCATGACTTGATAAATACCCAATCTTGTATACAGTGAATAAAAAGTGAGCCATGTGCATTAGATCATTTCAAGACCAAAACAAAAAGCAAGCTCTAGCATGGATTTAACTCACTGAATTCCTAACAGATATCCAGAAACAATATCATGCTATTTATTCTGTTCTTGTAGTTTTGGTAACTTCATTTCTACAATACAGCATTTCAAAGAATACAAAAAATCGGGGTTTTTTAGTATTAATCCCTAAAACGAGATGATGGGAACTTCCAGATGCCAGCCCAATGTAGGTCTGGAAAATAATGTGCCTCATATGGCCCCTAGTTAACACATGTTCTAGACGATGTTCCCCAATGACTGAGCAGAACCTTCTTTGAATAAGAATAAAAGACATTACATTTAATTTAAGGGCACAAACTAATAACACTGAAATGAAACAAAATATTGGAGCCATCGGTATTGTCCTGTATATTGATATTTCACTTAGCAATCAAGGGACTTTCTAATTCTATTTGGGGACTTTTTCTGGAAAGGAAGAAGGAAGAGAAAAGAAAACAGAGAAGGGGTAGGAGGTGTTTAATTTTATGATGAGTTTTGGCATGGAGAACTTTGAGATCAGCTGTCACCTTTTAATTTTTAAATCATAAGCATAATTAACAAAATAGTTATAACAGGATAGAGTTCTTTGATCAAAGCTGTAATAGCTTCTAAGAGATGTATGGCTCCACTAAAAAAAAAAAGTATCGACTTCCTCAAGAAATTACATTACAAAGTTCTTTAGTGTAAGTTGCCATGGGATCAGAGAATACTTCGGGTTGGAAGGAACCTCAGGGTGTCTCTAGACAAACCTCCTGCTCAAGGCAGAGTCAGCCACGCTGTCAGACCAGAACACTCCAGGCTGTGACCAACTGGGTTTTGAAAGCCTCCAAGGACAGAGACTCCACAGCCCCTCTGGGCACTTTCTTCACTGCCTGGCTGCCCTTATGGAGAACAGGTTTCTTCAAGTGTACAGTTTGCTTCTCTCTTGTTTCAAGACATATCTGTTGGGTCTCATCTCTCACCATGCACTGCTGTGCATAATCTGGCAGCAGTTTCTCGGTAACCTTCCTGCAGGCACTGGGGGGCTGCTCATGGTCTACCCTTGAAGCTGCCTCCACCCCAGGCTGAATACCCACAATACCATGATCAGTAACACAAATCATCATAAATCCTCCAGCACTTGGGCAACATAGCTTCAGCTGACATTAGCCCTACTAGGAGTGTCAACCAAAGACTGACAAGTGACATGGAAGCTCCAATCTGTCTGCTTCCATCAGATATACTGCATGAATAAAAAAATTATTCTAATTCCTAATTTCACTTTCTTTCATTGCAGTCTCCAGCTGCAATGCCTCTCTCAGGTATGCTGTGAGAACCAATGAATGTTTTGTGCTCTATTAAAACCTGCTGCAAATATGAGGAATTATTATGACTATAAGAGTAGTGAGTTGATTGCACAACACAAATTGTTGAGCATCAGACTGCATTACAGCTTCCCAATTCCAAGAATATGCACCCAGTGAGAGAAAACGTAACCCACAAAGTCCGCTACAGATCAGACAGGTACATTACCCATGCAAAAATGATATTTTACTATGAGTGTAGTCTGATGCACCATTTCATACTTTTCTACCAACCTCTAGAGAGATTTCAAAGATCTAAAAACTTGAGGATTTTTGGGAGGATATGAAGAACGTAATGGTGAGTTTTCTAGCCCATTCTACAGTATCTTAGTATATATTATAATGGAAATGGTTTTGGTGTATGCTTTTTGGCTTCCTCCACCACATCAGCCAGCCACCCTTAGGTAATCATCTCCACGCTAAACCAGACACAGACGGCTTCTGCAGGGAGGCAGATGAGGAACTTTCTTGCATCCCATTCCACCACCTGGCTCAAAAATATTGTAACAAGCAGCCAGGGGTACAGCCACATTTGAAATTGCCACAGCCATTTTTTCTACCATGAATATTTATGATTGAAGTGTAACGAAAATATTGATTCACTTAGGCACATGAGAAGCAGAAAGCAACATTGAAACGAAAATAGTTTACATCCTGCCCTTAAGAAACTAGTCTGAAATTTCAATCTAACAACACATTTCACATTTTTTAGCATGATCCTATGTGAACCATTCTGTGTCTCCACGCATTGGATTTTTACCTGCAAAAATAATTTTAAAAATACCCCTTTTGATTCTCACTCTTTGTTTGCTGTTCTTTTATACTGCCAGCCCTTTGAGGAAAGTATCATCTCTTTCTCCTTGCAAGAGCTACACAGTATTGAAGAGTAAATATGGTTCAAATAGATGTTAATTTGGAAGGGCCTTACATCCTAAACTTGGGCAGGATAAGTGCATAGCACTCAGCAGAAACCAACTGGATGAGTTTCCATCCCAGATTCTGGGCAGGGGCTTAGGTCTACTCCAAACACCAGAGTTCAGAGCAATCTCCACAGCACTCAGATTTATACGCTCATACCTACGTGAGCTGCAGTCACAGTTCAGCTGGTGCTCTAGGCAAAAATGTTACATGAGGTCAATAGCACAACTTATACCCAAATCAATATGGAAACCTGAAGATGAACGTGGAAACACAGGATACAAACAGTGTGGCAATGGTGTAAATTATCTAGTAAGATTACATATATAGCCTGTCAGCATTCCTCTGGTCACTTAGCAAGGAAGGACAATTTAGGAATGTTGTTGGCATTCACAAAGCCATTTGTACTTCTGGACACATATTTTATTGGAGATAAGAAATAAAGTTACTCTGCAGTGATTCTTCAAGAAAACATAACAAATAGGATGGCAGGAGCAAGAGGTGTTGGTGAAATACAACATTTAACACTCTTTTGGTAGTCCGAGCACTTGTAAGGAAAACAGAACTTCACCAAGAAAGCAATTAAAGCTTCAAGCCAAATCCTCTGTGGGCATAAATCAGTTGCACTGTTTTGTACAAGATGAAGAGCTGGTCCTGAAATGAATTCACCCTGCTGCTGTGTTATCAAAGAGCTTCTATTCACCCGTCTTGCCCACCGGTGCTTGAAAGGAAGCATCCCATGAAGTATATGCCAGAATCCACACAATATATCTCACTGCATTTCCTCATTCTATCCCCTCTGCTGATGACCTCTGGACCCTTTCTTTTAAATCCTCTGTGTTGATATCCCCACTCCACAAACATGGTTACCTATTTCCTACAGAAATAAACTTTGCTCAGTAACCATGGACATAGTTTATCCAGTCAGGAAAACACACAAAACTGTCCATTGCGAAAAAAATGAAAACACTCCTGTTCCCATTCAGTGACCCCATCCCCACTGACACCAGAGCGGCAATTTTTCTTATCTGAGGAAACATGACCACATGGGAGAAGATTATACGCTGGAATATTGCAGTCACATTGAGCAATACCTTTCTTTTTCCTCCTCCGTAATCACAGTACTGAAGGATAGATCTGACAGGATTTTATTGACACAGACTTTTTATAGATCCAGTTAAAAAGTCCCCAGACACTCATTCAGCTTCCTGTACATATAGCACAAAAGCACTGCAGAATCATTGTTAATGCAAATATATTTTACTGTGTATAGGCAGGGAAGGAGAGAGGGGAATTCCAAAAGACTTTAACAGACATGACTTAAGTGCAGCACACTACCTGTGTTGGTTTGCCATAACCAAACCGAAATACTTTCTCTTATCATTAAGGGACTTGTAAGACATGGGCTCAGTTCTTAGCCCGCGTCTATCTGATTGAACTTTGGCATATGTCTCCCTCACCTCATTTCCCTATCTCAGCAATAAAGACTGGTTCCTTCACTTCATCTGTCTTGTCAAATTAGACATGTACATGGACCCTTTCACCCTACATAATGTGGTTGAAATAATGTAAGAGAACCCTAAAAGCCTCATATTCAGCCACAAAAAGATCCCTGCAGCGAAACACAGAAGCCACTAAGCTACTTACAGAAGTAACACACTACATCACATAACAGCCTGATCTCAGTTGAGCCTCCAGAAATACATAGCTTATATATAACTTTAATTTTATGTACTTTGGCATCCTTAGCTGAAGAACTCAGACAACTATCACACTAATAGAACTGACACTAGTTAAAGCTGGAAAATAATTGATTCCTTAGCCTCTCGGTTTCACATATTTATCCCCTTTTGAAGCCGATTTTTTTCCATGCTTTAAGGTAAAAACAAAACACAAAACCAGTGCATCTTGCTAAAATGGGAGCAAATTCCCAATAGCTTCTGTGCTATGGAATAGTGGGAAAAAAACATACACACACACTTTTCCCATTGTAATGAAGCTCTAACCATACTTGTTTTTCAATAGGGCAACAGCAAAAACAGCTGAAGTTTGAAATGTGACACTCAGCACACACATTGTCCTTAATAAGAAGTACATGGTGTGCTGTGTTTGAGGAAGACATGGGTTTTGCCTTTTTTAATTCAGTATTCATTGACTGAAAAAAAAATCCCTTCCAATTTTTACAGAGCCTAATAAAGCTGTGCCCTTTAGATATCGTAACAGTTACCTTTGCCCAGATTGACAAGCTTATGGGCTGCTGAAAAGATTTGCGTGAGGGAAATGTTCATACATAGATAACATCATACTGTCTGATTCATAAAGTAATAGAAACCTGAGTAAAATGACCTAAAAGTGGTCACTGATCCATATCAGACCAAAGATTGGCTCTGGCAGCTGAGACTTAACTCAGTCTAAATCGCAGATCAAGTCAGAACATCCATTTCTTTTGGAAAAACTTGTGATCATCTCTGTTCTTCACTATGACCTGAATTGCCTTTGCACTGAGCCAGAGGCCTTCCTTCCCCTTTTCCAGTCTTGAAAAATTTGGAAATTATGTTTCTGGTTGCTCCACTTCCTTTGTAAGTAAATTTAAATTCCCTTTCCTACTATTCCATGCAGAGAAAGAAATGCTGTATTTCACTGGATACTGCTGCTACCCCCTTCACTTACCTACAGAGTGCAACTCTCCTGCAAGACAGATAACAACTAATTTCACAGTACTCTTCTAGCTTTAACCTATTTATGGCAATACTCATGCCTTCATCTCTGTGATAAGGTCACATTTGTAGTGTACGAAGTTTGATCTGCCTCACTGTGACAGTGGTCCCAGAGGAACCTCCTTATCCTTTGGATCCAGGATTTCAGAGAAGCATGGCTATATGGGCCATTTACATACAGTGTATGCCATGTGGACCATCAGGATCCCAAGCTATTATCGGACCAAACCACAAGCACTGAAGATTACACGCAAGACAGCAAGCCAAAAAAATTTCATGACTTAAAGGATTTGGAACTTGGTCATGTGTAATGCAGGAACATGATCATATAAATCTCTCAATTTACGGGCACCTGAAGGAGGCAGGCTGGCATGGCAGATATCCAGACATAGTTTTCAGACAAGAAGAGGACAGATGTCCCGGACATGGAGGACCACAGGTCCTGACATCTAGGACATATGTGTCTCTAGAGACATCAAGTGCAACTCACACACAAAAGCGGACGAGCATTCATTACAATCTAGATGTCTCAGAGCAATCTGTCCAGGCAGAAACAAGAAAGGTGACATATTTACAGGATTGTGAATGTGTATATCACTCTTATTTAATGTTGTCTTTTAGTTATGGAAGCTACTCAAGCCTACTGATGCTCCATAAATAGTTGTGACTTCCCCCTGCAACCAGTCTAACAACACTTTGCAAACTCCCTGTTTCACCTGCTCCATGCAGCACCACACTGAGACCTCAACAGCACATGGTCTTTCTCTCACAGACCTTAGCTGGTTAAGTTTTCAGTCTTTCAGTTTCAAAACATTACTAATACTCCTAATTTAACATTGCAACAGGCCAAACTCAGGTTCTATCCAGAAAAACAGACACCTCATGCGTGCTGCTCCAGCTTTCCAGCTCAAATAATTGTCTCGTGTCTGCCAACACAGGACACATGAGTAAGACATTGGCACCGAAGCACATACTGAAAGATCAGTTATCAGGGTTTGCAAGCTTTTCTCAGCAACAGGAAAGGCAGCCTTCATTTTCTTTCTGTGCAGGATTTCAGCAGAAACAAACCTCTTTAACTTCATGAGGAACAGACAGCTTTTCAGCTTACACAGGAGGTCCATGTACAGCATTATAGCAGTGCTGCCTGGATATAATCAAATAAATGTAGACGTAAGTGCCCACTGCCTCTGTCTTTCACTTCTTCATTTCCCATCCTCTAGTCATTGAAAACTTCAGCTAATCATAGCTGCACTTTCTCCTCCCTTTTGATTACCTTTGAAACTGATTCTAAGAAGGTCATGTCCAACACCATCAGTCAGTCTACACCAAAATCCTAGCACCTCCCTGCAGCCCTCAGTCTTAGATGTGTGGCATTGCTGTTATTATGGGATAACAGTCCAAATCCCGATCCTTATGTTGAAGTTTTCAAATTAAGAGAAAAATATTGTTCTCACTAGTAGATCTCCCTAATTCTTAAAGATACTTTTGGGGACTACATAACAGGAAAGGATCACGACTTGAATCTCTGAGATATGCTAGGATAACTGTATTCTTCATCTGCTGAAATAGGTCATTATAAGGCATACACTGTGGCACAGACTTTAGGTGGACTATGGGTTTAAAGGCAAGAAGTGATGCCAGGGATGCTGGCAGGAAGCGTCACAAGGCTGTGCCAGAGAAGACAGAAAAAACAGCTTAGTGAGATCACAGAGGTCATCTTTGATGTGTACCATTCTGTCTTCATCCAATACCAGGCAATAGCAACACAGGACAAAAATCTTGAGGATGAAACACTGCAGCAATTGCCAGCAAAATGCACACTCCACCATGATTCACATGCCATTCACATCTTTCAGTATTCTCAGTAATTATTCCAGCCTTGAAACACAGAGGAAAAGCTACATTATTTTTATAGCTTCCCTATTCATCTTCACCTGACATGATTGAAAATTCAGAGTGTAATAGAGCCATACCTATATTTTTATCATCCATTGCAGAAAAATTCATTTTCTGAAAACCTGGAGAAACATACAAGTGTCACAGAAGTGGTAAGAACTATCCTATAATTCTCAGTTCAACTCCTGTTGATGATGATTAGTACCTCTGCAACAGAATGATAGCAGGAAGGTCTCAATCCTAATGTACTGCATAATCCACAGAAGGCATAAGTCTGTTCTCTTTATGGTTTACCTCTTCTGCTGTCCTTGGACACAAAAAATTTGTCTGCAGAGGCAATCACTGACACTAATTGACCCCAAATTCACAAACCAAAAGAACACTTCTTCCATCAGGCACTGCTGAAGCATAGATTCAGACGTGTCTCAGTACCAAGCTCTTGCTGCAGCACCAAACTTCTTCCATCTGGGAGCAAGACCCAAGGAATCACCTCGGTTTTGCAAATCAGTACGGCACAGCATATTTTGTTTAAAATAGACACACTCCTTCTTTGCTGAAAGAGAGCATTTTGAGGAGGTTATATTGATCATTCTGAATTGAAGGTTCTTAGAAAGAGATATTAAAAACTGTTTAAATTCTAGTGCTGCTTCTTGAACTTAGTAGGGGATGAGGGTACTCACCACTTTGAAGATTTCCCCTTATTGTACAGACACATTTGAAGAACAAAAGGGCGCTCACTAAATGATTGTAAAACTTCATTGTGCCTTACAGAGTTTTAGAATAGTTTTCACAAAGGGGGATTGAGGGGAAGGTTGTTAGGTTTTGGCTGGAAAATCATATTTCAGAACAATGCTAATCAAACTACTAATGACTATCCCATGGACAAGCATGGCCAGCATTGTTCTTCACAAAATATGTCCCAGCATTGTTCAGAAACACTAAATAAGGATTCTTTTGGCTATAACTGACAGTGCAACATGTCATCATAACACCATTCTGATGAAGCAGGCCTAATGCTTTGGATGTTTACCTGAACATTATTCGTAACTCCTCACTGGAAACTAAGCTATCATCAAGGCTGCTTTTTGCCAGCCTTTCTTCCTTCAAAGCAAATATACTAGACTGCAAGAACAACTTTTCAGTTCCAGCTAAATGAGCAACAGGTCAGCTCTAAGTATAATAACTATAAGCTCTAAGCATAATAGTATAATAAGATATTTCTAAACATCCAAAAGATTGTGTTTCACGAATAAGCTGATTTAAATGCTATTTAAACAAACTTATCCACCACTAATACCGATGTTGACATTGCCCTGGATTTATAATGCATTTTCAAAGGTCATTAATATTGTCATCATCAAATATTCAGCATTTCTTCTTTGAAAGGAGAGGATTTTTGTTTTCTTATATTTGATTTGATAGAATCAAAGAGAAACATTTCATTTTTTTTCTGCAAACATTTCTAACTGTGTTCTAATTCAAGACAAAAGTAAACTCCATATATTCTGAAACCTTACACATCCCACCAGGCTGGAGCTCTGTTTTTTAAGCAATCTTCATCTTCTGTAAAGACAAACCATTTTGAATTTTTCTAGGAAGATTCCTAAATGTGAGTTAGCTTGTGCTACCAGGACACTTGGTGTTATGGAAAGACAACATCGAATACAAAACACTCAGGCAGTTTTCCACATGTGCCCTTTTCTTGCCTTCAAGATACAGCAAAAACTTCTCCATCATGCTGACACTACACCTTCGTTATGGGGCCTGTTCAGCCCACCATTATCATAGCTGAGCATCAGAGCAGCTGCTGAGCTTCCTTTATTCACTCCAGGTATAAAGGAAGGAAGCATTATTTCTCCTGCAGAAAGCCCATCTTAGTGTCCCTGATGAACACCGTCTAAGACACCTCGGAGGATCCAAGGAGTGCTGGAAACAAAAGTGCAGAAGGCCTGGAGTAGGTTGTAATGGTTGCTGTTGTGGCAGGGCTAAGCAGAGATGGTGGCATCAGATGTGTGTAGCCTCACATCAGACTGATCCTGAACACAGATCTCTTTATGAACAAAATGTGATTTACTTTCACACCAGTTCTCTCTCCTTAATCTAGTCTCTCCTCTCTAAGAAGGGTGTTTGTATCTGGATTCCTCTATCAGGTCACAAGGTAGCAAAGGAATATATTCATTTTAACATTGAAATTCTACAACAAACCACACCACTGATGAGAGCTATCACTGAGTGTGGCATCCCAGACCAGTAACTCGACATAATTGCTCTCAGTACTGCTAGTGGCACTCACTCTATTCTGACCTCTACTGTGTTTGCAGCAAGTAATCTTCCTACAGTGGCAATAACATCTACAGAACCAGACTAGATGTCTATCAAATATTTACTTTAAAATGATTCTAAAATACAATAAAGATGAGATGCACACGAAGGTGATAAAATCTGAATAGGAAATCCTAACAAGACTTCAATAACTAATGAAAAAAATCAGTGATCTGAGGAAAACAGGGTTAAATTTGGAAAACGCTTTCCCCTGTGTTTATAGGTTGTTTTATAATGGAATAAAAAAAGAATTCCTGATACTTTGAATAGTTCAAACCAAAAACCATCATGGACATCCAAGACTCATGGACATCACCAGTTCAAGACTGGATTCACTTTACTGGTGTTTTCCTTGGAACAAGAATGAAGTTGAAAAAGCTCAACAACTTTGCTCAGGGAGAGAAAGGTCTAGGGGATTTAAAGTCTAATGCATTAGACGTTCAATAAAGAGTTGTAACTGAGATGCCCACTTGACCACAGAATTTTGGCTCACTCAACAGATGCTGGAAAAGGTAGTACAAAATTTGCAGACTCCTGCAAAAATTCTACTTTGGAAGGCAAATATCTCAGCCTGGCACAAGCTTAGAAAAATAACTAGGCCGGTACAAAAGGATGTTTACTGTATTATATTTCCCTTTTAAACGTGAGCCTTGTTTCTTTATTAAAATAACAGTATGTATGTGCTTTATCTAGGTTATCATTTCATCAACAAACACGTACTGTACAACCCATCCGCCCAACTTTGGAAATATCCCAAGTTAAAGAAAATAACTGCAGTAAAGAAACATCTCAACTTTGTTATTTGTCCTGAAGTGCATCTTTTGTGTGACTCACACACTTTGCCCATGCCACCCTTGTGAACAGTCAGGGTGGCTACAAAAACCGCTGAATCTCTCTCACACTTGCCTTTAACCACTTGGCTGTCTCACAGGCAACCGGAGGGTTGGCACACCAAGTACACTCATCATACTAATAAGCTCAAAAGGGCATACTTGTTTGTGAAGCTGCTATTCTGGCTTTAAGCACAGCAGGTAAGTCAGGTTTTGATCGTACATAGCACAGAAATATATATGTTATGTGTTATAAGAAGGTGTTATTCATGAAGAGGTGCCCAGTTACTAATACCACTAAGCCTTCTTTATTGAGAAACACAACACAAGGCAAGAGAACAGGAGAGTACTTGTTGCTAAAGAAAAAAGATAATGCAAAACCTGAAGTAAAGCTCTAATGTAAAATGCATAAGTTGATGCCTAAGGAGTGTTATGCACATTCTATGCTACACCAACTGGCATTTTCTTTATTCAGAAGGTTCTTGCCTAGTTACATGAATATAGCTCTACATGGTATTAAATGGGGAGGATCACACTTAAGTCAGAGGATTTCCACTGAGGCAATGGAGTTGCACCAGTTGAATTGTGGTAAAAAAGGGACATTGACAACAGGGTCAAACCTTGTGTTCAAATCAGTCCACCACAGAAAACCTTGTGCACAATACCCAAGGGTATAGCACATTAAAAATACATTTTGAGAAGAGAAAAAATGCAGCTACCAAAAATTCCTTCCTCTTCTTTGCCATGTGCAAGTCGTTGCTAGAAGAGCCTCTTTGTCTGGGCCAAGAAGGCTGGCGTAAGGAAAGGGAGGTGCCTGGTTCCTCAACATGAGATCCCATTAACATTACTGATAGACTATTCTTTAAAGAGATCCATCTGTTTCTTATTTGGCATATTCAGAATAGTAGCTTGTTACATTTTTACAATAATCTGTGCGATCCAAGAAAAGCAAAACCTCATGTAATGAAAGAAAAATAGAGAATACTTATTAAACAATCCCATCAATGCTGTACAACTTCAACATCCATCTCCAAAATGGCTTCAGCCTGTTCCATTCGCAGCTGTCAAATCTCTTTTCTTCAGGGAGAAGGTTACTTATTTCTGCTCAGTTTCCCAATACATGCATAGAAGTGACATCTCCTAAGTACATAACAAATCCTCTTCTTGTGAGTCAGTATGAAATGCTGCCCTTCACAGCTGCATTATGAACACCAGGTTTCTTCACTCAAACTGCAAGCTGCCCTGCAAGAATTTAAGCTGAAGGCAGGAGCTGAGGTATGATGAAGTCAGGTTAGGACCAATGTAAGATACAGGTAGGTATCTTTGTTTGGATAACAACAGAGTTGAGTGTGGAAGTATAGCAGATGTGCTGCCAAAGTGGGGGAAGGGGAAAAGTGTCCCAACATAAAGACTAGGTCCCTCTTCAAGTATTAAGTATGTGATTTCCTAACAAAAGAAGGGTCTCGTATTCAGCTTGTACTATATACATAAGATTGCTCAAACATCTGAAACAGTCAGGAGCATAATTTTTTACTGAATGTAGCCAATATAAAGTTATTTGGAATCCAGTGCTTCTGTTTTATCATAATAAAGAATTAAACCTAACTATTGCCACTATTTGTGAGCACTGCCCCTTCTTCTGGCAGGTATTTAAATCAACATTGCAAAATGTTATATGACTTCTGAATTTATAAAGTCATTTAATTGTATTCTACAACACAACTTTAAGGCTGGATAAGGTTGCAACAAATCAAACCTCCTTCTGAACCAACAGTGAGAATATAAGAGAATATATATGATCAGAATAAAAGTTTAGTACTAAGACTAAGCTTATGACAGGTTATTTGATGTTCAGAGACAACATTATTTTCAATAAGGTTTCTATGACACCTATTACCCATTTTATGTAGTTGTAGATTTGAGACACTGCCAGGAGTTAGCTGCAGTCAGGCCAAGCAGACAATGCAGTCAAATGCCATTACCATTACTCTTCAAATAATTGCCTTTTTTAAATTGCCATATAAGTGTGCACAAGAAGCATTCTTCTTTTTATAGAGAAATACTTATTCCATAGTCATGAAGAAAGAGAGTAAAACTGATGTCAGCTAGTAGCTGCTGAAATTTTCCTGAGTCTGCAGATGCTCCAAACACACAATCAGAAAAATCAAATTATCATCAGGATTCAGAAACAAGATTTGCTATTGAAACAAATTTTAGCAGCAGAACCACAAGTTGAAGTGCTTCCTTTTCAGTTTCAAAATGAAAGGGTAGTTAGTAATTTTCACAGTGCTCAAGAGGTGCAGGAAAACAAAATCTCCTATGCCTTCAAAAGCAAGCTGCTTGTACCAGACAGAAAGCGGAGCACAGACCTACTCCCTGCCACAAGCCTCCACTTGTGCCTTGATTCCAAGTGCAAAGGGCAGCACCATAAGCCCCTGTTGCTCCCTACACCTCTGCCAGAATCTCTCCATTGATCTTCTACAATGCACTGGTGCTCAGTGAATCCAAAAATAACACTGATGCTATGCTTCAAATTTGGAATTTGAAACAATGCAAAATGAACTGGTTAGCAAAACAGTGCTGCTGATTTGCACAGACAGCAACAGACGAAATTCAGAATGTTTTGTTAAAATGAAGGCTAGTATAGGAGTAGGGCATTTAATTTTGGTAATATATTTGGCTAATATATTCGGCTAATATATTCCACTAGCTGCACTTTGTGCATTGCCAGTTTGCAATATGGGTGGAAGAAGGTTCTCGGCACAGAAAATAGAAAAGACCTCTGGTTTCTGAGGCTGGAAGAATAATGGAATGCATCTTTCAAAACTATTACTTGAAAAAAGATTCGTCATGAAGCACCATTCCTCCCTGGAACTACAGAGAAGTGCTGATGCTTTGCAGAGACCACTGTTAATTCCTCCAGCTCAGAAGAGTGATCCTCATAAGATATCCTCCTCAGGATATACAGACACTCTGCAATGGAAACCACGTATTTCCCTTCAGCTGTCTAGCAATGAAGACATCTTTATTCCACAGACAATGTTAATCAGTGTCCAGATGGGCCCTAGATTATTTGTTATAACTTCGAAGGGAAGGGAAGGAGAACAGGAAGTGGAAGGGCGAAGAGACACCTGAGAATGCAAATATGTCTACAAGTGTACCCTCGACACCATAGAAGCTTCAGAATGGGTTGTGCAGGAACTTACTGTAACTGAATAATGCACTGGAAACCCCACTGAAGCCAGGAATCCCTACACAACACCTTCACCATTTCTGATGGAAAACTTGAAATATGTTATTAAGTAAAGATCGTGCCTGTATTAGGAATTCTCAGTTCTTTCTCATCTAAGCCTGAAACAAAAGAGTAGAGCTATTTCAAGCCTGAAAAGCTATACACCTGTACTTAAATAGACAGTATCCAATACCTGCTTCCATCTGAGTGTGATTCATCCCTGAGAACCCAGGACAGCACATCTTCCATGAGGAGTCCTTTCCTTCTGGAGGCCAGTGGTGCCTCACAAGGATATATTGTTAGAAACCATGATGGGAATTTATTTCTAGGGTAATGCAAATATATATTAATATTGCCATCAAAACTGGGAAAAAAAATCCACTCTGTCTTTCCAGGTGTAAGAGACATCCAGACTTCTTATTGCAAGGTTCATTTATAATCCTTCACTAAAAGCATCAGATTTTGTCCCATCAATACAACCGTGATCATTAGTTGGAAAATAAGGACGATAATTCCTTTTGGCAGATGTAATGGAAAAAAGCACTCAGTGGTTTAATGAAATTAATTTCTAGCATACATGTAACTCATATCTACTTGTTTACAAATTGTGAACCAAAAATTTACATGAAACACTATGTATGTGGAACACAGAAACACAAAACACAGAATTATTACAATCTCAAGTACTTGTAGAGAAAGAATCCCAGTTGAGACCATCACAACAGTATCACTTGCCTTATTACACCAGTGGATAAAGATAGTTGCCCAAAATCTATGTCTCATTCTAATGCATCAGTGAGGTAACTAAGGCAATCATAGCTTAGGCTTCTGGAAAGTATTGGAAGCCTGGTTTGAGAGTTGGAAGTGAGGACAGGGCTTTCCTAGAGGAGACATGGTCGTAACTGACAATTCATCAAAACTGAAATTATTCCCAGAACAGCTTCCTGTCCTCAGAAAGAAATGGGAAAAAAAACCAGGTTTTGAAACTCTAGAAATATGCCACTTCAACATTTTTAAAACAAAAAGTCTTGACTTTGCGGTTAAAAGCATCTCCTCCTGTCGAAACTTGATTTAGTTTATATTAAAAGGTTAAAAAAAGAAAAAAAAAGAGGTCAGCATTAAAATGAAATACATTTGTTTGTTTCTTAAGTCACTCATATATTCACTGAGTCCCTTGCCAGGCCTAAAATTTCAAAATCAACAGAATCCTCATGGGACAAGAAAGCTATTTTCTCTATATCCACACAGCAAAGAGAACAGTTCAAGCTCTTCCCAGTTTACTTGCCGTGTGGCTCAAAAATTACTTTTGAGAATCCCCCTAATGAATGGAAACACAGTCTAGTTCTCCAACCTTTCAAATATTTAGAGACTTCATAATTTTATTTATATTTTTACACTTTTTAGAAGAGAGCTACACAGCTAGACTCTGGGGAACTAAAATGGAGGAGTTCCTTCAACCAACACAACCCCAAATTGTTCTTGTAGGTTCATGAAATCAAAGTATTAAATATACACACCTATATTTAACTATGGCCATTGCATGGGAAATAGATTAGTGACTATTGATGCTGAAACTATTATAGCAAATTAAGTTTTGGGGTTTTTTTAGAGAATAATATATTTGAAAAGCCTAAGAGCAATCAGAGGCCACTCTTCTTTTTCAGCATCTGTCTTTTCCAATCATCTTTTCAAAAAAGCACAAAATACAGTAGCAAGAGAAATTTGAATTTATTTGAAACATTGCAGCTAATAAATTTATGAAACTTAAGACCCAGAAAGACTGCTTGATAAAGCAATCTGAATGCCTCCGTATGATAAACTATCAAATTTCCTCTGGATTCACTTATGTTGTGTTCCCATCATTGTATCTGGCTGACACACTGTTTGGCTAAAGTATGGCTCCCAGGCATCCCTCCAGCTGAGGGACAGTTGAGATATTTATTGAGGCACAATACATGTATGTAGAAGAAATTAGCCACTAAAGGACTTTAGACACTCACAGAAACAAGGGTAACTAGCCACTGACTACAATCTGAAACTTTAAAGAAGCTCCCTCTGGAATTATGCATACCTGTTCTGGACACAAAATCACCAATTTTCCCTGCAATAGTTGAAAAGCTATACCATGATGTTTTTTCAGATCTTCTAGGATTAGTTAGGACATCCCAACTATGCTGTTCTAGCTATGCTGCCAAACCCACTTGACATTGAAGGACTATTTCTTCTGACATCCAGCTGTTCAGTCAGGTACAGTTTTACCAAGCTTTCAACTGTCCCACTAGATTTAAGTTTCTGCAGTGCCCAACATCCCAAAACACTTGAAATCTGGAGGGGGAAAAATGGTTTAGCTGTTCTCAACTGGAGGGCTACTATAGGAAAAAACCTCTTATTTTAAGCAGTGCGCTAGATCAATCACAAGGAGAAGAACATTAAAGTTTAGCTTAGAAATGGCCTACACTAATGAGAAGCATCCTAGAATTTCCTCCATGGATTGCCTTTTATTCCACTGAGTGAATTTATCTTATTGATTTCAGATTTTACTGAAATAGATCAGGTAGGGAGGCAGCAGTAAGTGTACTTATTTGTTTATACACTCTATCATGAACTGAAGTACATTAAGCTCTCTGGGGAAGAGGGAGGGTCTCTTTGGTCCTCAAAAATGGATTTCAAATATTGTAAAATTATACTAGTAATATGACTTCTCCTGATAGAAACATGTAGAAACATTACAGTCTGTAATTTTTTTAATACTTTGACATAATATACCCCATAGCAGGAGATGGATTCAGATTGGTTCTATGGTTATCAGTACTTCTAAGGAGTTCTTTGTAATGGTATTTGTAAAATTATAGACCATAGCTCTTAAAGATACAAAAGGACCACATAGAATATTTCATATTCTCTTCTCTGTAGTACAACCATATAATTTCACCCAGCTGTGTCTCCATTGTTTGCTGAAGCATACCATCCACTCTTAGTCTGCAGATTTCAAGAAATGGTGAGCTCACTGTTCCTCTTCATGATTTGTTCCAGTGGCTGATAATTTCTTTGTTAGCCACTGAGGAGTGTTCCACTAATCTAGGTGGCAATCAAAAAATACTGGGAATAACATTACCTGTCTAAATGATGATATTTGAGACAATTGATATCCTTCTCACCAGGTCTGTTCATCATAAAAGCCCCAAGGCTTTAAGATTTTTTTTTTTTTTAAGCAACCACTACTTTTGTGAACTTTTTGCATTTGTTTCTCATCATTTGTGTTTCTAGAAGCTTATAAAATTTGGAGGCAAATCCTTGTTCTGGTTTCCATCTCCATAGGCCACAATGCTTTCAAACAATGACTGATACTTTCTTCTGTAGCTTTCGGTGATTTCCATGCAGCTCTTTTTCAGGATAAAATGGAAGCCTTCTTCTCACAATGAAATTATTCCCATACGGACTCATAGCTGAAAATGCATCAGAACTCGTGCACATGCACAAAAAAAGGAGCATATTTCCAGATAAAATAGTAGTCTGCATTTTTGCAGACCTTTCCATTTTCAAAGCATTGGACATGCATTCATCATCAGATACTAAATAATAAAAAAACTTATTTTACTAAGGTTCTGCTTGATAATCAGATTTAGCTGCTGCAGTTCAAAGGGTGATAAAAACTCTTACGTTGGACTGATAGACTTAGACTCTGCAGTGCACTGGACTTTGACAAATACATTGCCAGCAGCATTCCTGGAAATCTTACTCCCTGGAAAAGGGTGAGGATATGGAAAGAGTGTGTCGCACAAAGGCTGACTGCTACCATATATCGAAACCAGGTGGTCTTAATGGGTGGGCCACAACCCTCTTATCTGCCCTCCCTCTGTAAATCTGTACTTACTTTGAAGCTTTACCTATACGAGTTCTGAGTCCTTTATTAGAAGCTGAGGCTCAGCAGCATAGAGGATTAACCTTTATTGTCTCACTCATAGCCAGGCCTGTCTGAAGGTTCTTTTTCTTCTGTAAGAGGTGGTTATTGACAGTAGAAGCCCTGTGGAGGAAAATTCCCAGAATACATCCATACATGGCAATGGACCACAGTGCAGTGACTACTGAGAAAACTTGACAGCTGAGATAGTCCTGCAGCACTATGCAGAGAAGCTACTAAGGTCCCAAAAGAGGCTCAACTATGTTTTTGTGGCTCTGCACCCAACCAGTCAGCCCTAGGTCTAGTTCAGAGTCACCTCGATACAGCTCTACCAATTCAACGTCCATATCACCACCATTACTACAGCAACTCCATAATAGTGACCCATGGCCAGGAACTGCCCACTGCAGTGGACTGTTACAGCAGTCAACACTTCAGAAGTTAATGTATAATAAAGCTGTAAAGAAACCAAGAATGTACTTTAAAGTTTTCCATTTAGCGTCTGTTGCACTGACCCTAAGTGGGAACCTAAGTTTGATTGATTTGGTCAAACTAAGCAATTCAAGCATCTTCTCCCTAATTTTAGGCCAAAGAAAATTGCAGCAATGCAGAAGCAGCCGATAAATCAAAAGCAGAAAAATAGAAATTAAAGCTCAGTTCTGGCCTTTCATCTTTATTACCCTTCTTTATGTGCATATGGTAGGTGTTCAATTCTTTTCAGGTCTGTATGATATTCCCTTGAGCTTCAGAAGCAGTAGGGCTGTAGTTGTCTATAAAAAGGCAATCTAACAGTTTCCTGTGAGTGAGAGTTGAATGTGTTATTTGTTACCAGCTGGTTCACAGATAGCTTCAGCTTTAAGTATTCAGACTGACTTTAAACCACTCACTCACGAGGTGAATTCACGTATAAAGAGAATTCTGTTGCAATATTTTATTTCTGAATTATGCCATAAGACTTTTTCTTCTAAAACAATATTAAAACCAGAACCTATAATACAGCAAATGCAGACTGCATTTTTTTGAAAGCTGATACCAAACGTAACAGTAAATGAACCCTTCTCAAAGGTTAAAGTTGCTTTCATATAAAACATTTTCTGTCAGGAAATGGAAGTGGAATGTTGAACTAAGCATTTAACTTGAAAGAACTCATAGCACAGACTCCAATGGTTGCATTATCCTTTAAAAGAAAAAAAAAGGCAAAAGGTTTTTATGAGTATATATAGCTCTAGTTTCATAAAAAGAGTATTATGATGATGAGGCAAAATGAATCCCAGTATTTTGGGTGCTCCTTTTAATCTTTTAACACCTCCTTCCCTGTCCATTAACCATTCTTGGGTGAGCTTTCACAGTATGGTCAAATTCATCTAACAGTTCTGCTCCCTTCACTTCTCTCTGCATCCTTTTTGTCTTGACATACAGGCTTATTCCTTCCCTTCTACTTTCTCTGATTTTCACATGGTTCCTTGGTAAACCCAACTGGATTACTAAACCAAGAGAAAAGTATTCATGTTTTTATTTCATTGAATTGGTTTTCTACCAGCTGGCAAGGTGAGCCATCTCTATGGGTGATACAGAAATCAGAGCTGGTACAGAACAATGGCTGAGAATAGCACTCCTAGATTTCCTTGGGAGACCTCAAACTTTTAAAGCACCCATTCTAAATAACGGGATTGCCTCTTAAAAAATACACTTACTATTAGAGATAGTGGACCTGTTGCAATAGATTCTGCAAAAAACTAATGAATGAGAATAGTCTTACCAAACAGATTTACCGCTTACGGAGACAACAAAGATTAATGGCAAATATGCACCATACAGTGGTTGCCCATTTTCAGGAGCAGACATTCCTGCATGAAGGCAGTGACCTCATGACACATCTTTATAGTAAGCAATCAAAGAGTGTCTCTTTTCTGGGTACAATCTTCTGCTTCGGGGGGGGGGAATAAAAAAATGCCAGCTTTATACAGTATCCTTGTACTTTGATTTTGATTCTATGATCATTCAGGGAGGGAGAAAGCAATTCAAATGAACTTGACATGTTGAGCTACTGCTGATTTGCCAGATTCCAGTGTCCTCAAGTGTGACACAGCATTATTATTCAGTGTCCTGTATTTAAAATCAGAAGTGATTTAAGCTGGCTTTCTGCCATACCACTTGATGACATGTTGACACCATGTAAATAATGCATAGCTCTGTGACCACACTACTTTCATGCCACATGCTGAGAGAAACAGACAACGCCTGCTATTATTATTAGCCACATCTTAGATATCTTGGAAATGTGCAAAAGTAACTGTGGGGGATGGCCTTGCAGAAAAGGAAAAGGACCTGTATTCACGATTTAAGAACAACCTGTCTGAAGTTCATCCCAACGACGACTATGTTTAACAGAGACTTGGCATTTACACTTGCAAGGACTTTTCTAATACTGTTGTTGAAACACTTTTATTGTTCAATTCATTTTAATCCTATTCCCAGTTTATACCCCATATAAGGTTGCAACCCCTCCTCCTACCATATTTGTAAGGTGAACCACCCTCCTTTCCCTTGTATAGAAATCTCCTCCCTTCTCTCCACCCATCCTGCCCATGTTTGTCACCTGTGCCACCCATTCCTTCCTTGTTAGGCGACTTCCCTCCTCCCTTCCAGAATCTTCCCTGACAGACCCTATAAAAGGGTCTGTCGCCATCTTAATGAAGGTCCATTCTCTCCACCCTTGGTGCTGTGCGTGTGTGTGGTTCTTCCATTACTGCGTCACAGTACCAGGGGCCCCTAATATTGCCGCAGTCTAGCTAGCCAGGGCATTCCTAATCACTCTATCCAGAGTGGACTGAGTCCCGTGCTCCCGCGAGCTGCAACAAGTAACATCAAAATTACTTCAAACATGTCACAGACTCCAGCTCCAAACTTCTTCATTAGAACTCAAAAGGAACCTGTGCATCCACTGTAATTAAAAAGAGATTGCTGATTTACATCTCATATCCTTTAAAAGTCACCCTTCTAAGAGTGTTTATAAATAACCAACAGAAGAATTTCCACTGGCAAGACTTTTCTGTGCACAGTGTAGACTGAAAAAGCTGCCATTTTAGAAGAAAGCAAAATCCAGTTCTAGACTACAGAATTCTAAATAATTAATGTTAGACACTGCTCCCTACTAACAGTAGCCAGTCTATTTCTACTCTTCCGATCATGTCAAAATGTAAATTTACCAATGCAACAAGGACATGTTCATCAAACCAAAGTGAAATTGTGGTTTTCACTGGGGACCACTGTAAAACAAAAATAGGACACTTAATATGCTAACTAGTTCTTACATGACAGTCTTGTATCATCTAAGTGTTATACAACCTCAGTCATATTGAGAGCAGAAAGCAATATATGCTGCTTTACACAGGGCATTTAACAAGACTGAAAGTATCTTATATCACTGGTACCCAACCATCATTACATACACACTCCCCTCCAATCCTCAGACTGCCAAGCACATAAAGGTGTTGATTATATTTTTACCTTTCCATGGTGTATAACAATAGGAAACTTGCTCTTCTTCATTTCACTGAGCCTACGCTGTCAGAGCAGGACTGTGATATGCATTCTTCCTGTGAAGACACATAACACTAACTGTTAAATCAGGAGAGACAACAGAATACAACAATGAAACATAGAAATTGAGCCTTTCCAGTTTAGAAGTTGGGGTGGCTGTGTTGTTGCAGAGAACTCACCTCAATCCTCACTCTATGGCCAGTATTAGGGAATTGCACCTATATATATGTAGTTCCCTCCTGACTTTAGATACCCAAAGTCTGAAATAAAATATCAGGTTCAAAACCACTGAACTATGCAACTAGATTATAATTTCTCAGGGGAAAATAGATATACAGATCAAAATTCCTCTCCCAAATAAATTCCTTTAGAAACCTTGTAAGAGAGCAAACAAAAAAGGAAAAGGAGTTGTTTTTTTTTTCTTTTTTTTTCCTTTTTTTCCAGCTCCTATGAGACAGTCAGAGCACACAGAAAATTGGTTTATTTCTGCTCAAGGATGAATACACTGGACAGTATTCTGTACTTGTCCACATTGCTCAAAAGGATCAGCATTTTGAGAGTCCCAAACCAAGACCAATTTTCTGTTTTCTCCATTAAGAAGACCAGGAATCTTGTGGTCTCTTTTCAAAGGAATGTCTTTGTCCAGAATCTTGCCTCAGAGATTTATTTTCACTATGTTATTTAGAACAGAACACTGGAATGACTTCCTAATTTCTTTAGCAAATCTGTTCTTAATCTACTTTATTCCAAGCATTTTATAGACAGTTTCTTACATGATGTTCTACTCTGAAGTTCCGTAATTACACACACACACTGGTCAAACTTTCTCTTGACCAGAAAAGACTTGCAGTAATTCTAGTAAATTGAAAGGAAAAGTTTGGGGAAAAGAGTAGGTTGGTTGAGAAGATAACTTACTGCTTTAGATGTGATTTTTGTTCTAACAGTTGCTGTGGGTAATGTAGTTGCCCCTCACAGAGAAGTGACAAAGCCTGTCTTGTAGAAGTTTTGTACAGGTTTTTGGTTGTTTTTTTCTTTTGCCTGGGGTTTGGATTTCACAAGGCTAACTAGATTGCCCTTGTCTAGGAAACCCAGGGGGTGAAGCCAGATGGTGTCTGTGTGCAAACTGCAAACAGTGAAAACTGGGGAAGGATAGTGGCTGAAAAACAGGGAATAAAACCCACTGAATTAGAGGAGTGGGTAAAGTACAGGCAGTTAACAAGGAGTCATGAAGTGGCATGACAAAGGTAAGGGAGGTTGCTTTTCACAGGCAAAGACGTGAGTATTTTGAGGGACATGTCAAATGCATTTGGACCTTTTTTCTAGAGTCCATTCAAAGCTTCCTTCAGCAAGGTTTTCTCTCCTCCTCCTCAATAGAAGTCTTATGAGAATTCTATTGACTACAGAAAATTCATCTCAATTCTTGTTGCTAGATATATACCCGTATATACAAGAAAAAGAAATTATTTCAAACAAGTCCAGTACTAGATGAGTAGCAAGTAAAAATAGCACAGCTTGCACATTCTTACTAAGAGCTAGCTCAGCAGCACTGCCTGAACAGTCAACTATAAAAGTTCCCATTTTGTCGTAACCTGATTTGACTGTTTCCTCTACCAAAACGTCCTATTTCAGTGACTTAAAATATACAGGTAAGTCCCATATTTTGTGCAGCTGAAAGTGCACGCACACTGGATAAATGTGAGCTACTGAGAGCAGCAATGAGTCTCTTCAGAGGAAATGGTGCACTCTTCCTGTCATCATGGTGGAGGGGGAAGGAACAAGGAAAACAGAGACTCTGCCACATTCAAAGTAAAGATCTTCCAATGGTGAGACTTTCTTGCATTTTATCGGATGTCCATATTTATAAACTTGAGCACATGTGGTTTCACAGAAGTGTTCAAAAGGGAAGACAGGCGATAAGCAGCACATGCATGACCTGCTTCCTGTGTTTGTTGAGAAGGGTGTGCTGGGTGCCAGGCCAGGCTGGTAGGGCAGCAGTGAGAGCTGTGGCACACAGTTGGTGACACTATCAGAACTGTGGCAAGAAGCTGGGTGTAAGGGCACAAGATGCACACATGTACATGAACCCAATCAGAGTCCAGTCGTGGTTAATTTTCTTGCTTCTAAATTGTGTCATTTGCAGATCAGCATTTTTTTATACACATTAATGTTTATTACCCTATCCATACAGAACTTTGAACATTTTCTGTGATAAAGAGTGTTAGATTTTTTAAATTTTCTACTGTCAACAGTTTAGTTTTCACATCTAAAAAGCACACACAGTTCCACACAGAGGTGTAATCTCTGCTTGATTGTTTACCTTTCCAGTGCTATACCCTTACTTATCTGTTCTCTTTGGCTAATGTGGCTTGATGATTTCACTCTGTGTTTTCCCTTTTCAGTTGTATACATCAGATAGAAGATATTCATACTTCCCTTCCATTCTGCGACACATTTTCATAATGCAGAGTGATAATGTGGCAGACTTATTTTTGCAAGAGTTAGGCTTGATCTACTCTCTACCATGTCTTAGAAGCTAGCACAAATTTTTACAGTACAAATTAGGGAATTCAAGGTATGGATGGCTTGAAAATACTAAATTCTATGTGTTACATTTCCATAAAAATTCAGTTCTCAGTCTGAAAATTCATTTGTTATTTAAGGGTAATTCCATTTCTGAAACAGCAGAAATTGTATCTGCTTCATCTCTGTGCTAGCCTAGTCTCTCTGATATGACTGATGCTTTGGAAGGCATTGCCGTGAAAGGAGTCTACACTTGCAGCAGTGTACTTAAAAGCTAATGGTCATCCATCTTCTCCTTTACAGCATATGCTGGGATAAACAATGGGGAAATCAGAGGCTTATGGAGGCTTCATGGAAAAGTGGTGAATCAGAGTTTCACTGAAAGCTTGTTGAGGTTGCTAGGCTGCAATTTTAAAGGTGTTCAGTGTTGCAGATAAATGTATACTTAGCTTTCTGTAAAGAGCTTAGGTACCTTAACTCCACTTACTTCAGCTCAAAGTGACTGCTTTCAGACTCCTCAAAACTGCAATAGGCAACTACTTGAATGTTAATACACCCTTAAAAGTCTGAGCCCCAGGCCTTGATGACCAGTCGTCAATTCAGTCTTGAACTCTCTACTGCATGAGTGTTGCCTGCCTACCCACTAGAAGTAGGTCATTAACAGCGATCTGAACAGTAACTCAGAAGTAATGAATGGGAAATATCTCTCTTGGCCTGTATTTGTTGTTGTTGTGACACAGAGGTAAAAAGCTAACCATACCTTTATAACCTTATTATCCTAGCCCTCCTGTCTTACCATCCTTCATACCTCTAATTAAGCATGCGAAAAATAAATATCTTACTAACAGTCTTTCTTCAGGCCTGGTATGATTGATATGACAACATCCAGAATATTCCTATGAAAAAAGATGTTGTGAAACAATTTTTCATTCAAAGATTTTTTTTTAATTGTAAATATATTTTTTAATGAAAAAAAATAACATCTGAGCTAGGATCAATGTATCTAAAACTACTGCAAAACCTACACACTCTGGTTACAATAAATAAAATTTTAAGAAATTTGCTAGCAATATTTTTTTAAAAGGCAGAAGAATTTGTGCTTTTAAGATTATATCAGTGAAAGATCTAGCAAGCAAAAATGTTTTCCTTTTCCATTCCAACTAAATCGTACATTATTTGGGCTAGACATTTGGCAGGCAACTCTGTTGTATTATCTCTACAGTGTGGCTGGACTGATTTCTTTATCCTTTTCTGATAGATGGATGTCTAGCCGAGCCCTGAATATCTTCAGTGTTGCTGATTCCAAAGCTTCATTTGGCAGCTGGTTTCCTTGGCTATGAGTTCTTATGTTTATAAACTTTCCCCTGATATATAATTCTAATTTTTCCCTCACAATGCTTAGAGCCACTTCTTTCTTGTTTGCTTGCTTGCTTGCATTCTTAAGTAATGAGAATAATCCAATATTTTCTCTTTTTCATTTACTTCTTATTACAGACAATAAAAGGTCACTTTAAACTTCCCGGAATTAACATGACTGAAGTAATCTCAATTCAACATCATACTGTGGGCCTTATTTTGCAAACCTACCATCACTTTTCTTACATAACTCAAAATTTAGACAACTTTTTAAAAACAAATATCTAAAACCAGTTACAGTACCTCAGAACATGACCATAAATGACCATAAAAAAGACTAAAGTTTTCCCTTCTCATTACGTATATTTCCAAGGATTATGTTGTATAAATTGTTACACTAACTGGTTATGTGGACCTTTCATCATGCTAGAAAATGTAAGAGTTTGCAGAGCTGAAAAATATCATTGCTGCAAAGAGAATGACATTGATTTTTGAGACAACAGTTGTTGAGACTAATTCTAATTAGCCAAGAAATTAAATAGTAGATCAGCCTCAGTGTTTTTTTCATCCCACTGAATTGGGAGGCTGGAGTCTCTGTAACCACTACAGTTAGGCCAAGGAAGGAGAGATTTATTTTAGAGAGAGTAAAGACAACATAAGAAAAGGACAGCAGGCTGTGAATTACCACTTTTGAAAAGGAGATACTTTTAGGAGCTGATGGGGGCCTAAAACTGGCTTAAATGTTTTGGGAAGCTTTTCTACATTGGAAAACTACAGCAGATTATGTTAGCCAAGCAGCTCCAAGCTGCATCACTCAGTAACACTTCATGGCTGAGGACCCTGGGATAAAGGAGGCTGAACTGCATCCTGAATGCAGAGAAAGGTGAAGTGATCTAAGTCCTATCTTTCCTCCAAACAACTCCCACCTGCTAACAGTTTCTTCCACGGTATGTGCAGAGTTTTGTACATTCCCTCCCAAGGTGCCCAGGCATGGTCCTTGGCACAGATACACCTTTTCTGGATAAATTCCATTAGGTGCATTAGAACACAGAGGCCTTTGGGTAAACCTAGCTGTGGATTGGATTTTCACAAACTCATCATTAAATCAAAAGTAGTTAGTATCTGATAGCTTTTGGCAATTCCTCTAAACACCTGTATATCCTGTCTTTGAACAACTGACTGCAGGTGACTGGTCATTCCAGCTTCATGGGTCATACAACTGGATGCATGAACACACACGGAAAGATGGATCAGGGTAGTATGACTCTGGGAGTCTTTTCTATTAACAGGATGAGCACTTGGTTCAGACTGTGTTTGCTCAAGCTTCCGGACACATCACATTCTCATATGACTAGTGGAAGCTGTACCAGAGTCTGTTCCATGAAGACATTAATCTAATTTGCCAAGGCATTCTCACACTACTAACCTGGCACGCATCTTTCTAGTTACCATGCAATCATTTACATTTTGTCAGTAGTTACACAGTACCAAATGTGCCAAGACCGTTCAAATATTTTTGACCATTTCTCTAGTTCAGTTCCAACCATGTAAAGTAACTCAGCCAAATCCAATTATAAAAGAACTGCTTCATCTGGCCATTCATCCCTTGTAGTGACAATTAAATAAGTTGTTTTAGAGTAGGAGTGTTACGGCCACTAAGTAGAAAACTCACAACTACCTCAGAGCTGTCCTTGTTTGCCTTTTAGCCACTATGCCATTTCTTCCGAGCTGTGAACCCTTTAACCCCTGCATGTGCATCTGGATCAGTATGTTCAAGGAACACCTAGTTCTTCTTTTCATTGTAGGACTGTCACTTTTAGAACATGAGAAATGTGGTTCCTTTTTTAAATAAAGGAAGTCTGAGTAATTCTGTGAAGCCACAAAGACCAAACTCTGCATACTTATTCCAACACCTTACATCATTTCAGGTTTTGAAGTTCTGATGTCCAAAATAACTTTACTAAAATGACAGCAATTTTAAGCTGTCAAGTCCATCTAGGAGAACTGCTTTTCTTGCACCGAGGACAAAATTTCCCAATTCAGAATACTATACTTGAAAGTTTTCTTGAGAAAACAATTCGTTGTGCCTGCATCTGTTTACTCAATAATTTGCTGCTAAGCATTTCTACAAACCACTTGGCAACATTTCTTCCATGTTGAAGAGCCACTAGATACCATCTGACATTGAGGAAAGTTTGGACTTGCTGAGATACCTATTTTTGCAATTAGATTTGCACCTCCCAGTGGATCATAACTGTAGGATGCCACATAACCTACATTTGCTACCTGGAACATGTAACTGCAGTCCTTGAAGGAGGTAGAGAGAAAAGCCTGCTCTCTGATGGAACCATCCTCCCAGGCATAACTGCATTAACGTGCAGTCTAGAGGAATGCCACTTTGAAATCATTCCTACATAAAATACTTGCATGGCCATTACAACAGCTAGCATTGCAGCAGGAGACCTCATGTTCCTGGGCTGCTGCTGCTGCCTGTTACCATTCAGGTACTATCTACTTCAGCCAGTACCAGAACATTGAAGCACAGGCCGTAGTAAGCTCAATGAAAACAAAAGTTGATCACAGTGACCTTGAGGAAGCAACTAGGGACTATCTGCATAGATGTGGCCAAACCTCTGGCAGTACAAGCTATCCCTCTGAGCCTTGCAAAGCAACAGCATATCCACTGCACACCTTAGAAAGCCAACAGACATATGGGATATACAGGATCAAGTAGCAGGAGAAGATAATCACCTCACCGAGGGTACACAAACAGATATGAAAATGCTGAACATGTCAGGTCCTGGGACAATCTGTCAGTATTCATTGCAGCAGCAGATATGAGTGCCAGTACACCATGCTTTCTGAGCGGGACACCTTGGTGGGAGGCTTAAAGTGCTCTTGGATGGGATAGCCAAACTTCAAGCCCTACTGAGTCACAGCCTACAGACTCGCTCCTACTTCGATATCACGTTTAAGGGCAATGACAGTTATAAGGCCGGAATCCCTTATTAAGCAAAGGGAATACTGTCAGTGCTTTTTGAGGTTCAGGAACACAGGAACTTGCCACCTTTAGACCAAGCCAGTTAAATATGGTGACATTTCAGGCATGAGCAGCTTTTTTGATATGATTTGAGGTGGATGAAAGAAAAAGAATTAGGACAATTACTTAATTTCCTGAATGCTGCCTAGTACAGATCAGGAGAATCAAATTCTAATTTGAATGAAGTGTCAGGCAGACTAGAAGCCTTGTTAATACAAATCCCTACATAAAGTCACTAATGTAAATGAAATAAATTGCCGACAACAATACTTTCAATTCACAAAGAACTTCATAGATGTGATTTTACAAAGCCTAACTGACCATTTAAGTTTATGGTAAAACTTTCACTGATAGCTGCAGAAGCAGGCTGAGACCTCACAGAAAACTTCTTTTAAAGAATTTTTAAACTTTCATCTCACTGCTTTAAAGCATTTTGCATGCATATCCACCTCAGAGGTTTTATATATCTGGTAAAGCTAAAACATATGACAAAGAAATAACTTGTTCTAAGTCACAGAAGAAATCTGTGTCTGAGCTAAAAATTGGACTCAAAACGGATATCCTATTCTCTGTGGCATGGGAAAATCTTCTCACGGAGTTTTCAAGGCCACAGGACAGAAGTGTTACTATCTATGAGTTAAAGTTGTTTGACTTGTTTATGAAGAAGTAGACATGATGATACTTGCAGCTCTACAGTTTTCCTTATTACAAAATGGAAGATAATTCTTATTTTAAAGTGTCCATTCTAGCTGAATTAGGCTGAATTTAAAGTGTTTAATGTACTTTAAGTATAGATCATAGAAACTGTAAAAAACCTAACTTGTTTAATCAGATCCTTTCAGCTGTAATGCTCAAATATTTAAGGAAAAACAATCAATAGATATGACAGAAGCACGCAGAAAATACTTCAAGTTTCCTTACCATTTTATACTACAGAAATCAGAAAGACGAATAGATTCTTCTCCTTGAAATGCTTAATATTCTCTCTGAAAATAAATAAAACATTTATAACTACATGGGTGATTTTCAGCATGTGACCTCTGATAAATGTCAGTTCTTGGGGAAATGATGAAACAGTGTATAAAATAATAATTAAAAAAAAAACAAAGCAGAGAAAAACAAAGAAAAAAAAAACCCCAGAAGAACAACAGAAATTAGACTGAAGAAATGGCATGGAGGCAGACTTCAGGAAATATATTTTCTTTTCCAGTGTTACATTCCAAGATATTTTTAAATCACAGATATTGAAAACAGATTCCCATACAATTTTTAATCAGTTACAGTAGCCACGAGGGTTAGTGGTTCCTAACATGTGGCAAAAAATATAATACTTCTAACTCAAGCCATGTCATGCTGGTATTTTAACAGCATTCCTCATGCTATTGTTACAATTCCATTAGCTTCATGGCATTTGGTTCTTTCTGAATGTAAGAACAGAGTATCTCCCTTTCTGATATTAACAGCAAGTAGTATAATCACAATAACCATGGTACTTTTCATCCTGGTATCTCAAAATACTTTGATCCTTACCCCTGATTTTGGAGATGCAGAAACTCTTAATTCAGAATCATGAGGTGTCTCTCTAGAGTCAGCCACCAATAAGGTTGCTGTAGAGCCTAGAATGGAAAAATCACCAAAAAAGCAGCACTTCACAAACTTTATAGAGCCCACCTGGTGTCACACACAGAAGACTTATAACTAGAATTTTAAGTTGCCATCACCTCCCCATGATTTGCACCGCAGTGGTGCTGCTCACAAGCATCTCCAGGGCACCTCACCTTCCTCATCCTGAAGCTGGGATCCCAACCCAACAGACAGCGAGTACAGATAGCGAGATCGCAGCTCTGTAATCCCCTTAGAGGTGACAAGCTCCTGGGGGAATTCTGAACAGGGACAACTGTCCCCCACAGAGGCCAGGGAGAAGAATGCTCCCCTGGAAAGCTGATGCTGTGGTCCTTTCACTGTCACTGGAGACCGTGCCCCTGGAGACAAAGGGACACAGCAATGCTAAATCTGATGTGGATGCTCCCACACACAAGCCAGGGCCCACCATGTCTGATACGTAGAACGTGGCAGTGCATAGCCTTGTGATTTGCATCAGATGCAGATGTTAGGAATCCACATGCATTGGGGCAGCATGTTAACTCATAAAAAGAAATTAAAAAAGGTATTACTCGTTTGTGAGACATTCATAATTATTTAATGGAACTTACCGTTTATACAAAACATGTTAAATAAATCCTATTAAAAAAAGGTACACAATTTCATAAGCACCTTGCATCTAATCTTTAATATTTTAAAACTCATTAAGCACTTCATTTAATGATGAAGTAACTAGAACATTGAGATAAAAGCTAGAAAAAGAGACCTGAACTATTCATTGAATGGCAACAGAAAGAGATTCTGAGAGATATCTTGAAAAGTTTACTGCAGAGCTAAGTCAATGTTTTTATCAGAAACCATTCTTAGTTAGCTATTACAAAACAAAGCATGGTTACATATAAAAGTTCAAAACCAGAATTCCTGTCATTAAAACAGAATATTTCAGAAGAAGCTGCAAATTCCTTAAGAGATGCCATTTACAAAACTGGATGGGTTTTCTGTTCTCCATCAATAGTGCTAAGAGCACCAAGGGGCAAATCACATACTTCCCCAAAAATTCAGTTTGGGTACGACTAAACATGATTATAAAACTGGACAGGGAAGATGGTAATGGGTGAAAGACATAATTTCTGGAAAAGCTGGATAATAATGTTTCAATATCAACATCCTATTTTTACACACACACACATAAAAACCCTAGCTGACTTGAGTTTTTATTTTAATTTCAACTCAATTTCCTTGACTTTTTTCTACAATATCTCTTTTCCTTACATGCACTGAGATTAGAGGTAGGAAAAAAAACCCACCTGACCAACAGTAGGGAAAGGCTCATCCCAGGACACACAGGGTTGGTTATCTGTCTCCTGCATAAAATACAGTACAACAATGGCTAACAAAGTATTGCTGACTTATCTGATGCAAATGTTACAGGCAAATTAGACATTTTGATACAACCTTCTTACTTGACTGCAGTTATTAATGCACTTCAGATGCAAATTTGACTTTTCTTAAGCCAGAACAGGAGTTCCTGGAGAGCATGATATGTGCCTGGATTGAAAGGTATCAGTTTTACTTATATTAAAAATATATTTTTGATTGAAATGTTAGATTTAAAAGTAAACTTTTTATTAAGATGATCTGCTATTTGCCAAACTAGTCACAAATATAGTCACAAATACACTGACGAGAATTTGGTGTTTCTTTTTCATGTATTATCCAGGAAATTTACAGAAATGAAACTAATCCGAAACTAATGGTGCCCATTGCCCTTCCAAGCTCAGTGCATTTGTTTTCTTGCAAGGACGTCAGCAGTATATTTAGCACTACGGTGGATATAGGGGAGGTTAGACTAAAAGACTCATATTACATATTGCAGGTCTCATATTCCCACTCTTGTGACAGTCCTGGATTAATGGTCTGCTCATTTCATGGTTTCTTTTGAAGCATTTTGACAATTTCTTGTCTGCCTAAAATTCAAACCCAGCTTTAGTAATATATACTAGATGCACAGAGGAAGACTTCCCCAGAAAATGATATTATTTTTGCAAATGAAAGTGGCAGGAGGTTTTTTTGCTTGTTTATTTTGAAGTCCCAACAAGCAGCTGAAGTAGTGAATGAAAGAGGAATTAACTGAATATACAATAAATGTGATCATGTCTGCTGCATATATTCAACTTAATTGAAATACAGAGTTAGTTTGTATGAGATCGAGTGAGGCCTTAGACACACACAGAGTTAAATATAGAGATGCTGCTGAGCTACTAAAAGATGAGCTATTGCTGCTGACCACAGAGAGCAAATTACAATTAAGTACCCATCTTTCTGGGAAGTTTGCCAAGGAAAAACCAGGGAGAGGAGGCCATTACTGCTGATTTGCCCATGCTAGGAAAAATGGAGATCTAGTTGCTCTAACTCTTACCAACAGAGCAATTGCACTCAGAGTACAAAGCAAATCACTGCTAACAAGACAAATCAGGAAACAAGCTATGAGAAAGAGCTGAAAGTACAGAAGCACAGAAGAAGAAATGCTTCAGCTCTGCCTGCATTACTAACTTAGCACTGTGGCAACCACACCACTGCTGGCTGTTGCTGTAGCATGGTGTTATTTTTTGCACAAAACCAGTGTCACAGACCTTAGAAACAGGAAAGCATAAACAAAAATTTCAGATGTGCAGTTCATTTACAGCAGAAGAAACCAGGGAGATTGAAGAAGCAAAAAAATGTTTAAGCAGCATTTTTGCTTTTGATAAAAGGGTACCAAGAAGAACTGAAACCACGGAGGTAGAGTAATAATGGTAGAACACAATCAAGAACATTCATATAGAGCTGAATTTCCTCAGCAGGCAAAGGAGAGGGACAAGTAACAACTCTGGCCACAATGCAGACCATAACGTGAAAAAGATGAAAAGCATCTCAGCCTACTGCTCCCTGTATTGGACTCAGTATTGAGATTTAGTCTACTAGGGGTTACAAATTGAGAGAACACTGGTAAAAGCTAATGGGAGCAAGAAGTTGTCATGTCCTACATTATTTCAGTATTTCTTTGTTTCCTTACAGAGAAACTGCCTGATCCAGCAAGAAACAGACTATTTTGACCTTCCATTCAGGTCAAGATAGCTTTAGAGCTTTTCTACAGGTCTTTGCTGGTAATACATACTACTAACATTTCTGTAGTTGAGATTCAGAGGAAAAGTGGCTGTCACTGCAGCCAGAGCATGGTCAGCAGCATTGACGTACTCCTGCCATTCCAATTGTGGTGGCACCTAAGCAGAGGTGAACTCTTCAGCACCAATCTCTCATGTACCCTGGCAAGCAGCTTATTTTTGCAAATGCATTCCTGACTGGGTAGTTTTGTTCTGGGTCCAATATGAGGTCCAGTTCCCCTCTCTACCATCCTGGTTGTTACAAGATTTCTCTTCTATAATTTCTCACTATCTTTTCAATGTGAAAAGTTACCATAAGTTAGACTCCCCTCTACACAATTCTTGAGTATATCTTTATGTTTGGATCAAAGAGCCTTTGTGTTATTTATTTTTTTTTTCTGCATGAGAAAAACCTCTTTTGGTGTGAAAAGAAAATACTGGGAGTTTCATCTTGCGTGATTTCCTGAGGTCCTCGGTGAGCAAAGATCATTTATATTACTGTCTCTGACCGTGTCTCAGCCTCTCATAGGGCTGGACCTCCAGGCTATACCTAACTATGGCTAATCCAAAAAAAACTTCCACAAGGAACAAAACAATACAGAAGTCCAATTTCAAGCATCATATTTCTATGTAAGTCCTCCTTTGTCATTTTTGCAGTGATGAGTTGGACCTATGGATCTTTTCTTGAGAGATTTCCCTTTCCAGTTCCACCCTCTACCAAAACACTGGAGGCAGAACTTCACAGGGGGTCTCTGGTGCAAGGCAAGCAATGTCACAGGCATGCTACAGAAGCCAAACTCACCCATTCATTAGCCCACAGTCTTCTTTTAACTCAAATACTGCTTCATAATGAAAAAAAAGTTCAGGACCCTGAATTTACCTAACAACATAAACCAATATTTCCATGTGGTTTCTATGAACTCTCAATCCAGGAACAACGTTCAAGCATTTAATTGCACAAAAGGCAACATCACCAACCCCTCACTCTGGATGACCTGAACGAACACTGAGTCTCAAATCACCTGCAAAAACAATATCACAGGGAAAAAATAATCAGCCTTGACCTTAGTGCACATTTGTCTGTGTAGTATTATCACAGAGTTAAGAAATTTGAAATATCTCATAAATAAAGAAGGCATTAAAATCATTTGGAAGTACACAGGGAAGTGAGAGTTTCGCTACTCTTTGGCAGTAACATTTTCCATGAGTTCTTTCCCAGTCTGATCATGCGCAAGGCTGCAAGACTGAAGCAGAAACTGATTAAAACGTGAATGGGCACGTGCACATGTCCAAGTTTATATGTACACACATATTTCTAAGTATGGGCTAAGGAAAGAAAGGATGTAGGGAAGATTTTAAGAAAGCTTTTATGCAGGGCAAGCTTAAGGAAGTCAGGGACAACTGCTCTCAGTAAACTGATCTGAGATTAAGAAAAAAAGGAAATGGTCGCCTTTGATGAAGGAGTTTAGAATAGGTACAGCTGCATTGTGCAGGAACAGGAACTTGATAATAAAAACACTCTGATGTGGCATTTACCCCAAAACATCAGTGAGTAAAAATAAATACATATCCACAGAGCTTAGGCTATTCTGGTGCTGTTAAAATCACTTTAGAGTATCCCCAGCATCTGGGATGTGCTGGAAGTTAAGTTTCTAGTGATTATTTAGAGTTGCTGCAACCAGTTACTGGACATTTGGGTCTCTTATGTAGTCATATGTAACATGAGTGGAAGGCAGCATCTGTGAGCAACAAAGTTCTGTGTTAGGAACCAGTTATTTAAGGAAAATTAGTGCCCTGAGCCACACACATTCTTTGTTGGGTTCGTCTCTTTTTCTTATTAAGGTTGTTTGCGTGGATTGCTACTGTCCTAAAGTCACACAAACTGAAGTCCTCTTGTTCTCACTCATTTGGGCTCCTTTTTTCCAGTCCAGTACAGCTGTCAGTCAGGGTGCGATCTCTTTGAGAGCAACAAATGAGCCAGATGCATAGTTCAACGGCCAGACACTTCAAGTCATAACAAGCTAGTGAAGCGAGCTAATTTTGCTTGCAAAAGAATTAGCCTTTATTAGCCACTAATACCACTTTTTGCCCTGCGTAGCCCTTTAACCAGCTGCAGCTCCATTGACATCACATTTTGGAAAGATTACTAGTGGCACGTCTGGTTATGGAAAGCTTAGAGGGCTTCCTAGGCAGCTACCACTTATTAGGACATGAATGAACTTAAGTTACCACACTGTAGGCATTCATATGGGATAAATCTTGTCATTTGGAAAACAAATTCCGTAAGACATTTTGGTCTGTGTCTAATTTTTATCATATGTTTATCACGTATGTAGGTATGTGTAGGATAGGGCATGCATATTAGTAACTTAAAAAATTGAGGTCAGAGCTGATGGATTTTGTACAGAACATGTACAAAATTGCATATATACATATATATTTATATGTATTTGCATTTATGTCATCGTATTTAGTTCTGGTTTTGGAGAGAATTGTTGGTACTTTGTATTTTTCTATCTTCTCTGTTTCTGTAGATTTGAGGGGGGTCAATAGCCTAGCTGCACTCATAGACTCTCACTTCTCAATATTCTAAATTAATCACTAGGATTTACAAACCCTGGCTAAATCCAGTGTAATTACATTTTTTTCCTATGGAAGCATGCAGTGATACCCTACAATTTTGTGATACTGCTGTAGATCCAAATTCACAAATTAACCTGTTGATCCAGAGAGTTAGACAAAGATCAAATCTATTTTAATCAGCTATTGCACTCCCTACACAAGAAAACAGTAGAAGCTCTAAAGATTCTATCCAGTTCAGTACAGGCAAACTCACTTGATTTCATTTCAAAGGGTTCAAAGTCTAAGTAAGGAGCAAAATTATTTTTTATTCCTCATAGTGTTTAAAGAAATAAAGTCCAAGGAAGCTGCACAGGTTGCAATACTAAGAGAGAGAAGAGTTTAAAAAAAAAAAAATAATAATGTAGTAAACAAACCGCTTGCAAGTTTTCATTAATCGTAGTCTAGCTTTGAAGAAGAGGGAGAACAGCTAGTATTGTAGGTTCTCAGTTAAGCTATTTAGGTGGGGTATCCAAACCAGTTGGATTTTTTAGTAACTATAAGCATAAATGAGACTCACAAAGGCAACTGATGTCTAAAAGTAGTAAAAAGGCCAGGAAAGGAAAGACAGGGAGATAACTTAATTTTAAGAGTCGCCTACCTCAAAAAAATCAGGGTGTGGGCCCTCACATACTGGGAACATTCTCAGTCACTGGAAGTAATAGTCCTGCTGTTTCAAAAAGCACACCATCACCATGCCTCTCTTACAGCAGCAAGAAGTCTCCCTACAGATGGATTACAGTTTCAGCCTCATGTGACCTCTTATATTTTAATTTTTTTTCTAATCTACTAAATAAGGATAATCTACTAAATAAGGAGTGGGTCCTGAAAGGATGTGTTCCTCCTGGATTATAACAGTAACAATGTACAGCAGGAATAACATGTTCTCATATAGCTAGGATGCTCAACTCACTTTAAACCTAAACTGAGTAAAAAGAACAAAGAAGGTTGAATTGTTTCCTTTAATGTACCTGGTATTTTCTGTGAATCTGATGCATGGCGAGCAACATTTCTAACATCAACTTTTCATCATTTAGAAAACTGTAAGGAAGGCCTCCCTGGGATCAAACTGGAAATTCTGATGGACATATTTCAGCGTGGAGCAGCTGAAACATGAAATCAAATCATGATTTAGCCTGCATGGGTAGGATGCAAGAAAGAAAGCAAGCCCTTTATCGCTAAAAGCATACCTGAGCAGAGGAAGCCAATCCAAACAGATTTCAGGCTGTGCCAACAGAAATAATTGCACTCAATTAGGAGGGGTGTTCTCCCTCCTTCTGTCACATGCCAGCATGGCTTTGATAAGAAAACTGTGGGTATATATCTTATCAGTGGTTGCAACAAAGAGAATTTGTCTTTTCCTTTCCTTCTGATCATATTCTACAAAGTCTACCATAATGGATTTTCAACCTGGAAGTTATCAATGAATGCAGATGCAATCAACCTCTTTTTACAATTAGGCCAGACAAGTTCCTACACAGTGTATAAAAGTGTAGTCCAGCAGATATTTCTCTTGCACGGGAACAGAAAAATCCAGCAGACAAAATCCCAACCATCTCATGGAAATGTAATTTCTCTCCCATCTTAGCAATGCCAATTCTGCTCATCAGTGCCACAAGCAACCTTTGCATTTTTACTTCACTTATAACCACAGAAATATCACATGAATGCAGGGCTGGTCTTCTAACTAGCTAATTGCTTATGCCACCCAAAGTAAACACATCTGAACAACACATCTGGCAGCTCTGCTGCTCCTGTTACAGGTGTCACCCAGAGAAGGCAAGAAGGTGAAGAAAAAAGGTTGTGCAGGCAGAGCTGCAAGAAAATACCTACCTTGCCAGTGCCCCTTGCAAACAAACAATAGCTATTAAAGACAAAACCTGCTTTGTAGAGTATACAGGAAGAAAAGAAACACTTTAGGAAGGACATCTGCTGCAGAGTAGCACGAGAAAAGATTCCCATCAACCCCAGTGAAGCTGGCAAAGATCACTGCTGAAAAAGAAAAACAATCTTTTAGAAAAAGCAAAACAACACACAAACAAACCAGGGTGAAAACAAATAACACTTCCTATCACAGCGCAACACACTTGCAACTGAGGGAAGCTGTAGAGAAAAGAAGCCACTCCGATGCCATGCTCACAGAAAAGACTGATCCTGAGAGCACATTTGCCATGGACTATGGTCAAAATAAGTGTCATCTGCACCATGTGATGCTGCCAGGCATACTGACAGTCTCATCAAGTTTCTGGATTTGATGTACCAGGCATTGAGTTGCCATTGGAAAAGACAAACCTGAAAGGAGGGATTATAATTTGCACATGCAACTTGGGTTAAATTTGTCCGATGCTAAAAATCGGGCTTAGATTTTTGCTTTTATTTCTGCTCCCCCCAACCTCCTGAGCTCTTGTGATTAAAGAGTGAAGAACAATGTCAGATCTCACACAGAGTCAGCACGGCATGAGGCAGGGAGTCTGTGCTGAAATGATTTTATGGATATATGCTTTCAAATGAAATAAAAACTTCCCTAGTACTGCAACCCTTCTGTTCCCAAGACTTTCCCAGCTTCTGGGGGTTATTGACAGTTAAGGACTTATTTTATGAAATAACTGGAAAACTGCAGTGGTCTGGATCTGTCATAAACAGCCAGTCATAGTCTAAAATGGGACACTGCACTGTTTGGCACCCAGGCAGTCTCAGAGCAGACTGGTTCTGCAGCTGGGGCTGGAGCAACAAGGGGGATTTTGCAGTCCCGTTATTTCCCATGCAGTCAGCTCCTGGCCACAAAAAAACATGCAGTTGTGCTTTAACTAGGGATTTGCTTTGAGAAGATTGCAGTTATGTGAAATCTCTGTAGAGAGGGATCTTCCCTGCCACCTCCTCCAAGAAATGAGTGTTTGAAGTTACATGTCCCAAGTCATAATAACAGAGCAGCTTGGCTATCAGTTGCAAGGACGTTTGGGGGATTTACCAGATTATAAAATACTGAACTGTGATAATTGTTCAGCAAGTGCCCTCTCCAGTCACCACAACCATCATCTGTGACTTGCCAGACAGAAACTTCGAGTCGTGAAATCAGAGGCTGCTGACCAGTGAGCCACATGTGCTCATCTCCAGCTAGTCAAACTGCCTGCCACAGCAGAGCTGGGCTGCAGCACTGGTGCCCCTTTGCTTAAAGTGAGGTATATATGGTCAGAGACTGTTTAGCATGTTCACTGTGTATTATCTTGATGTTTATACGATGCAGGCTCTTTCATAAATTGTTCAGTAAGGGGTTTTGGCAATGGTTTTGTCTTACAAGACTTCTTTTTATATCCTGTACTGCCTTTTCCAGGCCCTATACACACATTCCTTGCAACTATTAATAAAGTATCCCTCCCTCCAGCTGTCAGACCAAGCTTTGCAGTCCATTTTTAAGCTATTGTCTTACTTTTAACAATTAAGATTTCACAGCTTACCCTTCTTTTTTTTTCCTTGAATCTAAAGTGCATTTTTAAAGGAGTTGTATCAGCTGACATCTTGCTCTAAAAATAGGCAATCAAAAAGACAGAACTTCTACAAATGATTCCAGGACTTTTTTTTAATTCATCTCAAGTATTTCTTTTACATTAAGTTTCTTCAGCAACACAAATTGTACTTCTTTGTGTACTTCTTTGCATGAAAAATTTGAGGGGAAAGTTAACTCTAAGCCAGCTATCCTGACATCACCCATGCTCATGCTGGCCTTTTAGAAAGCGTGTCCTCTTGCTACTCTTGCTTTGGGTAGATTCACCCACACAATAGACAGAAATGGAATACATATGCATGCTTTATAATATATGTTCTGTAGCTATTACACCTCTTCCACATATGGTACAGTCGGCACTGATCTCACCACCATCTTACCAGAAGACCACATCTAAACTTTAGGTAAAGCTCTAGGGTAATTAGGAGGTTAAGGAAGACAGGTAGATAGACAGGGTGATGTCACTGTTCAGCTTTGCTTCCTTAAGCCTGGAACACATTCCAGGCTCCAGCACAGCAGTACCCAAATCTGCTCACCTTGATTCAACAAACCAAAGATCAGACACTGAGATGATGAAGAGTGAACAAGGATTTTGATTGTATCCATGTTTTCTTCTGTGTCATATTGACACACCACACAGATAACTTAGTTTTAGAGGACACACGTTCTACGCTCCTTTCAAGGCACCCTATTCCAAAAATCCTCAAGGTTTCGACCCTTAAAAAATGGAGGTGCTCAAAATAAACAATCACTTTGCATATCTTGGCCTATATCCCAGAAGGGAGTGAATCGAGTCACGTACACAACAACCTTCAAACTACACAAATATGAAGCACTAGAACAATAAAACTGCAACAGGCAATAAGGACACAAAAAACTCAGTATGATGCAGGATCTAAGATCATGTAGTTCTCACTTATCCATTTAAATTGTAGTTGATCCCTACTTGGTTTGTTAGTCCCTGCCATGACCAAACCCCACTGACTTTCTGCTCCTTGAAAAGCAACCCAAAACACAGTTCTTATATCATCAAGTTTAAAATATGTGCAGTCAGAGAAAAACTCTGTGTTATGTTTTACCTTACTGAATGCCTGGAGTGAAGGAGTCCCAGATTTCTCTTATTCTCTGCTGCCATTTCCAACTCAATCTTTCAGAGGAGTTGTTACCTCTGCAGTGCTGGTGTCATTTTTTATTTAAAGAGAACATAAAGCTGTTCAAAAGGTACATATTTGATTAGTAATATTCTTTTGTCTAAGCATACTCATTCACAAAATCAAAATGCATGGCCAGAAGTAACAGGAAGCATCAGTTCTTGAACAATAAAACCACTGAAAGAAAAAGTTTTACAAGCCAGCTCTGGTGAACAGACCACAATGGAAAAGCTGTTAGATTAAACTATTTTCATTGTCTAGGGTGGAAAAAGGATGAAAGAAAGAAAGAAAAAAAATAATACTTGTAAAACATTATCATAATTAGAGCTGAAAAAATATAGGAATTTAATGCTATAAAATACTTTGGTATTCAACATTTTTTTCCTGACCTGGGACGATTAAGTAAATATAAACTGTTTTGTTTGGTTGGGGTATTTTAAAAGAATTTCCAATAAGAAATAAAACTCTGGGGTTATTTTGAGAAGACATTCCAGTTTTTAGTATTCATGAGCTGAAAAATGTTGTTTCAATTTGCTGGGCCCTTTTCCTATTGCATTTCTCATCAGACCTACAGGAGTGACCATCTGCATCCTTCATCCTCTTCTATGGGATAACAACTACCATAATGTACCAAGCTGCTCAAAGAGAACTATGATTCTGCTGCTTAATGGCAAATACCAGTTGGCAAGCAATCTCAGACCAGCAAAAAGACAGCAAGCAGTAGGGATGATAAATATAAATTGACTAAAGAAATGCACCACAAAAGGGAAATACACAATTTACTCAAAATTAAATTGTCTTAAAATGGAAGGCTTCATTTTCCTTTCTAAAAGAAAAATTAAAGACCACAATGTTAAAAAAAATAATTTCTTTTCTTCTCATAACATGTTAATTTTTCAGAAGTTGCTTTATAATGTCATCATGATGGCAGATTCCTGCCCTGTCCAGATTTGTCCCTTTCAATCCCTGGTATTTGATATTCCCTAAAAGATAATTCTGTCATCAAAATTACCTTTGACTATAAGGCAAAAAGCAGGTTAGGGCACAAATGGTAAAGAAGGCTATAGCAGTATTTTCTTCAAGTCACTTCAGGAAACTGTGTTAGGGTTAACATACAAAGCTTAGGCTTCTGAAAATTTATCTATCAGAATGCTGTTGCAATACAGTGAGGCAGGTCAGTTTGCTAGTTAAAATAAACAGAATTGGCCAAAACATCCCCTAACTTCTTATCCAAGCTCTGCCACTGACCTACTGTAGCCTTGGAGAAATCATTTTGACTAAATTTAGAAGGTCTAATAGGATATGTATTTTCTTCCATAAGATGCGTAAGATGTAACTCAAGTCTACGTAATGCTATAGAAATCCACTGTCAGAAATGGACTAGGAAAATTGAGAATGGAAACAAATATAACAAATGCATATTTGATGCTGTTCTCTAACCCTCTGTTTGATTAAATAACATACCCTTCCTCTTGCAGCTGAATTGAGTGGTTCTTGCTCCACGCTGTAGGAGTTTTATCACATTGGAATTGTTTTTCTCCAGCATGACTTAACATTATTTTATTTTTAAAGCTTTTTTTTCAGTAGAAACATAAAACAATCTCACAATAGAAGTCTTCAAAAAAATATCCCTGTTGGGTTTTCTCAGGTATTTTCTTCATACAGACCAGATGCTGTACCCTTCCACATAACACAGGAACTGAGGAGAACAAGAGAGGAGACAGCTTACACTCCCAAATGTCCACGGTTGTCTCACACAACCTGGAGGCCTGTCTAGGCTCAGGGCCACTGCCTTTTATACTCAGGCAAAAATGCTACTTGAATCTGGGCAAGAAACAAGTTTCACGAGCCCAAACCACAGATTGCACGCTTGCCTTTACCATACGATACACCCAGGATTGAAATCTGGGAGACACCATTTGGGAGAGGCCAGAGTGTCACTTCCAAAGCACAAGCTGTGTTGTCCACAGGCGAAAGGAAATCAGGGTCTCTGGGTGCCAGGGTACAAAAGGAGCCTGTATGCATGAGAGCTCTTATCACTGGCAGGCTCTAGGACTTGCAAAGTCAGAGCAACGAAGCCCAAAATTCAGAACGAGACACAGGCTTTCCACCCTGATGAAAGCACAATGAGGAAAATCTTTCCGACAGACTCACAGCTGGTTTCAATCTACAGCCTAAGCATATCTAATGGGATGCTTTTATCAGAGAAGCTCTCATAGGGTTCTGGCTGCTACTGAGGGCAGTTTGCCACTGTGCAGACCCCTCAACAAAAGTCAGAGAGGACACTGTGTACTCCCTACACCAACTGAGCCATGGGGTAATAGAGACCATCTGCTAAAAATTCTGGCCCTACTTGCACCTTTATTAATCCAGTCCAGCTCCCAAAATCTTACTGCAGCTAATGTGGCTGTCCTATGAAAGTATCAGAAGAACGCAAGATACACCTCTAAAGGATCTTATTTCTTTTTACATCGCTCTCAGAGGTAAATTAAAGGATTCTACCCATGTGAACAGAGAAAGTAACACCTGGTCTCAAACTCTCCTGGGTGAAAGTCTGGCTTCTCTAGAGACAGGAGGTTTTTCTGTAAGAGGAAGTTAAGAGAAGCTACCACGCTCAGTAAAAGCAAGACCTTTACCTTCTACACACTGCTTACTACAAGAAAAAAGTTCAAAACACCACATCCGTTTATGAAAATTTGCAAGCTAGAAACTTGTTGAGAAGTTATTGTGTGCATGTCATGTAATAAGTAAAAAGTACTTCAAATATATATTACTTTATTTTTCCCCAGTGGCTCACGGATTTTTCCTGGGACAATAGAAGTTTACAGAGAAGGGAGACATGTCTGTGTTTAAGGCTGCTTTCAGCTCTTCTTCCTACAGATACCCCGTGGATATTGCTGTATTCTCCAGAATCTAAGCTTCCACTTAAAAAACAATGAAGTTTCTAGCCCATCTGGGTTTGCGGAAGCAGAATGTAAACAGATGTACTGTTGTCTTATTTTAGAAGCTATTGCAAGCCAGACTGAAACAATAGCACTAAGAAATGTCAACTGCTTCCATTCATCTCAGTGGGGTGGGGTGTTAACTTTGAAGCCTAATTGTGACCACTTTAAAGTCAGACTTTTAACCATTTCACTGCTATTACCACACCAGAAACTCCAAAGTAATGAACTTACCCAGCCTCTGTATTTCTATGCATTACTCTGAGACCTTCCATTCACTTGAAAAGGACACTGCATTACAATCGAGCTAGTTTGAATATTCTTTTACTTAAGAAGTTAGCTGAATTGTTTGCTACTGTCTTGCAAAATTAGGGTTAAAAGAAAGTCAAGGGTGAAAGGTTAGCTTCATTGTTGTTGCTCTCAAAAGTGCAACACGTGGGATTTCATGCTTTTTGCTTTGATCAGGGTGCCCGGATGGCAGTTCATTTCAATAAAGTGACAAACAGCTACATACAAAACTGAAAATAATGACTATTCAAATAACACAGCACCATCGATCAGGAGTAAAAAAAAGAAATCCTAATAATGTCGTAAAATAAATTTGCAAGAAAAAAAAGTGGCGGGGAGAGGGGAAAGATCATCATTTTCAGGAACTTCTGACAGCCATTACCTTAAATCCAAGGTATATTGGGTCTGATTCTGAGCATACAGTTGTTTTACATCCTATTTCCAAGAAGCTGATGCATTCTTCATCAGTGGTCACCCTGAAGTCTGCATGTGAATTTTCCTCTGGGATCACACAGTTGAAGACTAGCAGCCCTACATACACAGTTTTGTAAACATGACTTCAGATGCTGTAAGTACTCACTGAAAATTATTAGGGTGAGCTACTCTAGCTTATCTTTCTGAGCATCCAGAATCCCACCGACATGCAGGTGGAGTTCGAGTCACAGAAGTCATGGTCTACAGGGCATGATGGAGATGACTGGCTGGGTTTGGTGAGGCTGTTTGCCACACACCTGCTGTCTCTCTGCTCAAACAAGGCCTTCTGCCCACCTCCACCGCAGGACCTCTCTGTGGTGCCTGCCATTGTGTCTGCCACAGGTCACGGGTGACACAGGACTGGTGCTGAACAATGTATGCGCTGCATTGGTACTTCTTCCCAGCTTCCACTTCTACGGTTACACCTGCACTGATGATACAGCGAAGCCCTTTTTTTGCCATTTTCTTCCAAATATAACACATATTAGGCTGAGAAGTTAAAGCTAACATCACTACTGCACTACTCTGGCCATCATTAGTATATCCATGTAAGGTGCCTTAACCTGACATGTCTCAAGATGCCCTCATTGCAGCTATAACCACCAGCTCAGTAGAAGTGAAACAGCAAGGGCAATACCATCCAAGTCAGCTACATGACAGAGCTATGGGAATGGCATTTCCCCAGAAAAGATCTTGAACAAGCAGCTGGGACAAGAGGAACCTCTCTAGGTCATGGAGCAGCAACTGGAAGAAAACAAGGTGGAAGAATCTGCATAACCCATCCTATATTTACTGCAAGCTAAGTCCTTGAGCGCACATTTTCACTCCTGAATAAAAAGAAGGTCTTGAACTGGTATAAGAGTGCCTACGTGTGGTAAAGGAATAGGGTTATTTTGGTAGAAGGGGGAAATTTTCCTGTCTATACAATGCCTAGGTGTTTGTACAAACAAAGCCCTAATTCACGCAGTTTGGGTTCTTTCGTCTCCTGCAACAGACAATACTCTTATGTTGTTATTAGTAAATTATGAATGCACAATCCTTCCATGTGTAAGTTCCACTCTTAGCTGGGTATTAGGGTGTTTGGAATTTGCCCTTACTAATAAAATCACCAGATCCACACCCCTGTGTTATCAAATGTCGGTGTTTCCTAAATCTTGATCTTTTAACTGCAACATAGGATTTCTAAAATGCTCAGGATAGAGAGCTGGAAATAAACCTCTGCTTTCACTTAAAAGCTTGCAAGCACTGGCTTCACACACAAAAGGCCTGGTATGGAAAGACAGACAAACACCTTCATTTTCTATTAACTTCAATCAGCTGCAGCAAGGTGATCAGTTCTCTGCAGAAGGTGCTGAGTAAGATCAAATATAAAATCACAGAAGTGTCTGAGTGCTGTTGAACAGGTTTTCTGCAGATGCTTAGAGGTGCAGAACAAAGGCAGCTGAAAACAGACTTGGTAAGTTTACAGTTTTACTTTATCACTGTATTAAATTCCCATTCAACATCTATGAGGCACCACACACTTGTTATAGAAAAAATAAACAGCCTCATAAAAACTAGACTTGCCACTCTTTGCTTTGCCTCACATCCCTCTTCTTTTCAACTGCTAACAAGTAAAACAACCCCCTGACAGCTGGATGTACAGAAGTCTGTGGTGCCGGTGTCTGAGTCCGGAGCAACACTGCCGGCTGGAATGCTGACGCTGGCAGGGCTGCCACTGCGTTTACTTAACACTCATTTCTCTCAGTCTGCTTCAGACCAGAAATGCAGGCAATGAAAACCTATTCAGCCTTTGAGAACCTCGGCCATAGCAGTTAGCAGAGCAGGGTCTTTGCAGGTACATGAAAGAGGCATTCAAGGGAGGTAGAAAGAGAGCCCCCAGCTGTCTCTGGTTACCTTTCATTGGCATGAAAAGAGGGAGGCAGGAGGGGCAAGGTTTCAGGACAAATGAAAAACAAGCTTTCTAAGATTCACTGTTCAACCTGAAAACAAAAGCTCAGTGAATTTAAGCTAAAGGATCTTGGTTCCATTTCTTTCAGTTTAGTAATTTATTATAGAGAAGAGAAGAGAATGAAAAAGCTGTTTCAAGTACTGGATTAAACTTTACCCTGAAACAGAAGTAGAGTGGAAAAATATACATTATGAATTCAACTAGTTTCTTGGACAAATAAAGAGCAAATTGGCAAACACATGAGAAAATGTACCATATTAGTAGGTATCCAAGGATCTTTGGTTGAAAACATTTACATCATGATGATAACTGGATAAAGCAGCTGTCACAGCAGCATTATTAAGTAGAGGGTATAATCTGTAAACAATCGCCACCCAAATTAAACCAAGGTCTGTTGAGATGGAGGAGAAATGCCTCGTTTCAGAAGGCAGCCCAATGGCTGCAGTCAGAGCAATCCTGCCTTCCAGAGGAAGCCAGTCCAGGACAAGGTGAGGGTGTGAGGGGCACTGGGAGAAGTGTCACTCCCTGGAAAGCCACCAGCAGCTGTGGAGGAGGCATGCTGGCCAGCAAATACCCCTGCCCTTCTCAGCCCACAGGAGCAGGCAGCCTGAAAAGCCCTGCACTGTCCCAACCTTGCTGCAACCCGAACAAAACCCAATTATGTTAAGTCTTGTATGACATGGCAGACTCTTCCCCAGGTATGGTGGATTTCCAGATTAATTCTGAGTTAACTCCATGCAGCACTTTAGGAGAGAAGATGAATGGGCCAAAGCTTCCCCACAAGCATTAGAAAACCCAGTGCCCCCCATGAGACCATGGGCAATTGGACCACCACCCAGCCATGCTGCAGAGTGGGGCACAGTGTTGGGACCCCAGGATGACTCCAGGCACCCATCCTGCAGGCTGTAGCACAGCATGGCACTCTATAGCAAGGATCAGCACACTTGCTCGTGAGGGGTGAGAAGTCCCAGCACAGCATCAAGTCTGAGTCCCTCCCATTAAATGAGGACAGTATAGAGTTCCTACTTCACAGGATCTTTTAAAGGAATGTGAGGTCCTCAAACACTGCAGAAGAGGAGTCCATGCAAGTATAGATTAATGCCTACTAAATATGTTCAGCAGCGAGTTTAACCATTTAACAGATTATGTCAATTGCAAAAAGATAATTAATAACCCTAATACCTATGATTTACACACTTCTCTATACAAACCTATTATTTTTCCGCAGACATATAAAAATATTACCTAACCAGTCACCTGAGGACACGTGGCCAAAGCCTTGGCTTCTTGATGAACTGCAGAAGTCTTAAAGTGTGACCACATGCTCCAAAGTTTGTTGCATTGAATCTAGGCAACACAAGTTTAGCTACACTTGTGTAAATACCTTGAGATAACTCAGAGCACTTTTACAAATTTAGGTGGCCTTCATGACACCTAAATGTAGGTGGGTTTGTGAGACCTGAAAAAATGATGCATACTAAGTTAGGGGCAAATTTAATAGTTTTTCAAAGACCAGTAATTTACATCTAGGTTATGTATTTTTGCTACAGTTTTAATTTCATGCCAGCATGTCTCTTAGAGGTAAGCTAGCCGGAGAGCAAACTATCCAGTTGAAGCAATGATCTGGATAGCATGCTAGCTATCACCTTGATACACAATGAGACAGAAAAACAGGAAGGATTTATTTGGAATTCATTTGGCAGTACTGTAGGATTTTCTGCAAGGGAAAATATCCAGGAGTTTATGTAATTCCTCAGTTCTTTGAAGAGGTGAAATGGGTAATTTTGGAAAAGTTCTTAGAAACACTTAACAAGAAAAATATTTTACTCATTACAGTAACTTTTTTCTAGATCATTCTTTTAGTCTCTTAACATATCTTAAAGCAAACATGAACTGCCAAATATTTTAATCAGACTACTTCTTATCTGTAATCTCTCTGATATAGATCATGTCTTAATAAATCATTTCACAGCCTAGAAGAACCATTAGGAGCAAACTGCAGCATTTGCAGACATAGTATAAAGTCACTTGGCATTCCTTTAGGTCATACAAGAGGGTAGGAACAATGGTCAAAATTCAGTGTTGATATCTGAATATTTAAAAATTGGTGGGTAAGGACTTGATTCCTGACATGTGTCAATAAATGTTACTGAAGCTGACCTTAAAAGCTAACATTAAATGTTATAAGAGACTATGACAAGGTGCGTTCCTACAAAAACCGACTCAAACCAACAGAAGTCATCCCACTGATGTGAACAGGATTTGGTCAAAGACTGATGTTCAAAACAGAGAGAGAAAAGGTCAAAAGCAACAGAATTTTAATCTCTTAATTAAAATTCTGAATTTATTATTCTGTCTCAGATCTTACAAGGCACCAGATACATTTTAGACACTACATTAAGTAGAGATAAATAAATCAAAATTAGTCTTACTTTCCTGAAAAGAGCACTTACTGGCACCATCCCTTCATCTATTCTCAGATTTTGTGTTGGTGGCAAATCTTGCAGGTGGTAAGATAAATATCCTAGCAGACATCTGCTAGACACAATGCAGTTATATTCTGTTATTAAAACTGCACTTTTCCCAATGTTTTTCACAGCATTCATTTTCCATGTAACATGCTGCTTTACTAGTGTCCCAATATGTATGTCCCCATCAGTAACAGCCCATTTTCCACCCTGGTCATCTTTGCCCACCTGACTCCTCGCTTGCAAAGTCCTTTTGGCACTTGAGCAACCTACCCTTCCCTTTCTGTTTTAACTCTTATAAAGTCTATTGTATATCAGCCCCCTGTAGAGAATGCACACTGCACCTCCACATGAGCTCCCACCCATGTAAGCAATATTGGTAGAGTGTTTAGGAGATTCTTCTGGTTCACATTTCTGTTACTGTGCCAAGTTAGTTCCATCATGCATTTCTCATCTCCTCCTGTTTTCTCCTTGATCACATGTTCTTTCCTTCTTCTCCTCACCTGCCCCACCTCCCAGAGCAGAAAAAGGAGCTGGGGACAGCCAGAGCCTGTCCACGGTATGCTCCAAATCTGGTCCCACACTACCACAATAGCCCTAGCATTAACTTAGAAATCCTAACCATTTCTGGGGCAAGTCTACTGCTCACATAACACATTGCCTCAGGAGAGAAGTAGCAGTCTTTGAAGGTATTTAGCTGTGTTTAAAATGCAATATTTTTGCCAATTTATACATATGAACAGCTGGACCCCTGTTTTAGCATCCCTGCTAACCAAGACGGGAGATCAAACAGAAGGCTTTCCAGGAGTGGCCTTCAACAAAAAACCAAAACTGACTTAAGAGGCTTAAAGCCACACAGAAAGACTCTTCCCATCCAAGAACTGGAATGATGAAAAAGTCCTTGTGATGATATTATTTGCTAGCGAATGGATCCAAACTCTGTGTGACTCTCAAAGTGTAGCAACAAACACAAGAAAAGTCAGCATCTTACTTGAAGGAAACACCAAATCTAAAATTTAGTATTAAATATGATTAGAAAACACTAAAGAATTTGAAAGATACTCTTCGGATATCATCATCATTAACTACTGATTGCACAGGAAACTCACACGAGGAGCTTGCTAGGAATGTTTTATAATCTGATTCCAAAGCTTTGAAATAATGAAATAAAGCAAGTTATCATCAGTCACATTGCATGTACCCTGAGCAATAGTATTTTCCCACCATGAGATGGTGGGTATTTAGGGAACTTTTGGTAAATATTTCACTGACTCACTTAAGGGCATTTCTGTTAGAAGAAGCCCTTGAAAAGGAGACAGTTTAGAAGAGTTTTAGAATAGCATGCAAAGGTAGTTGCAACGGAGGCACAGAAATAGAGATTAACTAACAAGATTAATGAAAATTAAGATATAATCACTTGTTTATCTGTATGTCTGCAGTTTCCTTTGCTCAGAATTTAGGCTTACAAGAACACGTAGCATCTTTCAAACCAGATATAACCACCAAACACTCTCACTGCATCTTGACTCCACCTCCTCTTTTTCTGTCTTTGAATGCTAGGTTATACATGAATAGAAAACTATTACTATGTTTTTACAAGTCTTGGGAAAAAGGGTTTCCCAATTTGGAGAAATCTTTATCTGGACACATTTACAGGTCATCGCTACAATCCAGTGTGAATATGTGAATAAGGACTTAACACTTTAAGATTCTTCCACTGCTTCACAAAGCAGACTGAAACTAATTTTGTACACAATTTTGACTCCTATGAAGTAAGCATAAGTTACACAAAGAATTCTCTTCCCACCACTGAGAGAGAATGCCGTACGAAACTCACACTGCACAAAACCAGAACAAAACACTTTGGAGGAGGAAGCAACAGTTACAGCATAACTCTTTGATGCTGCAGGGGCAAGAAGGCATAACTTAACTTGTGCAAACCACTTGTATTGAACACCTCGTTCTTATCACTTATTTCATGTGACAAACCTCATCCAATTGATCTTTATTTGGATAAGTAGCTTTGATGACCTCCAGGTCACTAAAGTGTTTCCCCCTTCTATCTGTCATTATGCAGACTGAGGATTATAAAGTTTTATGAAGTCCCTGGGAAGGGGTTTTCCTCACAAGTTTTAAAAAAAGCCAAAGTATTTAATTTTTCAAAGAAGGTGCAGTGAACTTTCATCAAGGCTTTGTCTACTTTCAAGTCTTGTGGCTTTTTTTTTATAAGATGATACTAGCACGATCAGTTTCTGGAAAAACGGCTAAAAATGCTGCAAATGCATAATATAAAGTAGGTAACATGGAGGAAGTCAGACAGCTGAGCTGCCCACAGCACAGGATCCTGCACCACTTTATAGACTTTAGTATGTTACAACTAGCAACCAGAGACAGAGGTCTGTATCGGTTTCTACTATATTGTTGTCCACAATTACACTAGAAGATAAAAAGACACAGCTGTGAAGTACAGTTGGATGGGGTTTCAGAAAAATAACTCCAGTTTCATATCTCAGTTGGGCCATGTTCACACAACAGGAATGAAGAGTTTGTAATTGAGTCACCTGAACTGGACTTGTATAAACAAGACCTGATAAAGTTTAAGTTTTGTCCTACAATTTACAATATTCATCTGCAGCTTTTTCTAAGAATTTCCTATTTCTGGAAACTATGAATCTTTCATGAATCCTCTGATGAACTGTGAACACATAATGGGAGACTGGGTGATTGAAATTAATTCCTGTGTCCAGTATGGAACTTAATTAGCTTGGTTTCAAACACTGAATTGGTAAATGTACTAAAAGTATGCTACTCTAAACACTAATTATACAATTTGTAAATTGTTCTAGGACATTTCAATGTGTTTATACACCTTGTTCACAAATGTTTCCAGGATTTTAAGTAGTTTAATTTAATAACCCCAGTCAAGACTAAGCCTAGAGGTAATACACATTGATGTGATCAGTCTCTCTGTTCCTTAATGAATCTACAATTCAGTGCAATGTAGCTAACACAATGAAATCAGTTCTGTCAAGTGATATAGGCCAACAAATCACAAACTAGGGAGAAGGTCTACAGGTGGAAGGCCCAAACCCAGCCACTCCTTTCAATGCCATCCCATACTTCTAACGTTTCCAAAAACAAAATCCCCCATTCTCCTTTCACCCAAAACAACAAAATTTAACTAAAAATCACTATGAGAGGATGACATGAATGCAGTAATCCATCTATCATTAACACACCTACTAGACTGTCTAAGCAGAATCTCACTTCTTTCTGTTGTCCAGAGTAGTATTTTTAGCAAAAATATTATGGATTGATTTTCTAGGGGGAAAAAACCACAAAGCTGAAAGTAAATGCCAAAGATAAGTATTTCCATATTTAAACTAAGCAGTTTTGTTTCCTATATTATTTAAATCCAGACTATGATCTCTCAGGTTTCCCTAGAAAAAATGTGCACACTCAAACTTCTGGGAGCAAAGAAGCACTTAGGGATAAACAAATATTGGAAACAGATACACTGACCTAGAGGTAAGAAGAGGAAAAGTGAGGATGTATCCCAGAGGCTCTTCTATTTCCTGTCACCACTATAGGAAAGGACAAGAACCGAGGCGATTTCTGTCTGCCGCTGGCTAGCTTTGTATATTCCTTGGTGTTCCACTGCTTCAGTGTTCCACTGCTGCTCAGGCTCAGCAAGAGTTTTCTCACCCAGGCGTTTGTATCATTTATTAGCAGTAAGACCAGAAAGAGGCAGCTCAGCAGCAGCAAGGCAGCTCTCTGCTCTCTGCGGGAGAGAAGATGAGGAATACAATGAGGTGCCAAAAAGAAAAAAAAAAATTTCAAGCCTCCTGTACATCCAGAGTGAGAAAATCTGTGTGAGGGGTAAGTCAACATTTTTTCCCCTAACAGAATAAGGAGGAGATTTTCTAAATTGAAACCCTTCTGACAGTGCCATAGTTGATACTGCTGCGGTGAAAGAATGAGACCATGAGACCCTCCTGCAAAGGGCCTATGCTTCTGTTAGCTACCTCTTTCAGATGGTGAAAGTGGGTTGGCTGTGTGCAACCTACCTGTTGGAGTGGTCTCTGCAATGACCTAGCTCCTTGGAATGCTCTAGTGGGTTGGGGCAGAGAAGACCATGCCCCAGATGGAGGCATTTCCAGGTACAGCTTAACTAATTACTGGCACTTGCACAACATTTAGCTCTTTTTAAACTACCATACTATACTTTCCTCTTTCAGGAGGCAGTCACAAGTGACCAGTAATCCTGTTACTAACAAAAGGCGTTTGCAAGGAAAACTAGAGGTGTTCACACCTTTGAGTTCAGGAATCATCTGCAGGGTTTTGGGCGGTTACCTGAGAAGTAAGTACACTTCCATATCATCAAAATAGACATGTACCCTAGAATGAACTCCTATATCTTCTTCTAATTTTGTTTTATAGAGCTTTGTGGTAACAATCCTTAAAAATTCTCAAGATCTAACACACACGTGTGCATTACAAACAGCCTCTCACCAGCTATATTTGCATTCATTGTTACTCCTTAACCTTAAACCTCAGGTTTAAATAACTGTCAGCTGATATTATCAGTGTTTGGTTTATGAGTCATTCAGCCAGCACGATTGGCCAAGGAAGAAAACAGCACCTTTATAAACATGCCCTAATTTTTCTGCTGCCATGGGGAGCAGGAAAAGCAAAGTAGGGGCACAGAAAGGATTTGCAACCTGAACAACAGTGTATGTCCCAGCCCAGAGTTTTACCTGTTAGGCACATATAAACTCATAAATCAAGTCATGAAGAGAACAGCAGGAAAACAGCTCTGGGACATTAGACCAAATGTTTTGGTATAGTTTCAAGTTTCAGCAAGAAACTTTCTGCTAACTAGCTTCCTACTTAAATTTGCTCCTTCACACAAACCCCAGATTTCTCTAAATTTTTTTCTTTTTTTGCCTTCAGTGAGGCAAATTTGAAAAGTGGGAAGGGAGAGAGAAATCACTGCTCTGGAAAATGTCTGCCCTCCCACATACATGTGCTAAGGACCGTTTTGCTAAAATTAGCCACTGGTGGAAAAGAACAAAATGGAATTGTTCTCATGAGTCTTTCCCTGTTCAGCAAAGTTCCTCGACATCTGAAAGCCCAGCAGACTCAGCCTTGCCTGGTGCTGAGCACCTCGTCTGGCCACTGGGTCTAACAAAAGCAGCAGAGAGCAAGGCCAGTCTCACTCAGATTGCACAAATATGCCCAGACTGGAATCATCTGGGATACATTAGACTGGGAAATCTCTTGTCTTTGCTAGCATACCTGCTTATTCAGGCCAAGTGTTTTTGTAACAAGATTTATATGTTAGATTGCGCTGATAAAATTGTCAGAATCTCAGCTGGTCACTCTTATCTCAGTACTTAAATTAAATATTCCTATGAAAATTAGCCTTGACTTTTGTTGCACAGAGCAAATCAAAACCCATTCATTTTGTTTAAAGTGGTGAAGTGCAGATATCAGAATAAAACATAAGAAGGAGAGTGGAAAATTTTGCACTATGGCACTAGGTGATTAATTATGTTTTATCTGTGCTATAAAATCACTTTCAAGGGTATCATATTCTCTGTAAGATTCTCTGTTGTAATAGCATCTAAACCTGATCACAACTTCAACAGTAACAGACCAAAACCACTATGCAAACACTGACTTCCTATCTTGTGTTCAGAGCCTGCTAGCAACTGTTCAAGTACAAGCATATTAAATTTAAGAGTGTTTTTCTTATCTCCATCCTTTATTCAGAGGCATGGACACTTACCTACACCTTTATGATGCCTGGTTAATGCTCAGGACTTCAACCTCTTTCTTGTATTTTCCAGTACTTCCTTCCTTCAGCCAAAACAAAATCATAGGCAGCATCACATTAGTCAAATTTTTGCCAGAGACAAAAAACAGCCCCAGAAAATTGTCTGGACTCCCTGTGTGGTCATCGGGAGCAGGCAGACCCTTCCCAGGGGCACTCATTTCCACCATCACCACCCCCACCTCTTCAAATTAACACATATGGGACGAATTGTCCTCTAGACATGCTTATTTAGCCTCATTGACTACAGACAGGGCTTAGGTGACTAGATGCGTTGCTCAAAATAGGCAAGATGAATCTGTTACTGGAACCTAAGCCTCAGGGGGTAAAAAATAAGAAAGAAAAAAAATCACCTTCCATAAGAACATGGATGCCTTTTCCTTTAAAAGCCCTTCTCTGTGGCTCCTGTAGGATCATGTGGCCACTGGGCATTCTGCAACTGCCCCGTCTTGCAGTTATTTCTGGTCTTGGCATGATTTTTGACCTTTTAGAGACCTCTTTGTGTTAAGCAACACAGCTTGCTCTCTCTTTCCACAAAATGCACAGGAGATTGAGCAAAGCAGGAAAGTGAAAGCAATAGCAACATTCCATCAGGTAGGGAAAGAGTTAAAGATATGAGGATCAGGAAAGAAGTCTTTCTTTAGGAAAGACATCTTTTCTTTAGAAAAGACTTCTTTACTCATGCAGTTTTAGTCACTTATTAAAAAAGGATTTATATTTCTGAAGTCAGGATCTATACTTCCTCCCTCTGCTGAAGCTATAAGTTTCTCTGCCAGACTGTGATGAAAAGGGCCCTCCCTTGCCCATCGCAAGCCAATGCTGAAGTCATCCTGTTATTCTTTTTCACCTGGCACACATGTTGAGGCTTCTCTGTGGAAGTCTTGCTGAGACACACATCTCATTGTCTCTTGTTCCTCTCTGCTCATGAGGAGTTTTTTTTTTAATCCCAGATTTCTTTTGCACATAGCTCAAGCAGGAATGTTTCTGCGATACCCATGAAGGAGGATCCATACATGTAAATAATGTTGTTCTCCGATGGCACACAACCATCCATTAAAGCCAGAAGTCATTTCTATGAAGAGGATGTTGTAAACAGCTCTAACTTAGTCACCTCTTGTTAGAAAACTCACATGTGGAACCTAACAACAACTGATCCAAGAAGAACGTCAGGAAGATTGGCCTCTCTTGCACAACAGCAGGGTTTGGTAGGTGGATGTGGAACCAGCCACGGGGTGATTTGGCTGCAAGAGACACCTCTTCTGCCTGCATTTCTAGAGAAATGCTGCAAAGGCTCAGCATCTCTCACAGGACTTCTCCTTGCTAGAAGTGAGAGAAGCAGAGGCCACCTCTGCTCTCTCTTTAAGGCAGTGTTCATCCTTGAGGCTGAATTTAAGAACATGTCTAGGAAGTCTAGATTTTTTTACCTGCTAGTATGCATTCTTGGCTGATCTGTGCATGTCAAGCATATGTGACTGCAGTGGAACTCCAGCAGTCACCTCCCTTTGTCTGACCAGGTAACTTCCATGTCTTCCACTGTGTTCTCCCAGTAAAAAATGGGTCTTTCACAAATTGGCAGCACCATCATTTGCCAGAAGAGGTAGAGCTCATAGACAACATGAACTCTGCGCAGCAAGACACAATGAGCACTGGCAGGCTTCAGACCACTCCCAAGATCAGTTCAGATATGATGCAGGTGTAGCCACAGGCTTTCCCTGTGGGAAGGAGAGAAAATTGGATAGCTGTATGTTATGTATCTTTGAGGTTGTTAGAATGATGAGAATAAAGTGAAGTAAGATTAAGAGGCATATTAGGCTGTCTCTGACAGATCTTTCCTACTCGTCAGGAAGAGTTTCCCGCTGAGCTTCTGGGAGGTGCTGAGCCCCTGAGGACTCCATGCAGAGGCTAGAATTTGCAAGCACAAATGGCACTGTTTTTCTGTGCAAAGCTGAGCTATCAGGGAAGGTATCAGTGCAGCCTGTTGCTACTGATACTGTAAGCAGAGGACAGAAACAGTGGATCTTTTGTTTATCAGACCTCTACAGTGTACAGCCCCTTTGTGAATAATAAGCCACCTTTCTGCAGCTCTTGTACAGTGCAATGCAACATTTTCAAGTCAGCTCAGCTAAACTGAACCTGCAATCACCTGATATCGGCAAGTTAAAAATAGCACTGATAAGAAAAATGTTGGTATAAGAACATTCTGAGGAGCACAGTGCAAGAATAAGTTAAACCAGGGAGTACATGTTCCTTCTAATAAATGCAGGTTACCTTTGGCTAGTCTTTACATTTCAGATTTACTACTTGTACTACGGAAATCGTACTGGCTCATCACGAGGCTCATGTGAAGCTGTGCTTACTCAAGCTTGCAAAGCATTTAAAGATCAGAGAGAGCAGTGTCTGTAAAACCATAAAGAATACTTTGTTATCATTATTATTTTACTACAGCAATAGGGAAATATGCTTTAAAAATGCTTCAGTTCATTAGTTCATAACTGTCTTTTAGTAGCTACAAGTTTAGCTGAGAACCTACAAGCAAAAAACCAGCAAGCTGCAAGGTAGCAGGTTCAGACTTCATGTGCCTCAATATAGGCCTATTTTTTGCCTCTAGCATAGCTGGTGAAGACTTTTAACAACACTCTTAATCCAAAGGTAAGAAGTAGATGCAGAGGTAAAGTAAATGCAAATGAATCTGGGAATCATCCTGAAACATCTGTCTCCCAAAATGTTACCCTCTAGCCCACATCCCAAGCTGCTATCCTTCTCCCTGCACAAGCTTTTGGGGTCTCATTAACGCACCGGGCAAGTCTACACAGCAAAGGGCTGTTAGAGATCCTGAGGTAGCTTTGAGGAAACTGGCTTGTCTACACGGTACATTGCAATGCCGTGCACGGATGCTAGCTTAGATCCCAGAGGCAATATAACCGTGTCTCTATAGCAAAGCACCCACGCTAATTAGCCCTGCCCCCGAGGATGCTGCAGAACGGAGCTAATTAGGTATGCTGAGAGGCACCTTTGTTAATTAGCCCAGGGAGAACAGAACAACACTAACAGAGCTTCCGATCATGGCATTAGCTCAGGGATCTCTATAGTGTATTTGGCTGTGTAGCATAGCCGAGCCCACAGCTCTTTTGAGCACCATCCTAAGAATCTAAATACCTTCTTTCAACCCAGTCTCACCATCTGACCCTGCTTTTGCATTCGTAGTTGTGTTTTTCTCTTGATAGTAGGAAAATTAAGTAAATAGATTCAAAAGAATGAAGAAAAAAAGCCAGTAAAAACCACACTACAATGATCCAGTGTTATTAAATTCACCTACAGGTAGCAGCATGCCTGTAGGGAAGCACTGGATATTCCTAACCCATCTTGATAAAAGGCATATTTTGGCTAGGGGTGCATGTTTTGCAAGCAGTGTATATCTGTAGGTACTGTTAACTCAAGCCAACTCAGTCATAAATACAGACTATGGTATATTAAGCTGTAATCATGCAAGATTTTCCATTACAAGTTCAGGGCTGAACTAAATAATTTAGGCACAGGCACACACCTAAGAAAGATGGAGCTCCCAAGAGAGCAGTTTTGTTTCCTTTCCTTCCACCCTGGTTGCACCATGCATTAGAACAGGGCTATTCTGGCTGGACCTCTTGCCTCCTCTCCCCGGCCAAGCATCACTGTCCATGACTGTGCACAGCAGATACAAAAATCTCCACATGGCTGCCACTCTCTGGCCTGGCTGCCATCACTAAGCACCGTACACAGTTCTGTCTCTAACTTTCACGGGTTGCTATACAACGGCACAAGGGTAAATAACAGTCGATATCCAATACAGCCAACACAGATATGAGGATGGCAATGAGACTGTTATTGAGGGAACGCTTCCAAATGCCTTTCCAACCACCATATTGTAGGTACGCATAAAAACGCCAAGTTAATGCCTTTCAAAGGGAAAATGTGTGTGCTTGGTGTCATTCCAGGAGAGGGTTTTATGGATCTTATTTTTGAAAAATGGATCACAGTGATTTCCAATTATTTTCCAGGCATGTGTGTAAGAGCACCTAGTTCTTTCCCATATGTTTCAGAAGATGTTTTTGCACACGGGCAACTTCTGAACAGGACCTAAGCCCTTAATTCCCGGGTTGAGTTCTTTATCAAACTGCAAAAATGCATGGTGAAATTTTAAATCAGCCTCCAAAGCTTATAACATGGAGCTGCTGGAACATTTGAGAATACCAAAACTTTTAAGGAGTGGATATTAGGAAATCATAAATACCAGAGAAGATAGAGGTTTCTTCTGGAATTAATGTGGTTCCAGTAGACATAATGCTTAGTTTTTTTCTAAAGCTTGCTACACTTTAGGTATATAAAAGCAAAAAACTTCAGGCTCTTCTCTTTCAGGTCCCCAAGAATTTATGATTATGATATAAAGTGGGGGGGAGGAAGGGGGCTATGTAATATATCTGAAAATCACAGTTCAGTATTTAATCTTTACTTTGTATCCTTTAGGAAAAAAAAATTAAAGTATGGTTTTTGTTTATGTAGCTTTATGATACTTGTCAAAATAATATAGTGTCCGGTAGCATGTACTAATGCAAACCGGGATAGCTCATGCAACCTTGACTTTACAACAGGGGTTCTGGATGTATACCAGACACAAAATGGTCATTAACTTGATATGATATGAGAAAGGTGTTGAAGTGAACAACTTATATAGTAGTAATAGTGGTTCTGTCTATGGACATTTTATCTTGCTCTTGAATGGCAAAAAAAAAAATACTTTAACATGCCTTGTGTCTGGGCAACTTTAGTGACCTAAAGGCTTCTCAGTTTCCGAATTCAAAATCAGCCCCTTCATTTATACTTGGCCAGTGCTCACCTCAAAGCTGCAATACATCACATTGTCTCACAGAGACCTAAAAAACAGAATAGACTGAAATTCTAGGCAGGAGTATCCTGTAACTCTATAAAAGTCCATGCTGTGTACCAAAATAATGAAAATATCCCAATTCTGTTTCCAACTGTATAAATAGCTCAGATTTTCAGCTTTACTGCCAGAGTTTGGCTAATACCCTTCAGTTTGTTTGTCCAGTTTTACATCTACCAATAACTATTTTCTCCTCTTCCATCTATTCAAAACAAAACCTGAAGCACAAAGGTTATCAACTTTCAAAACCTCTTGTGCATAGGCAGATCCATACGGTCCCTGTCAATGAACAACAGCTCATCATTCATTCTCATTATACTGGCACATAAATCTTCTGAGTGACCAGGGAAATGGGAAGCTTGCTACCCTCATAACATTCCTTGCATGCCTGCTGCAGGCGTTGTGTCTATACATTGCCTGCGTTTCCCAGAAACACAGAGTTAAGAATAATTCAAGTGACACAAGAAGGAATAGGAGGGAAAGATAACCTGCATGTAAACTTTGCCAAGAAGTCTTCAAAACTAATTGCTTGAGGTGGTTAGGAAAATAAAGAAAAAAAACCTGTGATGCTTATCAGTGTTACTTCTCCAAGGCTGACTAGCCTTAGTATAGTTTTGCACATCATCAAAAAAAAAAAAATGGTTAACAGTAGAACTCATAGTTTTATTCAGTTTGAGAGCCCTTAAAGATTTCCTAATGGAGGTGCTATATGGACAACAGTCTCATGTTTCTGGAGTTACCCTGCACTGACCTCTCCCAACCATCCACAGAAACAAGAGGTCCAGCAGACAACAAGCTGACATTCACAGAGCTACAAAGTCATGTGTGAGACAGAAAGGTTAATCAAGTGACCAGAAGTGTGTCCAGGGTGTAAACATGGCATTTCACAAAAACAGCATGGTCCAGATCTGCCTGACGTGTCCATACAGGCATAGCCAATTCCTTTGTATAAAGGAAGAGCTGTCATTTCATATGGAAAAGCATAAGCATCTATCTGCCCTCCAAACTCATAGAATTATAAATAGTTTGAGTGACAAATACTTCTGTCACAGTGTTCAGGATACCTTCAAAAGATATCCCAAGCACTGTATATGATTAACCAAAGCTTGTCAGAGTTCACCCTTATAAATATATTCTGGATAAGCTTGTTGGTTTAAACAAGAATTTGTGTGTCTGTGTCTGAAGGAAGAAGAGAAGAAACAGAAAGGTTAGTCATGTAGTTAGTCACTTGTACACTTTTCAAGCTGAATGGTAGAGCATAATATCTGTGCTTTGACAGTAATAAGAGCACTGAATTCCTAAATGTTGTGTATTACATTGCTCAACAGGTTTTATCACAGAAAAACTGAGTAGTCTTGATGAATGAAGTTTCACATAGGATAATGCTGAAAAAAAATTAGATATTATTTGCATAGATTGCATTAAAGTGATTGTTTCCCACCCCTCCCAAGTGTCTCAGTACCTTAGAAATAAATTACAGTCAGAGGGTTATTAAAATAAAATTTAAAAAAAAAAAAAACTGAAGCAAATTTCAAACCACAAGACAAAGCAAACAGTACTGTAGTCTATTTTCAGACCTCCTCAAAGTTATTCATATCCTAGTTGTCAAACAATTGTACATCTCCCAGACATCTTTTTTCCCTGAAATCCTGCTATGGTGTCTACCACATTAAATTATTTCCTCTTCAATATGCTAAGAAAGAAGAAAAAAGCAAATCACCCTCAAGTCACATGTGTTCCCCTTTAAGAAAAAGGGTCCCCCCAGTTCAACAAGGCGAATAGTCCTCCGTAAATGAAGTCATACTGAGATTTTTAAACTATCTAGGATTAGGAAAGCAGCAGTATTGGTAGCAGTGTCATTGTCACACAAGCTAGAAATACTCCTTCTAACCCTTTTTTTAATTCCAGCCTTCCTGGAACAGTGTTTCAACCTGTACAAATCAGATTCCTTGCTAAATTTATAACTGTGTTGAGAAACACGTCACTACAGAGAAGCACAAGGAAAGCTCTGTGAAATACTAAGGTTTAAATGCCCTTTCAAAAATATTTGTTGTCACTTTGACACAACTGGAAGAAAAAGGAAGATGAAACGTTTGCAATAGTAGCTTGCCTCAGTTGGTAGAGCCTGAATATGGGATTTTGCCTGGTTTATTTTAAGTCTGAGCAGCTAGCAGCTGGAGTATGTCCCACATGCTAACACTTGGAATTCCCCGGGGAGAAGGTTTGTTTCAAATGTACCACTGGCCCTCCAAAGCTGGATGTCTTCATGCTTTATTAAGTTTATGTACTCCATCATCGCCTCAAGTCTTGATGATCACCTATTCTGAGCGATCAAACCTCCTTGCCAGCTTCATATGAACTGTTTTGGATTTAAATGCAATCTATTAACAATATCTATTTTCACACACATACACACCCCAGGCAGATACTGAACAGACACAGCCTTGCAGACTTACACGGCAGCTGTGACAACAACTGATGTCACCTCCTTTGCAGAAATTTCCACAAGCGTCTTCCAAAGGCCAAGTTAAATGAGATAGAGCTTATCAGTTTCTTTAAAGTGCCCTGGATGAGACCAGACCATGTGACCCCCTTCCCAGCCGCGGGGGTGTGGTATGTCACAGCTCCCCTATCAGCTGGCACATGGCAGTGGGAGATATGAGACAGCAGAAAAGTAGTAGTAACAACATCACCCAGACTGCTGAAGACGGAACAAATACGCTGAGTAACTTCAGTGTGTGCTCACTTACTTTCTGAAAACAGGTGGAGCGTTTTCAGCTCTGACTTCAGCTTGTACATCCCACTCAGTACAGACGGGTGATAATGGTGCCAGCTATGAGTTGGGAAGGCTATGGTTCATTAGTGTCATATTAACACCTTTAAGCAGTGTGTTGCAATATTTATTTTTTTTTCTTCACAAATGTCTCCCTTCTTTTAGGTATTCTGTGAATAAAAAAGAAACATCAGCAAGGATGTTTGTCCAAAAGCAATTGCTTGAGATAAATTCCTTGGCTCTGTTCTCGCATTAGAAATATTAAAGAATTACAGAAGATAACCTCCTCAGTTGTACTGCTGAAATTACTGAATGTTTCAGATTTCCTTCACTGCCTTCAATTATAATTAAAAGATCAGTTGCAAAGAGTTAATTTTTAAAGCTTTCACAATTATCAACTTCATTCAAAATACTAACTAGCCAATAACATTAACACAAGCATATATTTAATATTTGCAAAACATCTCATTTAATACTTTATACTTGCTAGGACAAAAAGGCTCCTTACTTGAAGTAGTTTAAAAACACAGCCATAGTATTGAACGCTGTGTTCAAACAGCTTGCTATTTTCACCCCAGGACTCTCCCAGTTTCTCTACACGGGCCTGTTAGCACAAAGGACAGCCTTAAACTCTTACCTCAAGCTAGTTATGGCATTTTGGTTAACAAATGTTGGTAATGCAGCTTTTTTCTTTGTGAATGTGCCCTTTCAATTTCTGAATTCAAATTTTCCCACCAGCATAGTTACAGTCACTCTAGATCACTTGGGCATGTCCTTTGTAAACTGTGCTGTTGGTGCAAGACTAATAGTTTCTGTCATACAGCAGCACAATGTAGAAATTCTGGGTCTAGCAGAGCAGTGAAATATAGGTATACAGCATATATAAGTACACAAGAATTTTTGGCAAGGGCAGCAAGAGAAGTTGAAATTCAGTCTTATGCTCCATTCCTGAGGTCCTTCTCCTAGCCCTGCTACTGCCTGTGGATTGACAAAAGTTTGGGCGTTTTACATCAGTTTTTTTGCAGTTCTGCCAGATTGCTCCAATCTTACTGCAATCTCACACCTGTTAAGAATCTCCCTGACTCGTCTAGCCAGCTCACATCGGATGAAGCAAGCTAGATCGCCTTTACCCATTTCCTCTTTCAAAGTTAAGTGTCTGCAGATAGAAAAATAAGCTTTCTAAGGCACAGACAGGTTCTCCTATTTCAACTGTAGTGTGCTCAGCTCAAAACTGTGGCTGGAACCTAGATGTTAATGCCACCTTAAATAATATTTTTTCAGGTGCTGGCTAGAGTTTTAAGATATAGTTCCAGCAATGAGCATAACAGAGTAGCCAAGACACAGCTGCTCAAAAGAGCAACATGCAGTGGTTATATATGCAATGAAAAAAGACCTCCTTCAAGGTAGCTATTGAGGGCAGCTGCAGATCAGTCCTCCTCAGGGTTCATTAGCCTTTTTCATCTTCTGTAAGCCAACCCTGGGCACCACTTCAGAAGATGATTAAACCAAAGATTTGTGTGTCATTACAGCCTCTCCAACTCCAGCTGCAACCTTTTATCCATGAAAGTCCCAGGATTCAAGATCCAGGATAGAAGCCTTCCTATCTCTGGTATTTCCTTGTCATGCTGGTTACAATCACTGCTCCCACCATCACCTGTATCTGAACTATCTTTGGTCAAAGATCCTTAATCCTTGCTGGAACTGTATAAACAGACACATGGATTGCCAGACTGGTGAACCCTGGACTCTGTGGCAGATAAAAGGCCTTTCAGTATTCTCCGCAGCAAGTCTTCCACAAAGGTATAATAAATTTTGTGCCCAAGTTCACTTCATCTTTATGCTGTAGGGATGCTCTAAATGGTCCTGTTATGTGTAGGACAGATATATATTTATATGTAGTCCTGACCATACAGATGGTGAGATGCCAGCTACGAATCAACAGAATTTATAAAATTCTGCCCAAGGTACTCGTAACTGTGAGTTGCACACATGAGCTTTAAGTGCTAAAAAAGGCCTTACTTTCTTAACACCTGAAATATGGGCCCGTAGCCCCTACACTTACAGCATTCACAAGCCAGTGCATGATAGTCCACGCACAGTGACTTTAAATTTTAAATGCAGACACATGACCTCAGATTCCACTCATAAAGGGCCATCTGTGTTGCAATGTTTGAGACTTACAAGTGCAAGCATAGCAGAGGCACTAAGGGCTTATGTGAAAAAATAATTATTCCATGTAGAAAGGAAGTCAGCTTGCTTTTGAGCGGAGGTGTTAACAGACTAACCTTTTTCCCTAACACCAGCCTGCTTACCTGAAAATATGAAAACATGCAGTGTTGTATTTATTTGTGGTGGGTATCATATCCCACTCATGTTAAATGTCTTGCTGCATTTCAGACTAAGATAGTCATTAATGGGAATACCAGCTATAAGAGTCATTTGCTGAAAAGTAAGCCCTGGACAACTGTGCTACAATTTTAGTAATTTGGGGGCAGAGGCATGTGGATCATAGTATACAAATATGGCTAAACTTAAAAGAGTAGCTTCAGAATAGACACCTTCCTCCCTTCCACCGGGTTTAGGATAGTTAATAAGAGCTGGATCTTGAATGACAGTACCAAAATAGGGACTTGGCAAAGAGGAGACTCACTTCAATTGAGAGATCCACCAGAGTACAGATAAAATCATCAGCAACTGGAACAGGGGAAAAGGTGGAAAGATTACGAAGATCTATAGTAGAAAAGGTACTTAGGTCCCTCTCAAAGGCAGCATAACTTTGTTTCCTAAACAAGGTTACTTCTCCTCCCCATCTCCAATATATTTCAATTGCAATCAATGGTAATTTCACAGCAGTGGCAAAAGTGGATAGACACGGCACTCGCAAATTAAGCACAAGGCCATTGGTTGCTCTGGCTGTGCCTGACTAATGTCCCCCTAGCCTCTCTTCTTCCATTAGCAGAAAATTAGTTTCCTCTGCTAGCATAAGCATGCATGTAAGTAGATTTTTAACCCTATCAAAATGAGTCAAGCCTGAAAATAAGGAAAACAAAAACTTATAGAAAGTGTTAAAACTAAGCTAGACCCTACTGACATGACCAAGCAGTTATGCAGCTATAGCTGCAGGCTGGGTGGGGTCTCAGTGACACTGTCAGTGTGGGACAATCTCCTCACTTGCTTTCCTTCAAGCTGGAACTGAAACAGGCATGAGCCAGAAAGCATCTCACCACCAGCAACACAAATGTGTCTAGGAAAGAAGCCCTGTTGATGCAAAGTAGGCAACAGTGAGTAAGGCCACTTGCTCTCCCCGCAAATCCTTTGTACCTGAGGGTGATACAGGACTAGCATGGATGGGCAAGACCTAAAAGTTTGCATCTCTTTCCTTGCAGTTTAAGCATGTAGCTACTCTTTCTTGGTTCTGAAGTTCTTTTGGATATGCTTTGAGTAAGGATAGAAAAGGATAAACTTTGCTGTCTCAAGTTGGATACACCCTCCCTTACCATTTCTTTTCCAGCCTAAAGGAGTTTAGAAGAGGGGTAGTGTCTAAGGAAATTGGAAAGTAGATATAAAGCTGCTAGGATGCTCAGTGGAAGATTTGGCTTGCCAGCTGCTAATCTGTGAGGCAGGGACTCCCCGGACATCCACACCTCAGTGGATGCGCTCCCCTAACTGCTTCTCTTAGGACTCTATTATCACTATAGCATCTCTGCAATAACCTGGTGATATAAGATCTAAAATAGAAAAGGATAAAAATGGGGCTTACAGCATTTTGCCCTATCTATGTAACTCCTACTTCTGCATCTATTAACTGATCCACCTGCTTCCCAGAACTGAAACTGTCTGCACTCAAGGGAGGACTTTGCTCTAGCTCTGTTTGTGGAAATGGGTGTGCGTATTTGGTTGGGTTTGGGCTTTTAGGGTTGGGTTTATATCCTCTCCCAAGGGGAGGGGAGGGGAGGGGAGGGAAGGGGATATAAAATAAGCAAGTTGCAAGGCTACTTCCTTTATGGAGGTACACAACATAATATTTTTTCACAGAGAGTCCAAGGCAGATCATGCAAGGCCATTTGATAAGATGTTGGAGTGCTAATACATGGTATGCATGGGCACCTTTTATATGTATCACACACACCTACTTGCCTGGAAGCAAATCAGTAACTCCCTACACCAAAGCTTGCATTTGTCTGCTCTTATTAGAAGCAGAATGGTGCCCAAGGGAGGGCCACAGGCATTCCATTACTTAGGATCAGTGCCTGATCAAAATGGAAAGGCTGCTAAAAATAAGCAACATTTGCTCATTGGTATAAATAACAAAAGTGAGAGAGAAAGAAAAACAGAAAGAGAACAAGATGAAAATGAAAACTGGCCCCAGACCAGGCCTTGCAGAATGACTAGTCACCTCCTCATTGCCAATTCTCTCACCATCTCCAGTATGGGTAAGATACTTTCCAGTGCCAAGTGCCCTCAGCTTCTTTCCTAAGAGGACCATCCCTTGCAGATCCACAGTGGGCCCGAGTATAGGAGGTAGCTCCCACAGCACTTCACAAGCCAGCACAAAATATCACTGTGATCCCTGCAGTAGCTTGCAAAGCAAGTATTTGTTTTATCTCTGTTTTGTTTATAAAGGGTATTATTGGGGGGGGGGGGGGTTTTGCACTTCCATAAAGGCTATCATCTTTAAAAACTTTATCCTGACTTTATTAAAATGGAAATAACTTTTGGATTCCCATTTTTCTGACAGACTCCTAGCAAATAGTTCCCAGAGCACACTTGGCTGCCTATTCTCAAGTAGTAAAGATGAGAAAGCTAAGCCTATCTATATTTGGAGGAAAATAAGAAGACTAGGCTAATTAAAATTCACCCTTGCCCTGTATTCCTAAAAGCATTGCACACCACCATAGCACCAGACATTTCAGGGTGGGCTGCCTTTTTACTGGAAAGTATAAAGCAGAGTATGCTTCTGGTTACTTTTCATTTTAGTCTCTTTTTAATAAAATGGAATAATAATTGGGAACCAGCTCCCAAGTAGCTCACTCAGTTTTTCCTCTGCTTCTATTTAATGTATTCTATTGTAATAAAGCACACACACACAAATCTATTAGCCCTACAATTAAACAAATAATAGTATTAACAACTCCCACCCATCACCATAAGCAGGTTTAGCTGGGAGAGCTGAAGCAGCTGTTTCTGTCCTGTGTCTCTGCCAGAGGTCACCATCCTGTAGCAGGATCAGCTGATCCTCCTGGATAAACTCCTGAGCAAGTGCAGTGTACAGGCTGCAGCATGAATATAAACCACCTCCAATTTCAGTTTACTCTGGCAGTAACCTCCTTGAAAAATAAAAGGGAGGAAACCTAAGGCTGATAACTGTTTCATCTCTCAGTATCAGATAAATCCACTTTGATTACATTTCAAAGCCCTAAAAAACGGAACAGTCAAGAGGTTTATAATAATGCTGCGGCTTGCCATGAATTAACATGAATTCTTGTGCTGAAAAGGGTCACTAGCATAACCATTGAAACACACCTAAAATAAGAGCTAAGAGAGGTCCTCTAAAGTTTATCCAGGTATGTGTAGACTTTAAACATTTTCAAAACTAGCTAACTCTATGAAATTAAACTATTTTTAAATTTAGGACTAGGACAAATTTGGGTATCTCCGTATGGCCCCAACAATGTTGCAATATCCAAACTACCCTAGATACCACATGAAATCTCAAACAGTAGACAGGGAAGAGAAGGATGAGGTTCCTACTCAAGTGAGGGTGTTTTTTTTTTCATGACAGACCAGCAGATGATTGGCTCAGAAGCCATCAATGTCTTTTTGGCATTTAAAGTGGAGACACGCATACTTAGAGAGGACTTGCTTACTGGTAACTATAGAGAAAACAACTGGTGGTTACAGTTCAGTTTCTGGTGCATAGATTTCACACTGTCAAATTCACACGAAACGAAGAAAGATGTTGGTTTTGAGTAACGGTGTGAATGAGGAGAGTGCTAAACAGTATGCATACCTTGAAAGCAGGAAAATAATACGAAAGGCAGGCCATGGTCTCCATAGTGCAGGGATTGAGTGCAACAGAAGATTGAAAATATGAGGGCAAGATTTATTATGCTTAGACTAGAGTGTGAGGCAAAGCATTTGAGGCTGAGAGGTGTGGGAAGACTGAAACAATGAAGAACTTTCAGAAGGAGAATGATTTATGATATCTGGAAGGGGTTTGTTCTACAACGCTTGAACCACACTTACATAGCTGCAATACCACAAAGTCCTGGTATAGGTGCATTGTGCTGACATGAGAGGATCTTCTGTTGTGGCTTTCACCACACTTGTCCCAACCTCCTACACATGGTTTGCACTGACATGGCTCCAGCTACTCCAAGACTTCCAACCCTGACACAACCATCCTATGCACCCTTCTCATGCCACTCTTCTGAACAATACAAGCCAGCCCTGTTCCTCTTGGTCACATTTGTGCTTACAGGCACTTCCATAAAGCTGAGGTAAACTCAGAGGAGGTACAGAGGCAAGCAGGTTCTGGTGTCTAGCATGTAAACTCTGCCCAAAGTCATCCTCTAAAACTTCCATGCTGCATTTTCAAGGCTACGTTATTTGAACGATCCAGGAACACTGTGAGTAGAAAAAGAAGGAGTATGACACGGCTGGCTTGAGCACACGTGGCAAGGGCAGGCATGGAGCCAGCCAGCTCCTAAGGGTAGAAGAGGCAGCCCTGCTCGCGCCTGAAGCAACTTTCCAGGCTATTCCAGTCACACACCACTCTGCAGAGACCCTGCCAGCCCCTGGAGGAGGGCACAGGCACATGATAAGGATAAGCAGGAGCTGAAACGAGATGGCACCAAATTAATTTCCCTCTGCATGACCTATGCACTAGATTTTCTGGCATCTCAAAAGGCACAAAGAGAAACCCACTGGAGTAAGCAGGGCCCTGCGTCAGCAAAACAACATTTCTCACATGAAACGCTCTGGCTGGCGGAGCTGCGAAGGTGAGGATTACTCGCTGTTTCCAACACTGTACCACATGTTTAAGAGATGATTATGAAGGGATAGAGAGACCATTAATCTCATTTTCCTTTCTTCTTTGTTTAAAATAACACCATGAAGATGTGAAAGATGCCATTTCTGCTCTCAAAAAATCAATACAGAGAGAGAGAGTCCACTAGTTTATTACCAGGCAATGCTTCTACTATGGAACACTCTGTGAATGACCAAAAAAAGAAATATGATGACATCAATCACAAGCATGAAGAAAGTAAAAACTGAAGAAGAGAAGGATCTATCTTCAGCTAGCCTAAAGTAAATAGTTCAGTCAAGCAAAGAAAAAAAATCTTGACAATTGCCTTCAGTTAAGAATTAAGGAAAATATGTCTAAAAATGAAGGTCACCAAATCTGATCCTCTGTATTGTTCAGCCAATGAAATTTCCTCCACTTACACTTTTGTCCATGGTTTTTACTTGCTGCAACTTTTTATTAAATATTTCAGCAAACAAAAGGAAATAGCAAAACCAGAAGGGTGGCAAGACAGTCTTTTTCAGGGAAACTTGAAACTAATTCAGCAAAGTGGGTCAAAGGAAATGCTGAAAAATACAAATCCATTCTACAGTTTAACTGAAGTCAGAAAGCACTAGTCTACATACAGTTATTGTAGCACTTAATACACAGCTGAAATTTGCTTTAAAAATTAATAAAGTAGAACAGAGCCCAAAAAGGGCAAATAGGCCAGCATTTGGGACTCAAGAAAAGGCTACGCTAATAATACAGTGGCAAACACACGTATTTGCCACAAATCATACAAGTCCCTTTCAATGCATTTTGAGAAATGTAGGAACATGTTAACTGTTTATCCACTAAAGGAGCATGTTAAAGAATGGTAGCTGACAGAGAGTAAGGGCAGGAAGGTGCTGGAGGTCAGGAGAAGTTCCAGTGATAAACCATCTCCCTCCTTTAGATAAGGCTGATGGTGGCTTAGTTGCATTACAAGAGAGAAAAGCAATGGAAGAAGCCCTCCCTCACAGCAGGATTAAGAGAGATTGTAAACAAGGGGGAACTGAGCATATGCATAGTGTTCAGAGACAAAAAAAGCGGCTAAACCAGAAGAAAAGAAGGGTAAGAGAGTGGTACCAGAAGGGAGTAGGGGAAGAGGGTCAAGGATGTGGAGCAGGGGTTGCCTAGTCCAGGAACGTGCCTCTGGGAAAGGTTCTCACTGGCTATGAGCATTGCCCTCTATATACAGACAGGGTGGCTGCTTGAGGCAGGCTTTTCTGGGGCGCCCTGTAAGCAGCAGTAGGTGCACTGGAGAGGTGGGGAGCCTCATCACAGACCCTTTTGTCCAACTCCGTGACACTCCACAGCCATGTCTTAGACCAGTTTTCTCTCTCACGGCAAATTTCAAGGAGAAAATGTTCACAGCAAATAAAACCTTTGAAGGGAAACCACAAATATCGAGGAGGGTTGTCAGCAGCCATCAGACCTGTGTCCCATTTTATACCTACAAATGCAAAGTAAATGAGAGGTGACTTGGCAATGGTGTGAAGAGACTGTCCCTTTGAAACTCCAACGTTTCCCTCGGTTTCAGGAGGTGCTATGCCTCCTATTTTACTTTCAAACTGCTAACTGGCAGAGAAATCCATGATGTAAGCTGGTAACTACACAAAATTAGCTCTAGCCAACTGTGAATTCATTTGTTCTTTCTATTTGTAGTCTCTGCTTTATGAAACATAAAACTTGGTACAAGTCAGCATATTTCCCCACATTTAAAATTATAACAACAAGGGCAAAGGCATGAAAATAATATAACTAATGCAAAAGAGGAACAAAAATCCAGCCTAGGGACAATCATGGCAGCAGAGGAATTCAGTATACTTGAACTATCTTACTGCCATCTTTCATTTTCTAGTTCTAGTGCAGCATTTCTATAGAAAAAAAAATTGAACTTCTTCTTATGAAGGATTAAAAAAAAATCCAACAATAATAAAAATAAAAACACAACATCCACCCATGAAACTAACCATTCTTCCTGATAATTCATGGAATAAGACTTTTTCTGCAAGCTTTAAGTACCTCTATGTGATTAATAGCAAAATAAACACCACTTGCCAAATAAATCTGCACTAATCTAATCTAACAGCATCTAACCACTCTCCATGTTTCCCTATTGTTATACCCCTATGGAATGACTTTGCTAGCCCTCCCCCAAACCCGTTGCTTCCTGTACCTCCTGCATCTCAAAGGCATGCAAATGAATCCTTCACAGCTTTTACCCCTTCTTTGACACATACAACTTACTTTTTTTTTTTAATACTCCAGAAACAAACAGACTGTATTTATTTACATTGTGACAGTCTCCAAAGGCTCCATCCAGCACAGCGGTGAGAGCAAAAAACCAATCATTACAAGTCCAGAGTTCAAGCAGCAGCAATCAATGTGCCAAGCTCAACACTAACAAACTTTCAGATGTGGGTACATGCAAAACAGAGAATTGTTCACTGGACTCCAGAAGCACTGCAAGTTATAATCTTTTCCTCCACTAAATTGTTTGGTATTTGAAGTATGGGAATGTATTTCCTCTTAAGTAGGGTTTCTAGCCTTTACATTGATATAAAACCTGATTTCCGACACCTCTGTCAACATATATGAGCTATTGCGATAACTAGGGACAACTCTTATTCCCAGTCAGTCAAATCTACATGGGTGAGTCAAGAGTTATTAGAACCAAGCCAAAAAAACACACAGCCAAATGGAAGTATGGTTTCTTGACTTAGATAAGATTAAAAAAAAAAAAGTCAAGGGCAGCATTTTCAAACATAAGGGTAAACAATAGGCCCCTAAAGCTGTACTGGGACACACTAATTAAAACCCCAAGCCTCTTTAGGAATCTATTTCAGTTAAAGAGAACCATTTTAGTTTAAAAAGCCCTATTTTGGTTAAATCCCAGGCAACATGCCTATGAAGCACTCTTAAAACTTAACAGCAGAGCACCTCATATAATTCCACAAGGACTGTCCAACAGAGGAAACTACTGAGTTGTCACTGTTGGCCAAGATATCCTTGTGTCCCCTTTTGATGCTGTTACTCTGAACAGTTACTCAGTTACAGAAAAACTTCATTATTTGCCACTTTTGAGAGCTCTGTCTCTGGCAAAACTCTCTGCAACAATCAGGCTACTGCTTACCTTGATGGACAAAGCACGTCCCTATGTCTGTCTGAACAACCACAGAGCCACTTTTTCTTCCTGGTTGTGATACAGCTTCTGAAAATGCACCACTTCAGGACAGAATAAAAAACAAACAGCAAGGCTGTCCTTTGCATAAACAAACTGCCCTTCCTCATCTCCGCATCATCGCATCATCGCACTTGGCTCTAAAAGGTGATGGTTAAAACAGCAAGAGCTGTCAAGGGTTAGTTTTTCCATGGGGTTTACCTCGTGGGACTCGTTAAGAAAATAAATCCAGCCTTCAGGTGAGGATGCGGAACAGTGTCAGTGATGTTAGGCAGGGGTCACTGAAGTGCCCTTTCCACACTTAAAAGAATTTAAGCTTGCATTTGTATTGAAGGAGAGAGAAGATAGGAAGCTTACAACTGAAAAAAGAGTTTATGCCTGAATTTTGGGCCAGGAGATGTCTACCAGGTCAATAAAAAAGACCTTGCCCCTTCCATAATCAATCAAAACAGACATTTCAGCAAAAGTGAGCACCTCCAGATGTTCTCTTGAACCACCTGCAATTTTTCCAAACATATTTAGGCTAAGCTTTAATCAAATGGCCAGCAGAAATAATCATCCCACTCTCGCAAACAATTCACCGTGTGGCCTTAAATAAATCACTTGCATATGATCAGCACTAGAGAAGAAGAAAGTTTTCTGCTCCATTTCATGTATAGAGGCATTATTGGCTGTTAGCCTTGCAGGGGGAAGTGGGGGGTGGGTGAGGTGAGTTGATGCTGCTTTATTTACAGGGAATCTTCACTTTCTTAATTTTGAAAAGAGATTTTTAAACGTACCACGAAAGACCACTGCACGTAGTGGAGAAAGAGGAATTTTCACCTGAACATGGCAACAGCTGTATAGGTATATTAAAAAAGAACACAAATGTCTGAGAAAATATTTGACGAAAAGCTTTCATTAAAGAAAATTAGGGATTGTCATAGCTCAGAAAGAACAGAAACAGTCATCTAAGAGCTTGACAGAACATGTAATGCTCCTCTCCCTTGCCTTTGAAGGTCACCTTTATTCTTGGTGAGATTCTCTCTCTGCAGAAGGCATTAACAAACAAATACACCTCACATGCATCTGCTGATCTTCTAAGTTTCCCATGAAGTTCCTTGGTTTCTCCTCTCATTTATCAGCTATTGATACTTCTCTGCATGTCCAGAAACCAGTTAATTTATATCAGCAGAACAGGGATGTGTCTATAACCTGACCTAACTAGTCAAAGACGACTCTGGCTGTACATTTGCTTTTAGTTACTGCTGCTTCAATTAGGCAGTACCAAGGATGGATTAAAAAAAAAAAAAAATCGCCTGGGTAAAGTGCAAAGTACATCTGAGTCACAAAATGAAATTGGATTTTCTGGAGCCCCCATTCCCTGCACCCCCAGCCTGTACTCCTCAGGTGCTGTGCTCAGGCCCGACAGATAAGCATAAACTGCAGAACAAAGCACAGTTGCAGCTAATTTGGATTTAGCCATTTCACACTTGCAAGTCAGGGATTCAAAGCTAAATACCAGGGCCTCCTCCTACTTTCCAACACAGAAACAATTTAAAACAGATCTAACACCTATGTAGTACTGATTTGGTTATCTTCAAAATCCCCATTGTTCTGTTTAAAGAGCATATCCTCCTAGAATAGCCTCCTTTTGATAAACAACTCCTTCTGCATGTCAGCCAAACAACAGTTTTGGTCTTTATCACAAGAGGGCCAGCAGCAGAAACAGTGTGTGGCTAAGTGGGGGAGGAGGGAGTTTTAGCTGAAAATAGAGTTCATTGTCAGCTGGACTTTAGACTCAGGTTTTTAAATAGGTTTTGGAATGTGGATATGAAGCAGTTAAAAGAACCCTACCTCTAGCCCTTAAAGGAAGAAACCTAAAAAAATTTAAAAGCATAGAACCTCAGGTTACTAACAGGGTTATTTTTGTGTTGTACAAGAAAGATTTTTGTACAAGAAGGCCAAAATATACAGGAAACAATATATTAATTCCTCAAGAAACAAAGAGCCAACAAAAAATATTTTTAAATAGAAATGCACATCAAAGAACCCATTTCCCATTTAAAAGAAAAGTTTCAAGAAAGAGATTACGAAATTTAAATACTTTTTTAAACCCCATAAAAAGAGATACATAATTTTAAAGGTTGTGTAGGGCAGACAATTCTGTGCCTTTTACATGGTTGGTAGAAAACAAATAGAGTTGCTACAAACTATTAATATTTTTTTTTACATTCCAGGTATGCACATGGTGGAACGTGACCATTTCTGAAGTGTTTATTTTACGAAAAATATTAGCTCTTTTCAGTAAAATATTATTGGCGTGATTCTATGATGACATTATGCAGTTAGATTGAATACTTTACTTCAAATATCCCCTCAAATGTCTGAAAATAGTTTTACTTCTTCAGTTCTTAGGATTAGTTGGTATATGCACGTGATATACGCACTCAAAAATCTGCCACCAAAAAAAAATCTTATTTCGTGTGTTCCATTAAGAGCAAGCTACCCTAAGAAAGCTGATTGCCTAAAAGCTGAAATAAATTACTTTAGTAATCATCAGCACGTGTGGGAAGTGAAAAAATGGAAAAAATGTACACCCAAACACAAAAAGTGATGACCAAAGCAAAACACAGGCTAAATAGCATTTATAGTCTAGCTTCTGGAACCCATGCAACTCCTGCAATGTCCGTGTGCTTTGCTAGCAACTACATAAAATGTTCTTGTAGTTAGAGGCGGTATTTCTGCCGTAGTCTTACGTTTAAAAATGCTCTTAGGTCCACAGGCTGCCAGAGAAACCACATCACTTTGTTCTAAAATGTTTGCTGAAAAGCCGTAAGTGGCCTAAACAACACAAACTTCAACATCTTCAGCGGTGCTATCTCCTGTCAGGGCTAACTGACAGCACACCCAGGCCATGGGGTGACCCCCCTCACACAAACAGCCCAGACCTCGGATAAGACGGTCGAATTTGGAAAACACTGGCAGACCGTGCTGCCTGGTTTCTAGGTTTCCCACAGATAGAGCATCTGGGCAACGTTAACTGTGGCATTCTGTAAACACTGGCTGGACGATGATAGAGTATAACACAGGCAACAAAGTGACCCTATAAGACTGCTTTCCTCTGTTCTGGTGGTAATCGAATGGCATAGCCAAATGTTGTGCTTGTGGAAATGAGCTCTGGAAGTAGTTAAAGAAGTGTTTACAGCACAGGCTGCAAAAGATAAGGAGACAAGATGCTCTTCAAAAGGCAGGAAAAATCTATCTGAGTGCAAGTTTTTTTCTCCTGTTCAACACCAAGAGCCACAGATACCAAAAACGTAACTTCAGCCAGAAATTCAGGCTGGCTTTTTCTGACAAATTTCCAATGTTAGTGGTGAGCAACACTGGGCAAAGTCTTGGACCACTAACATCACACGGCAAAGCTCACTGCTGGCCAAAGAGGTGACAGAATTTCTCAAAAAATCTTACATATGAGGCAATAAACTTTCCAGGTCTTGCCATTACTATTTAAATAGGCCAACTAGCCTGTACACACATACATATATGCAAATTACTAAATGAAATGGAAAAAACTTGGAATATAATTGTGCAATTGACTGGAAGGAATTAATGTTGATTTTCTTAATACTGACAAGATCTTCTGCATCGTGGTGGCAAATGTAAAACTTCACATCAATTGTATTTTTTAAAGAAGTAGAAGTTTATTCCATTTATTCAAGGCTCCATACTCAGAAATGAGTGGCAGCAAGGATTTACTATTTTTGAACTGATCTTCCTCCCATCTAACTTCCTTGTAAAAACTACAATAATTGCTGCTGCAAAAGAGCACTTGTTATAAATCCATTTTGGTTAGCCTTTTTTACTGTTCAAAGGTTGAAAGGTGGAGGATGACCTCTTCATGTGACCAGTCTCCAGAAGTTCTACCTGGGCTGCTGACGAGCATTCAACCACATTATGAGAGCCTACGTGTGCATCTCATTGAAAAGTTATAAAAGAGATGCATTAAAGTAACTCTTATAAATATAACAATTGTTTATGCTTGTAATTGTATGCTGCTATTATAATGACAGTTGGAATTTTATGTTTACCTTACCTTCAACTGCAAGAAAAGAGATACAAACTATCTACTTTTGCAGAGACTTTTGTTTTCATGAGTTTGGGTTTGGGATGGGGTTTATTGCTTGGTGTTTGGGGGTTTTTTTAAACTGAAATAACCTATAATAAAGCATATGGTTGTTTTCCATATAAAGAAAGATAAATGCTGCAACTGAGAGAGGCTTAGAGACAAAAAAAAAGGAAGAAAGGCAATAGATTTCTTTTTAAGGAAAAGTGATGGACTTACCTAGTAAAGTTTTAGATTTAAGGACTTTGAGCAACATTACTGGAAAAAAAACTCAGTCTGTGCATTCATGCCATCATGCTGCAGACAGAAAAACATGCGTGTAGCAATTATGTGCAGATATGTCTTTGAGGAAAACCATGTTATGGAATTAAGCAGAGAGCTGAAAATTAGCAGCAAACTAAAGGTGAGGTGTAACAGAATCTAGTTTTGGACCTAGGGTTCTGACAACAAGTTCTAAATATTCAAAATACAAGCTCAGGATTATCAAGACTGCTGTGAAGGGAACCTAGGTTCATTTCAACGACACAGAACCACTCCTTTAAGGAAATCAAATCACACCACAGAACTGTGGAGGCCCATCAGGTAGCACAGGGGGTTACAGCAAAAAGAGTCCCCTGTTCTCAACACTCCCTGGTCCAGCTTCTACAAAATAAACATTTTTCTCCCACTTCCCTTACTTTTCCTTTTAACAAATTTACAAACGCTTATGAAAAGAAAACAGAGACAAGATTGCATCTGGTTTGTCTATGGCGCCATTTGTTTCTATAGGGAGACTACTTGGAAAAGGTGATGAGTGGTAAGTTGGTGAAAGATATTAATAGAGAAACAATAGACAAATTGCTCTGAATGTTGGGGTTAACCCTTCAGTGTTCACATTTTGAGTTCTCCCTGTTCTTTGGGAGGCCCAAGCAGAGGATAATGATTACATCTCCAGCACAACCTGCTTTCCCCTCCAAAACATTAGCGTATTTCTCCTTTTCTGTGAGCACAGTGCATGTAAAATTATTTTTGGAAGCAGGGGGGAAGTAGCTCACTGAAATGTTAGTTTTTTCCTTATCCAGGCCCTTTAGGAGAACTTAACAACATTTCGTACTCTAACGAAAAGGATGATTTTTACCTTCAGCACAAGTCAAACACCATTAAGTGTTGTATTTTTTCCTGAATGCAGATATTTAAAGGAAAAACTCCACCTCTGATACTTACTGAGCAGCGAGCTGAAGAATGCAAACCACTAAGTACTTATTGTAAAGATAAAGCTTTATTGAATGCAAAGAGCATCCCTTCAAAAGCATTTAATAAAGGGAAAAGAGGACACATAAAAATGATTTGTAGTTTCCCAAAGAGCACATCAATTTACTTAATTAAATATTGCTTTCAAAGTTGCAGTCACAATAGCTCTTGTCCCCTGCCAGTTGCAGTAAGAAAGATACATTGAACAAGGATGTCAGCTGAATACTAGCATTGATGTTAATGCCAACTGTCCATGGCCTTGCCAAGTCGCTGACGTTTAGAGTGAGGTCTCCCTCATTTTCAGCTCTTTTTAAGGCTTTGTCAAAGTACTGAAATTCTAGAAGTCAAATTTTGTGCACTTTGCAGAGACATAAAAGACCTTATATTTTCAAACATAAGATCCATCTACTACCCTGAGGTTTTTTTAATGGAAAGTGTTTGTGTCACAAGTTATTTTTATTTTCATTGCTGACTATCACATTTTGGTCCCACATTTTGTTTCATTACATTTAAGCTCACTTTGTGAGTGTACTCATCACCTTCCACTCCTCTGAAAGAGAAATTGCATTGGTGACATTTCTTGTAAGTGGTGGCTCAGCCCAGACTCTTGGTGAGGACTGTCTTGGAACTTGTAGACTTTCAAGGTGAGATGCATAAATAATCGGTCACTGACACTACCTAATGGCTCTCTTTGTTGTCAACTTCATTCCAGAGACAACTGCATTTTAACTTTGACATACTGAAGACATGCAGCTAAGATTCACATCTCCTAAATCTTAAGTTAATGGAATTTTGGTGTTTTCCCCTTTACATTCTCAAAATCCAATCTTGCACTGTCATTCTGTCCAAAGTCAAATCTATAGGAAATGGAAACAAAGCTTTACCCTTCAGAATTTGTATTCAAGGACTCTTACTTTTTTTTTATTATTATTATTTTTTAAGAAATCTTCAGTTAATCCTACTTTAAGGCCTAATACCAGACAAGTGAGCTTATTATTTGCTTGGGCATAAACAAAGTTATTTTATATTGTAAGGTCCAATCCATATTTGGAAATTTATATTTTAGGACACATCACTTGTAACTTTTTAAAGAAAATCTTTATTCAATGAGTAGTGACCTTCTAAAAAGCACAACGTGTCAAGACTGGTTTATAGTCAATTATATTTTAGTTTAACACAAACACAGACTATGTCCAATAATAACCCAACATTATTAAAAGGAAGTTTAAAAAATCCCCGAATCTAGTCCTGGATTCCTATGACACACACACATTTAAACATATTTTAAACAAGATTTCCACTCATCTGAAGTAGCAGCTTATCCTCGTAGTCTTATTATTTGCCTTGGAGTTAGTTTTTTAAGCAAAGTCAGAGACTTAGATTCCAAATGTTTAATCTAATGATTAATCTCAGGATTGGAAAAAACGTCACTGTGGGTATAGAGCCATAGGAACGGAGAATAAAAAAAAATCTGTCACTCTTCAGACCTACTGTTGTTAGAAGGAGCAGAGGGTGCTCAGCACCTTGCAAGCCTGAGTTCTGCATTTTAATTAAATTACAAATATAATTTTGCTCAGAAAACAAAAAACAATAACTGAATGTCTTCATGATTCCCTAGTGCATAACTTGCACATTGCATGTTCCTTCCATTGCTTGGTCCAGGCCTTCAAAGCCTTAGAGAGACTGTTGCACCATTTCTTGAGGCATTTGTCCCAATGTTTCAATGGCAAACCAAATAAGAGGCAAAGAATAAAAGGGACTATAACAGCAGAGGGTGATTCTCTCTGTTGTGTAACATCACAGCTTGAAATTACAATGAAATCAGTCATACAGAAAAAACCAAACTTATAAATCACATTACATGTCAAAATGCTTCATATTTTTAAAGTATTCCTCATATGCCAGTGAACTCATAAGCCATTTTAAAGTGACAATGAAATTTTGCTCACAGAAACGAAGCAGCTAGATGAATAAATGTGGGAAGAAAGGATTAAGTGTTAAGTCTTTGAACTTAGAGATGTGAGCTTGGTGCCTTCAGCTGTATGGGCATCACTTGGTAGATATATTGGGGTCTCTTTGCTGCATTTTTGCCACTCTCCTGCAATGATGACTAATATCTGACTGATATATTATTTTGCAAGGAGATACAGAAATAATTCTCATTCTGAGAGAATGCTAACATACCCCATGCTCAAGTTATTCTTTTGCATGTAGAGTTCCTTCTATTATTTTCTGCTAGCAACTAAGAGACCATTTCTATGCTTCTCTTCTACAAGCAAAAGTCTTTCCATAAGTCACCAAAACTGCTTTTTTTCCCCTGAGATCTACATACAGCTCAACAGATCCCCACATCTGGCACTGCAACATTTAATCAGTCCTGGAAAACTGCCCTTTACTGCACACTGGAACAGGGAAAGACTATGAGTGTTTATTCAATATCGTGCAATTGGTCACTATTACTTACTTAGAGTCTTTCATGTGCCCCCAACATTATTCACATGCAATGCAACCGCACTGTGCAACATGCTGGAAGGCAGCAGCTAACTGCACAGTTGTGGAGAAAGAATGTAGTGACTCAGGACAAAACCCCAGCTCACCCAGAAAATGCTGTGTGCTCTTGAATGTTTACACAGAGCGGGCAGACCTTTTCTACTTGGTTGTTTCCAAGGACACGTCAGATGGCCTCATGCCACGGCAGAAGCCAGAATTTTGTTTCTCTTCTTCCAAAGCGTAAAAGGGCTGAATCAACCATTGGTACAGGTCCCGCAATCCCAAGGATTCTGTAGTTTTTCAAACCTAAAACTGAGAGGCTTTCAAGGAGCAGCAGTGTCTTCACACACACTTCAGAAACAACAAAACCCCCTAGTTCTTTCTATATGAGCTGCTCTTGAGAGCTCTACATTGTGCTACGCTTTTTCATTCATCCTCCTTGTTTTTATCAAGAGAGGATGACTAATGTGCTATTGTGATGCACTTTTCTCAGAAATGTAGCCAACTGAGGCTGCTTCCACAGTAGTTCCATGGGTGTTTAACATTAAAAAGGAGTGCTCAGGCAGGCAATGGGTAAGTCATTACACCCCTCTTTAAAACAACAGGCCCTATGCATAAACCATGGTCTCATGCAAATCTGACCTACATAATGTTGAACTCTTCCAATGTCAGGAAGATTTCACAAGTCATTCCATGTGTCCCTTAGCTGCAAAACTCGCCGTACTTGAGCACCACAGGAAGCACAGTGTTGGCCTCCAACAGCTTAGAGTGGCTCCTGGCATGCCTCAACCCTCTCCCTGCCCTGACAGGTCCTTACAGTTTGGCCAGGAAGTTTAGATGGGAGAAACATCTTCAAAAACATTCATCCTATGCCAAGAAATTCCCTTCCAGCTCAGCGCAACTTAACCACCTGAGAAGGACTATAACAACTCTTTATGACATCAAAAAAAACCCAAACCAAAACAAACAAATAATCAACAAAAAAATTCTAGAATATATATGTGACCTCAGCTTGAAATCACTGACTTCAGCTGGGTCAGGGTTTTACTCCTTATCCCTACAGAACTGCTGAATATTCATTTTAGTCCCTAAAATGCAAAGAACAAATGATGCCCCAGAGCACGACCAATAAGGACGATTGTTTTGCTATGAGAATACTTCAAATAATTTCTTGAAAAGCAGACTCTGAAGCACAATCATACCACCGTTTCTGGCCATCATATATGAGGCTATGTATGAGGTTTAAAATAGACACTACTTCAACAACTTTTACTAAATTTAAATGTTTCAGTTTCAACAGGTCTTGATTTCCCTAGACTGAAACCTGCCAACATTTAGCTTTGACAGAAAATTGTAACAGGTTTCAACTTTTTAAAACATTTTTAGCCCAGAATAAGGACTTTTCTGGAACACAAGTATTAAAACATACATTTTTAAGATAGGCATCTGTCCCAAAATCCATTTAGTCTTTTCAACTGACCATGCAGGTCAGTAAAATTGTTGTAGCACAAGCCGCTAGATCCCATTTCATGTTTCAAGGCCTATAATTTTCAGTCTTCCGGACAAAAGAACCATTATCTTTCCATTTCTGTTGGAGAAGACTTGCAGTTTCAAACTCAGCTCTAAAACTAGGCAAGTCTATGCAGAAAGGACTCCTTACTTTTGACTGTGACAGTCACATGGGCCTACAGTTATCCGCACAAAAAGGTTATTAATAGAGCATTTTGAATAGCAGTCTAGATATTCTTAAATACATTGTTCAGCCACAGTAAATACAATCACTTTATTCATTTCTTGGTGGATAGACAACACTTATTCATGCCTCATTAACTTAAAAAACCTTCCAGCATGCTTATCATCATTCCCTGTCTTTGTGATTTAGAAAATTTTCTTACCCTAACCAAGGGGATTAAATGCTTTTCTGAATCATGTTATTAAATGATACGTGCCTCCATCTTGCAAGGATGCCTTATAAATATCCTCACTTATACAAAGCAGGAACAAAAGGAATAAAAATCTTAAATTAGATTAAGTTGACTAATCTCTTGGGCCCAAATCAGCCATATGCAATATACTTGAAAATATACCATTATGTCACAAGATAAGTATTTTAAAAACCACAGTCTTCAAAACAGCTGGCAACTAGATGTGTTGCTCAGAAAATTGCAATACCTTTTAAACAGAAACAAAACCTTGAACCTAATTCTAAACACAGAATTAGATTTTTTTTTCTCCATATATTTTCATATATTTCACTTGCCCTAAACCAACAGATTTTTTTTACCTCAGTGAGAATTCCTTGAAAGAAGACTGTGAATAATAAAATCCCCAGGACATGTCAATAGAGAAGAGTTTAGCAGCAGAAAGTTTCATTACAATTCTCCGGGCTTTAAAAGTACAAATTTTTAGCAAGATTCTCCTTTGTAGGATGCAACGGTGCATTTCTCTGACACCTATTTTAGACCATTTTCTTGCTGCAAATAAATAAATTCAGAAATATGAGCTTTGGGTTGAGCGCTTTTTGTAGGTATTTTGCCACCTAACAATCTCAGTCTGAAGTAGGAAGGTGCTAATCACATAGAAGCTAGTTGCTTTTCTGGTTCTAAGTACAACTGTATTTCACTGACTTCTCTTGTGGCAACACAGAGAAAGTTAAGGACAAATTAATTCATAATGATCTTAACTAAAAAGTTTGAAAAAGCTCTTACCATGCTTGCTGAACAAATATACAACTGCTCCCTTCATGGGCTAATACTTATCTGAAAGCGAATGTCATTGCTGAGGAAAAAAAAACAACAAAAAACAGAATCTAAATCTGCTTGCTTTATTTCCCCATATAATTTCATTAAAAGGAATGAAATCCTCCCTCTCATTATTTGACATAGTTCCCAGTGCAAACAATCCTGTGTAGGGCAAGTGAAAAGGTGGGCATTGCATTCAGCTGTGAAGATGCTGATTGTACTGCTTTTTCTTCTCCGTGACTGACTTGGCACACGGCAATTTCTAATGTTCTTGCTAACAATAGCAGACAGGAAGAGTGCAGTTCAACCTAGTTTATGTTTAGGAAGAGGAGCACTGACTTCCCACAATTACTCCTTGAATACAGCATCAAGCCAAAGGAGCAGCAGGGGAAACAATGAAGGCTTCCATGTGCGTAAGAATATTGTTTCTCTCCTTTGAAGAACTTGTCATTAAAAAATCCAACAACATAAAGGAAACTTTAAGAGAAAAGAAAAACAGTGATCTGTATGTAGTGAATAAAAGCAAAATTATGGAACAGTTGTGTCACATTTATCACCATGGAATAATTTCTCTCAAAGAGTTCCTAATGATTTGCAGAGAGATGTTTAGGTAGTGAATCAGAAAATTGGAAATCTTTGCAGAAGATAAATTCTCTAGGCATTTTCTGAACTGGTCTTGGCACTTGTAGACCCCCTTATTTAACACTTAGGTTCAGTAACCCACCAAAATCTACCCAGGATCCATCTTGTGCCACACCAGTGAACTGAACGAGTGTAACATGCTGTCCTACATCCACCAGAGCTAGCAGCAGGGAAAGGGACGGATGGGTCCCTTTTCTCCAAGGTAAGCCAGTAGATCTGCTCAGCTACAATCCTGAGCCACAGCACCCAGCAGCTCCTGCCTTCTATGCCACAATACAGACTGCTGGCAGAACAAAAAAACCCCAAGCAACCCACAAAAAAACCCAAACCCAAACCAAACTGAAACACACACACAAAGAGTTTATATTTCCCCACCAGATATTCCTTATATTTATGTTGTGCTTATAGGGACTATCACCACAAAGCATGTACTTGAGATGTGGAAAACAAAGAGAAAGGGAATCAACAGAGGACAGATGTTCTTTCATTGACATACTGACTGGAATTTGGGCTAATTTCTGTATTTCTTCCATACTTCCTACAGGACAGCAGATCGCATGTGATCTAATAACTTTTCCTCTTTTCTGCATAATTTGCTTGTCTAGCAACACCATGAACTCTTGTATGTTAATATAAACTTTTCGGGGCAGAGTTTTCCTGTTATTAGATTTCTAGGGCAAGCGAGCTTATCTTTGGTGCATAAAAGCAGTAGTAGCAGGGTTGAGAGAAAACATCAGAATGGGACGAATAAGCAAGTATGTTTTAGCTCCATTGCTTTAGGTAGAAACGTGCTTTTAAAATTTTATTCAGTGTATTACACATGCAATCAAATCTTACTTTAGCTAACAAAAAAAGGCACACAGTTAGTATACACAACCTCTGTTAAGTAATACCTATGGACGCAAACAAGAACGCTGTCCTTCTAAAGCAACATATGTGTTCTTTTGCTCTATTTTGCATCCAGAGAGATAATTCCGTTTATGAAACCAGACCACTAACGAAAACCAATATATTGACTTGTAACATGCAAGCCCAAACAAATTGCACAACACAGAGAGTGGAGTTAAGCAGTGATGACGCACAGACTGTACAACACGTAAATGGGACGGGTCATAATACACAAATACACATGTACACAGGGACTCAGAATTAACTGTCAAACACTCACATATTTGTTCTTTACATTTTTGGACTTTGGACCTAAGCACTCTGATGTTTATTACTTTATTGTTTTTATCAGTTATAAAATTAACTAATCAGTCTGCAACAGTTAAGGATCTGTTATTTTAAACAATCTTCATGAGAACTGCAAGCAGAAAATCCAAGCTCCATGGCTGAAATGTCATGGCATTGCATATAAATAAGCATAGACTCATTCGTGTGACAAACACTACATTCATACCAAAGTATGTCAGGAAGTCAAATTGTCCGTCCTTACAGCACATGACAACTGGGGCTTATTGGGTTTCCTCCTGGCTTTGTATTTCTCCAGCAGCAGGGTAGAGTGAACACGCTGGAAGGAGGAGACATTCTGATAGAGATACAGGCGTGTGCATGTTGATTAATGGTGAATGACCAATGTATGATTGATACACTCCAGACTTTCTGGCCTTTTGATGTTGATTGTAAGAATGAAGGCATGTATTTGTGTGTTTAAAATTGCAATAAAAGCACTAAATTTGAGTTAAGTCTTTCAACACATTTAAGAGCAGAAGGCTGAAAGGTTCAAAGTAATCAGCTTCTTTTCCAGAGATCCAAGGTTAAACAAATAAAGTTTCTCGAGTCTCAATAAGCTATTATCTGCAGTAAAAAAGATAACAACCATATAACAATAAATATGGCAGCATAAAAGCAACCAGGCTGAGGAACTGAAAAAACATATTGAACTGAACTCCTGATCAATATTAGCTCCAATCCATGACAGAAGCCTTCATCTATTGCTTTTCTTTCCTTGTCCTTTAAAAGTCTATGAAAGGTACACATAACTGGTATGTTACTGATGTACAGAGTGCCCTGGATTCCAGTGATGATGATATAACTGCTTCCAAGCTGAGGAACAGGAAACTTAAAGACTTGTGTTTAAATTATAGAAGATTAAGACATGATTATAGTATGACATTACCACCACCAATACTTTCTCCTGCAAGCATCTCAAAAACTTTTACCATTGCATGAACCAGTGAGGCAGGCAAATTTTATTGTTCCTCTTTATTTCTGGGAGGATGAAAGACCATCACAGAAGTAAGCCTAAAAAAAACCCCAACATTCAGATCTCCTGAATCCCAATGCCTCAGTGGTTCTTCACCAGCATTGTAGAGATCTGGATCTCAGAGCAAAAGGAAAAGTTTTGAGACCTACCCATAATAAGCCATGCTGAGGGAAGCAGCTGAAGCAGAATAGTGTCCAGGAGATACCAGTATAAACACAGCTAGCAAGGGCTTATCTGAGGGGGAGAGAGTTGCAGAGCTCTTTAGACCCTTGAGTCTCCAAGCACATCCAGGACAGTTCAGCAGCTCAGCAGGTGTGAGCACACCAACTCATCTCAAAATGCTGATGTAGTGAGAGACAGGCCAGTACTGCATCACTTCTGTGGGTAGTAATTGAATCGGATGAACCCATCACAGCCAGGAAAAGAAACAAACAACACAAAGCTCCACTCCTATTTCTTGTGTATACAAGACTTCACAAACAGTGCAGTGCCTCAGCATAGTGAGGTCCAAATTTGAGCCTAATCTCACTAGATTTGAGAGACCATTTAATGCAGATGTTTTTATCCTTTCATGTCATTACTTATTTTGGAAGGGAAAAAAAAAGGTTTTCTAGGTCTCTTTAAAATTGTATCTGAAACTTGTTTAGTCTTGGAGACAGCTCCTGTGCAGACTTGAACACTGAACTCCATCCACTCCGGATTTTAAAATATCCTCATTGCCAAGGGGCTTGTGAACAGTGACAAAGAGTCTATAACCTTTAACACTGATTGAAATATGAAAAGCCAATTCATTATCCACTTAAAAAATGTGTCAAATCTACAAACTTCCACAAGTTTCCTTCTTTTAAGAGCTGGCAGAATTCACTATATTTGAATGACTGCACTGGCTCCCCCTTGCTTAGAGTTAATCATTAGGCCATTACCAGTAAGGCTTAAAATACTGAAAACAGAGAGAGGTAAATTTCTATCAGAGGTCTGGGAAAAAGGCATAACACAAAGTCCATGCTCATCAGCACAGGGAAATGAAAAAAGCTAGTCCATTCCCATTGCGATGGCCTCCAAACCTACAAAGCAGTTTCTAAACTGCTTGAGAATGTATTTTAAGTTTCATTTTAATAGGTGCTAAGTGCATGCAAACAAATAATTAAGATGATCAATCTGCAAGGAGAAAAGCACATAAGAGGAACATGAGTACTTAAAAGGCTTAAGTAATCATAGTAGTAATTATTAATTCCATTATAACTATTAATTATAATGTAATAGATCTCTGGCTGTTCTTTTGCAAGGAGCTTAAAATAATTTCCAGGTGCTACATCAAGTTATGCAACAGAAAGGGATTCCTGAAACAGCTTTTGAGCTGCAAATCCCACTTCAGCAAAACCATTTCTTTCCACAGAATATTAATTCTCCAACAAAGCATTTAACTGTCTCAATAACTAAGAATGAACCTTAACAAATCTGTAGAAAAGGAAATATTCTGTACAGAAAAACACATATATATAACACTGTAATCTCTAGAGTTTTTCTGGGACGGAAAAGTCTTTTTTTCCCCACCAGTTCTATTCTCAAATATTCTCAGAGCCAAACACTGGAGTTGCTAGTTAAAAACGGGTAACTAAGAATCAGATTTAAGAACTTGTCCAAAAGTCATTCAGAGCCAGTGGCAGCACAGAGAGCAAACCCTGCCTCTGGCTCTCCAACTTGCTTTGCTTTCAAGGTGCAGGAAATCACAATGAAATCTGCTGCAACCTGCCAGAAGCGATGTGTTCGTGTCATGCTGACCTGGCGTTGTGCGGAGTCACTGGCACACAAGGGGCAGTTGGGCAAACATTGCTGCTCTGCCCCCCCAGGGCTGGAGAGTGCATGAGGGCAGGAGCAGAAGGAGGCTGGTTCTCACAGACAGCACCCTAAAACAAATCTTGTATGAAGAAGGCATGCTGCCTGCCTCTTACACAGATTTTAAGCCTCTTTGGAATAATTTTGCCTAGTGGAATGTCCTTCCTAATGTGGCCTAGGTAGCTGTGTCATTTTTTTTATATTCTTCTGCCTGTCACAGCCGTTAAGCTCCTGGGACTGCTGCTTTTCAGAGGCCCACCCTTCTGTAATGCTTCCAGTTCTGTAACTGATGGGATGCCTGCGGTGTTATGTTTCCTAAAAACTTGTGTTTCTACCCCATGTTGCTTATTTGTCTGCATTAGAAACTATCACACCAGTAAGTTGTGTATCTACTCTTATAAATGACTAAACAAAACAGATAATTTTGAAAAGTATGGAAAAGAAAAATAACTCCACTAGTAGCATGGGGCTCATATTCCACATTTAAACACTGCCAAGCAATGAAGCCATTCTGTACATTTTATTCCATTGAATTTTATCATGTTTGAGTCTACTGGGAAACTTGCCTCTGTAACATAAAGACACAGACAGCTTATCTGCTCGGACCCTGGAGTGATTCTCAGAATATACAAGATATACCCAGGTGGAGCTGTATCAGAAGGATTTTTTTCCACTTCATGTAGTAAAGAAAAATAACAAGAAAATAACAGTTTTACATATTCATCTGCAACTCCAGCTTTTTCTCTCATGAAGTCACAAAACCACACAACATGCTTACACCACTGCCAAAATTCAAAAACTATAAATAGGTCTATAACCTTTTGCTTCAAATTGGAATATGGGATTCTTTTCAAAAGACAGAAAGGAAAATGGAAAATTTATTACTGAAAAATAAACAATGTCCCCTCTATACAGGCATTGTAGCACATATGTTCAACAGCAACCAAATGCGATGTCAAAAAAAGAAAATAACCCAGAAAATTATGATTTTTGGGTGAGGATTCAAACAACAGGAACGGATGAGTATTTAAAAATAAAGAGCCTATTATATTCAAATGAAACAAAGAACAAGGAGACAAAATAATAAGCTATAAAAATATATCTGTCAAAAAAGCTGTTTCAGGACTGAATGTTTCCCCCGCGAGATTCTCAGGAAACACCAGGCACCCTCCAGGTTTAAAGCTTTTATCCCTGGGCTCTGAGCTATATTGGTTTCCTGTATAAAAGGAATCGAGACAAGAAGAAAACATTTGACCGACTGCCCCAGCAATCATACAATGTTTTATACTTTGTGGAGCACTGCCTAACACAACAAAACCGAGTATTGTTACAGAGGACTCAAAGAGTCCAACCAATTATGTCCCTTCATGAGTACAGCTATACTAGCCTTTGATCACCAGTTCTAACTACCAGCAGTAAAGCAAACACAAATCTGCAGACAGCATCAATAAACCTTGCAGTGGGAGGGAACAGAGATACTCTGTGCCCAGTTGGCTTTTTCTTTTTTATTTGCTTTCTCCCCCTTCCCCCCTTTCCCTAAATCCTGGTCAAAATTATCTACTAGTTGTCTTCTCTAACTCATAGGCAGACTCAAAGAAAGTGAAGGGTAGCTTTCCTCACTTTTTAATGCCATCACATGGCATCAAGCAGAATTTTTTTATTTTTTTAAAGCCCACTTCAGCAGAATTCTCTAACTATGGTAAAATTTTACTCCAGCTATTTACCTGGAATTCATCTGTGTTTTTATTAAACTCTGCTTTTATGCACACACAGATGTATATGTGTATTCATGATCAAAGAGTATGTAGAAACATTCTTTTCTCTACTTCACTGTTTCTTTACTGTGTGGACTTTTACCTGAAGATTTTCCCACCAAAACCAAGCAAAACACTCCAGATTTTCTGGTGATTCGTGCTATTATTTTGCTATGATCTCACAGTGCCAGATTTAATCAGTGAAGAGGTCTGGGCTGAGTGGGTGCTGGGTATTGCTCACTCAGCACTGTAACCTGGGCTTTTTATTCCCACAGTGCCCGAGTTCAACAAAACAGACTTCCCATACCTAAGAAGCACATAGTCTTTTCAAGCTCAGAGGCACAACTCCAGCATAAAAACCACAGTGGTTTTCATCATGCAGAACAGACAGGTTTAAGGCACAGATCTGAACAAAGGATTAGGAAAGGCAGCATGGTCCAGCAGTTAAGCCACCAGCCTGGGACCTAGAAATCACAGCTCTGCAAGCATTGCCTGTGACAGCCTGTGCTGCTGGTGGCACCACAGAAAATCACATTGGCCTCAAGCCCCGGAAATATGCAGGGCCTGAAAGCCCTTGAAATCACACAGAGTCAGGCAAAGAACTTTGGAGGGTTTGGGCCTTGTTTCCTTTGTGCTGCAGTAACTGTCTGTACAATGAAAGAGAGTAACATTGACCTGTCCCACCAAGTACACTGAATACCCACTGTAAGAGGGACACCTAGCATACCTGCTAAGGCCATGTGCTGTACTGCTTCAAAGAGTCACAAAAACAAATACTAAGTTTCTTATCAGCCTCATGCTGCACTTCTGGTAGTAAAAACATGGGATTGCAACCTCACAGACCTCTGAAGAATTACATATAATCCAATTCTGTCACTCTTACATCTGTGGTCAGATATTTCTTAGAAACTGGTGAATGCTAACTGGGCTTTATTCCTGCTGTCTGCTTTGTCTGACACATGATTCAGCTCCTGCCACTGCATAAAGCGCTCAATTTATTTAGCCATGTCTCCCCAACTGGCAGGGCCAGTCTTCCCTTCCCTTCCAGCTCTGCTGCTTTATACCTCACACTGCATTTCACTTGGGAGAAGCCCTTCATCCATGGCTGGCTGGCAGGAACCCTGTCTCTCATGTGTAAATAAAGGCAAGACAATGCTTTTTTTAACCACATTGCCCAGAAAAATAAGGATCTAATATGAATTTTCCATGTTCTCTTCAGGTAAAACTTTACATGCTATTATTAAAATTTGTAATAACCATTCCAATCCAAAATTCTGGGTGGAAGGATCTTGAGGAAAGGGTGGTAGTTCTGACTTGCAGTACACTCAAACAACATGACTTGGATTTAGTTTCCAACTTACTATAAACTTCACATATGTTCTCACCACATCTTCCCAGTACCCCTGTTCGTTTTGCACATGATCCAGACGATATGGCATCTTTTTTCTCACCATTTGTCTGTCTTATCTATTCGAAATATAATCTGGAGAATAACAGATTTCATTTGCTTTGATGAGCCGTAGCCCTTAAAACAAGAAGAACTTTGTGAAAAACATTACTATAATACAGCCAGAGCTTTTTCACTTTGGTAGCACTACATACATCTGGATGAAAAAGCAATGCATGCCAAATAAGTAGTAAAAGCCAAAACACATGGGTGTTAGCCAAAAAGACAACTCAAGATTTATAATTTACAATCTTTTAAACTCGTGCCTTTCTGATTTTTAAAAAATAGTCTGCATAACTTTTAAGCAAACCCCCAGAAGAAGCGAAGAAACAAAGCACTGAAGAGAGAAAAGTCAAAGAAATGTCAAGCATAAAACAAAGACTGAATAGAAATTAAAGCCAAGACCTTATGTAGAAATAGAGTAGGTAAAATACAGTATCTATAGCAAGCAAAGCTGGATTTAAATAATTACTGCCCTATAATAAATTAGGAACACAGTAGATGTGTGAGACACAAGGTAAAATTGCATCTAATATGGTGATTCACACTTACTCAGAAAATCTGGTTGCTACTGTACTAGTTGATGTCAGGCTGCATTTTATTCAAACCAATAAAATCTTTTGTGTGGTCTCTTGACCTCGCTAATTGTCTAATTTACATTTAAGACAATATTGTTGCTTAGTAATTTAAAAAGGAAGTGTTCCCACCCCGGAGTGTTATCCCTGCATCTGCTCCGAAGAAACTTTAAACTGATGAATGCTGCAAGTGAATGGGAGTTCCCTGCATCTCAGTTTGTAATTATCTCTCTTAATTGGTAAGGCTTTACATATTAATTCTATCTGGCATGCTCAGAGAAGGCAAAATCTGGAGTTATCCTGATTTACCTCATCCTGTGGAGTGTAGAGGAAAAGTAAAAGTCTCTCCAAAACAGGCTCAAAGGTTCCAAGATGTAATCCAACAATGCACAGACACTTAGCATCTTTTCATGACCTTGTATCCAAAAGAGTAAACCCATCTTGATATTCTGGTAATCAAATGTCAGTACAGAACTCAAACAAACAGAGGCTGGGACAGCTGTTGCAGCATCTTCGGCCCAAACCTTACTGTACTAGAGGCAGGAACTGTATAGGTTGATAGAAAAGGCATTATGCCTTAAAAAATTATTTCATCTTTCCTACACTAATAAGCAAAGGCAGTGAAAAATGCTAAGTGATCTACAGAAGAAGCTGTCTATCTATCTTCTTCTAGTATGCCATAAATGAAGAATTTAGGCAACTAAAAACACAGAGATAGAGCTGGAGTCCGTAGGTTGGTTTCTCAACATTATATTTTCCTTTCAATCACTGTAAAGAGTTGCTTATTGAGTTTGGGTTTTGTATATAATACAGTTGCTACTATTCAAACAGTAAGAGACCACAGGTGCTTTCTTGCTAAATACAAAACAGGTATAAAAACATCTCAGAATGAGGCAGACCCTTCTAAACACTATGTTTGGTGAGTATTACCATATCGATAGGTAGTCCACCAGCTGAGGCCACTTCCATCTGAAGCCTCTGTGTGTTCATACAAGTTGAAAGCAGAAGCTGGTTCAGACCACAGGGTGCATCAGGAATTACCAGTATCACTGGTTTACATACTTCTGTTCAAAGTCTCCTGTTTTGCTACCCATTTTCCCTAGGTGCAAAGCCACATCATAGTACAGTGCCACATTGCTTACATCAGGGTGACTTTGTGGAGGGATGTATATAAGTAAAATGGATTTGATCTACAGATATGAGTTGATAAGAAAAAAAAAGGTTTTGCTGCTGGATATTTTTGTGCGTGGAGAAGTTTAACCTGGATCGTTTCAGCACAGCCCCACAAACAGCTGCATGAGCACAACCAGAGCAGCGAAAAACTGGCAGCAGGAACAGGCATGAGCAGCAGGGGTAGGAAGCAGGAATTTCTTAGTTTGTCTTGTGTCAAATCCAATTTACGTAACATCTAATTACATCCTTAGATTTACCAAATGGGGGAAGGAAACAATCCCTAGTTTTGAAGACAAGATCTGATGTAAATTATTTTATATTGCTTGTACTTACACAAAAACCAAGACTTGGACATACTGCATTCACTTTTGAGTTCTGTTCTGAATTGAACTAAGGGAATTTTTCCCTAAATGATTGCTGGGAGCCAACTGATCATAACTGATGAAATCCCCTCAAACTTGCCAATTCCTGAAATGCTTCCAATTTTTTTCCCCAAATGACACTGCGTTCACCCAAGCAGTAAAGGACACCAAGGCATCAGCAGTAGCTGATGCGGTGTGCCCCTCAACAGATGACACACTGAGATGTGACCATGATCCTCACAAAAAGAGGGCAGCAGTAAACCCCTTTAAAGTTTGTAGTTCACTCATTTTGCTTTTAAATGGTTCAGCAATATAGGATTGACAGTAATGATTAGAAAGGATACCAGCCCCTGCTGGTTTCCTCCACGCTACCCAGGGTTGCTGCCCAGTTGTGGGGTCTGCATATCTCTGCTTCAAATGCAGTTCACAAGCCAGGGTAATAACAACATAAACAGTGGCTAGGTTAAAATACAAGGCACTAGGCAGTGGTGGCGGAAAAGCTGATGCACACACTCATGACAGAAACTTCTACCACAGAACAGTGTTTCAACAAGAAAGAAAAGCCCAATGATAGATAAATAAATTTAAAAAGCAAAAAAAAAGCCCAAAACAAAGAAAGCAAACAAAACAAAAACCACCGTATCTCTGAATCAAGACACAGAGCTAAACCCACAGCAATACATCCTTCAGTTTGCAGTTTATAACTAAGAACAGACCTCAACTCCCATAGTACCACATGCCTTTTATAAGGCACCATGCAGTTCCCATCTCTATAGCTACAGCTTTTTGGCAACAGCCCAGATCATAAAAGGCTAGGTCACATCTCACTTAAAAGAACAGTAATATAGCTCAGCTTACACTGGCTGACAATATTATGAATGCCACAGAGAAGATAAATGAGAAGAAACTATTCACATTATCTCAGATACAAGAAATAGGGAACATCCAGTGAAATTTTAGGAGAACACAATTAAAACTACATTTGATAAGATAGCCGTTCACTGCAATGGCTTGTTACAGAGGCATTTAAGACAAGACTTAGTTCAGACAAAATCCTGTAGGATAAGTCTCTTGGTAACTATTATGAACTGGAGACACCCTACAGTGCAGCAGTCTAGCTTCCCTACAGCTGCAAGGGTGTATTGCACAGAGCAGCACTATAAATGCCATTTTCTGCATCATTTTCAAACCTACTGCCCGTGTTGGACAGAACACGGGGCAAGAGGGGTGAGAAAGACTTTTCGTCAGGAACAGAGTGGCTCTTCCAAATGAAGCACGTTTATATTGTCATTGGTTGTGTTTGTCACATCTAGGGAGACTGCAAACACTGTGCAATTGTCCTCTGGTGTGTACACAGAGCCAGGCATGGCAGTGCTACAGTCCTGATTGCAACCTCCTGACATTGCTGCGGGACAAACATGGTAATATTAACAATTAGTGACTCATATAAAGCTCACATTTATAAATTCCCTATCAAAATCACTGAGGTTGTGTGCACTGTAAACTCCTCCAACACATAGCTAGAGCTCTTCCCACCCTCTGGCACACGTATTCCCACCCTGTCCCATGGACCAGCACTAACACTTACGTGACCTCCTGGGGAGCAGGTTCACACAGCTTATCCCTTCTTTTTCAAGATAGTTTTTGGCTGGATCAGCTCCCTGAAACAGTACAGTAGAGTCACTTGAGCATTGGTGCAAAAGAAGTATGATGGCAGACAGGAGGTAAGGAAAGGATGAGATTGATGTCTAACCTGACCTGGAGCATATCCTGAATCTTGGCTAAAGGAAAATGCCATAGCCACCACGAACCTAAGGGGTTTTCTAAGTCACAGAATTGCACAATTCCAACCTCAGCAACTGCCATCCTGAGCTTTTCTGCAAAGATTCAGTGAAATCTCCATAAAGATGTGGACAAATGGGCAGATGAGAATGCCCTACTGGGCACATACTTGGCAGACTATGGCAACCCCAGGCATTTACAAAGACAACGGCAACCTCAAGAAATTAACTGCTATGCACAGGAGTCCTTCTTCCAAACATCAAAGAGGGGAGACTAAATTTGGCCCCTAAAAATTAGATGCAGTCAGGTGTTCTCTGACAACCCCATCATCTCACATGCTGCTTCTTCACATGAGGGACTATGCCTGTGGGGTGGGGGCAGAAGCCAGCTGGAAGTACTTGCTGTGCTGTTCCAAGGTTCATGTTGTGTACCAAACTGATCAGCAAGACACCAAGGGAAAATTATTTTTCCTAGACATCTTTGACAATTCATATGAATTCATACAACTCTCTAGTCTGCAAAGCCTTCCCATGGCCTTAGGACACCAGTCACCAAAAAGAAAATTGGATATGATTTCACCAATAGGCTTCTCTGCTGAGGGAAACTTTTCATTTTTTACATATACATAAATAATTTGGTTCTCAAAATGCACCTCTTAGAAGAAATAGTTGTCAAGTAGACAGCAAAGAAAAACTATAAGTAACACCAGGCTATGATTTACATTCACCAAAACAATTGGAGCTACTTAAGGAGATGCTCCAGCACAAGGAATTCTTCCTTCAAATAGAGCTGGACCCAAGTAACACCTCAAGAGGTGAGAAAAATTTGCCCAAAACATTGCAAAAGCAGCCCTATGATCAAAACAAGAGGGAACAAATAAAGCTCTTGGAAAAAAAGGCTCATCTTCTTAGTCCAGGTAGTCCGTCCAAGCCATCTCCCTTAATGTGTAGCAGAAAGCACAAAGTCCAGCAGGCACGGTCTGGAGATGGAAATAACCAAAGTCAAGAGTAAAGGGTGGCAATGGCTTTCTCCAGGGCACATCTTGAACTATCCACCATGTAACTTTAACCTAGTTTCTATTTGAACTGATTTACATTTGTTTTAGTTGCTAATGAACCTACCCAAAGGGGATTGTAAACCCTGGGAGGATTCCCCAGGTCTTTTGGGCTCAGGCCCTCTACTGAGTGCAAGCAGACAAAACACAGAGTTTGGCCATCACTTGTATTTCAACAGCTATCACACAGTTTCACATCACCGAAACTGTTCCAAATAGTTAAAATATTCCCCCTTAAACCACTCAAGTTTAATTTTTCTCATGAAAAAAAAAAGAAAGAAAGATTAAAAATATAAGGTGTGTGTCTTCAAACCAAAACACTGTCAGATCAGACACTGGCACAAGTTCAGACCTAACATTTGTGAGGCTAGATCAAAGCAGAACCCCAGAACTAAAACGCAAGGAATGAACAGGTCTGGTTCTCCCTGATGTGTTTTTTTTAAAAGCCAATGTCATTCCTACTGTGGGTAAGGCATTTCCCAATGTAACAGGAGGGTGAATGAATGCAGCACTCCCAGTAATCACATTGAAGCAGAACAGAGACCACCAAGACTGGAGGCAACCAGAAGGGCACAGATGAAAGGAATGTAAAGAACCAGTGAATGCTGAGAGCTGGAGGGAAAACTTTCTACAAGGATTGCAATGCCTCAGAGTGGGTCCTGGGAGGCTCGGGCAAGTGGCCATTGTTTTGGCCAGTAAGTAACATCCTGTTTTACTACTTAAATGATTTGAAGAGAGTTCCAGCTTCTATGTCCCTGAGGGCTATCTGCCAGGTACTCTGAAAGTCACCCTTTTTCTCCCCACTACCTGCTGTATGTAACATCAGTACAGTCTATGAAATGTGGCACAGGGACAGAGCTTGTGGAGACCTGCTCAGGCATTTTTAGTCACAGTTTTATCTGAGGCTGCTTGGAGCAGATTAAACATGCAGATGTAAAAACCTCTGGGGTAAAAACCCAGCCCTGTCACATTAACAGCACCCATATTCAAAAGCTCACTGGAGCTTTGTACAAAAAGAGGATCATGAACACAATTTTTGGCCACATACAGAGAAATAGAGAAATGGTTTCCGCCTATGGCCCCCACATTCCTGGTCACTGGCCCAAACCATGGGCAAATAACATCCAGAAAAGCATCAGGGGGTTAAGACACTGAGGTCTACAAGCTGGCCTGCACTTTCACCAGAACAGTGGGACTCAGGGAAAGGCTGACAACAACTGAGACCCTGTTGACACTCAGTTGTCAGCTTCACACTATCTCTTTTAACATCATTTGAACACTGTTCTGCTGCCAAAAATGTGTGGAAATTTCAGAGACCGATGGCCTTGCAGCAAAGTCAAACCCGTGTACAAAGTCAAACATCATGTGATGCTGAGCACGGGGAATTACAGTCCACCAGGATGGAGTAATCTGCCATCCACTCACAGGCGTGGGGACTCGTACCCTAATGGGATCTATGAGAGTTCCCAATGATCAGGATCAACTTCTCTGAAAAAAACAGAATCAAAGACCATATTCAACCATCGTTCCACTGTGGTCCTGCTCATTTCAAGAATTTTTTTCTTGAATCAGGAAAAGTAAGTAAGTTCTCTTAATCTATGTGGACTAGGTGCGGGGGGAATCTGTTTTTCTCCTTTTTCTTGTACACATTCATGATTTGTTTTCCTCCTACAGAAATCCAAGGGTCACAGCGTAGACAGTGTCAAAGAAAGCACATAGGCCCAGAGGAAGGTAATTCTAAAGTGCTTTTTGTTTAATTTGCCTGAGCTCAGACAAAAGAGCAGCAAAGAAGAACAGATCATTTTGGCATCTGCAAAGAGGTGTAAGTCCTCTCTAACAATGCTGAAGAAAAACTTCAGCATACTTGGAAAAGAATATCAGCATATATCATGCATTTTATAGCAAAGCTTGATTAAACCAATATGCCAGATTCAACAGTCCCATTGGGCTCTATGTTCAGATTTTGTGGATACTTCCAGTTCAACACATATTTACCCAATTTCCAGCTTCAAGACACATCAATCTTTTAGGATATCTTAAATGTGGAGATTAGGTGGCTTATGCCTGCGTAACTCAACTAGACCAGTTAGCAATCTCTTTGCAAAGACACAAATGTACCACATGTTTGTGGCACATTTGCCTTACCATGCAATGTCAGCAACCAAGGATGAAAGCATGCTAGGCATTTCCATCCAGCTGCTAAATCAGAACCATTTTGCTTATAGAAAATCTGCCAATTATAAAAATAACCTAATTCCAGGTGGTTAGCGGTGGGCTCAGTATGTCAACAGAAAATCAATACTGCTGTCCACAAAAACACTATGTTTTAGCCAAGAACATTTTAAAAAAACCCCAAACCTGGATGACATATGAGGAACACCTACAACTTTGTGAGCATGATCCACTGAATGTATTGCTCCAGCTGATCTGAATTATATGTTGCATTTGCAGATTTATTTCAAAGGGCATCTATGAGTAAAAGAAGAAAAACACAAAATAAGAGTCTTCATTTCCACAGAGTCGTCCTCTTGTGAACAAAGGCTGTTCCTTCTACTTAGATAAGAAGAAATTTCAATGCTAACACCATTAATGTGTGAAAGCTAACAGCCAGCTCAGGTCAGGGCAGAACTCTTGCTAAAACGTGACAAACTTTTCAAATGTGACTAAGCTGTAGCAAAGCCCAAGGTTTCCTAAAGCCACAGAAGTATCAAGGACAGCTCTAAGGAATCTGGCTCTTTCTGATGTCTCTATCCTAAACACTTCTGGGAGAAACAGAGTCTCAAAATATTATAAGTTTTAGTATAGGAATTGATTTATATGATAAAAGCAAGCAGCGCTGGGTGACAGAAGGGGACTTGCCCCTAAAGCCGGCCACCCCGAAAGCAAACATAGGCTCAATATTTATTGCAATTACTTTATGCATATTCATTATATACAAACATAAACATCATATGTATGTCAAACATAACATCAACAGGTGTTAGTTATCTATCACAAGTCATAAATTCTCATAGCTTCAAAGTGTTAACAATCTTGTTAGCTAGGTTTGGTTCAGATAAAACTTATGTACAAGGGAAAAGGGAGGTCATCTGTTTCATGTTTTGATGAGGCCCAATTAAGTTTTACGATTTATCTGTTCTCCTTCCTTCTCTAGGTCATATTGACCTTACATGTTCTTCTTTTAATTGGAATGTTTGCACGAATCATCTTTATTTATCACACTTCAGTTATACCAATAAAAGTTATAACTAAGTTGCAAGTATATTGAAGATGGGTTGGTTTATTAAAATGAACAAAAACGTATGTTTATTTCCTGAAGTTTAAGGGCTATCCCTGTAAGTGTGACTGACACAGAAATGTATGGTTCATTCCTTCTCTGATACAGTCTCGGCAGAGAGAGCTTTGTGTGATGCTCTGATGCAGCAGGAAAGCTGCTAGCTGATCGACAGGTGACACTGAAATGTGTGATGTCCTCAAGTGCCATTTCACAGCCTTACACGGCAGGTTACTATCAATAAGCCTGGTTTATCCGGTTACATCTAAAACCAGCCCACAGACTGGCCCATCATAGTAATACTGCACTGTATCAGAGCCTTTCCAAGGAAAGATAGAGTCCTGCACCTATCTGTGCAGCTAACCCAGGGCTGAAGCATTTCACCTCTTCTGTCAAAGATCACACAGAGTTGCAAATGAAGCACAGAGGTATTGGAAAGCATGTCAGTAACACCAAGTGGAAGCTGGGAAGGGGTGTCCCACAGTCAAAAACACGTCTGAATTTCCACACTTTACTCTCCAGAGAATTTTACTACTTAGAAAATGGTTCAACCTTACATTGTAAGAAAAGAAAACCTTCCAGGTAAAGCAATATGTTCGTTCTCTGATAGCTTTAGCTACACATTTTGAACTAAAGAGAGCAATAAGAAAAAAAGCATGCAAGTTGAGGATGAAATGACAACAGAAGAAGCCATAAGGGCAAAAATCTTAAGGATAAAATTTCTAAGCTTCTTACTTTACTAAAGGAAAAACATCACTCATACTACTTACTACTGATATTCATTAGAGAACTGACTGTTCAGACTCACTGAAGCTGTGAACACAGTAGGAAATGCAAACTTTCTCCTTCATACTTTCAATAAATTAGAACATAATACTCTGCCCAAGTTCTTGAGCCACCTCATGAGGCAAAGGTCTCAGCTCTGACCTCCAGAACAACACAACTGAAAGGAACTTGGCTTGCTGATACGAAACAGAGCTTCCAAAATGCCTGTCACATGAGCCTTAATAAAGCAGTGATAAATGGTTTTCATGAGAATAAAAGAGAGTCCTGGAGTACCCTGAAAGCCCAGTCTAAGAAAATTAATATATGATTAACACTTTTTCATCAAATTCTACAGGCACAGTGTTTCTTCTTTGGAAGGACAGTACTTTCATGATGATTATTGGGAGACCGGGAATAAATCTCCCTTCATCTTAGTTACTTATTTCACACACACACAACCTGTCACTAGTAAGTTCTTATACAACCTTCACTTTTACATTGCCAGAGTCACTTGCAGCAGCACGTTCACCAGCGTGGCCAACATCTATCATGTGTGTTTTACTTTCCCTCTCAATTAATTTGGGAGTCCTGCGTGTGCACTGTGATCTCTTGCTCTAGCACACATGCCACTGGTTGCTTATGATAATGGCAGGCGATGGTGCAGCTTCTGCTAAAAGGAGTTCCTGTTGCATGGTTCCATATTAAGACCCTCCTGGGGAAGTTACATGTCAGAGTTGAGTCACTCTCACAGTTCATCGCTGCCAAAAGTAGTATGTCCCGTGCTTCAGCCCTGCCCTTTCTTCTCTCCATCCATGCTAACACACCCTTTCTCTTGCATCAAACTAATGTTCATTAGAGCCTTCACTGAGCTGATTCAGTTCATTAACCCAGGAGCAAACAATTCAATTTTTTGTCATGTTAGTTTTCTTCCAGGCCAGCCGGTTGAATCTGTTTCATGCGGGGCCTGACAAGCGCTAGACATGCTGCCGGCCAGGGGCAGTAGCCAGCCAGGAGCAGGGGAGAGGAGCAAGAAGAGGAGGATGGGGCACTGGATGTTCCCAATACAAAAAGAGAGATGATCAGCTGTAACATGTCACTTTACCTTCAGCAATCTGACTCTGATGAGGGAGGTTTCCTTGCAGCCCAGGAGTGAAACTGCCAGCTGCAGCTCTCCTCGAGCTCTCAAGCAGTATGCCATGAACCCTCAACCCAGGCCAGTAAGGAAGGACCCTGAAAACCAACAGGGACACTTTAAACCTAATCTAATACCCTATGGAAAGTTAAGGAAAAAAGTAAGTTTGATGCATTCATTAAAGCTGCTGGTGGTGGAGAAATGCATTCTGCAGCTTTCTGTGCTTGCCAATGGCTAACAGTTTCAAGACTGCTTGTATTGTCTGGGCATTTCACCACCTGCAATCAGCCTGGGGAAAAAAAAACAAACAAGTCTGCACAGGGATAAGGGATAAAGGATATACTGGAAAGCTACAAGGTTTGTCATATTCCTAAAGACCTTCCTCTTTCTCTGCTTATTGCAGATTACCTGTCCCTCCCTGATTCTTCCTGCTCCTTGCCAGCTTTTTACACAACTTCCTCCTGTTTGTCTGCCTCTTCATGCACAGACACCCTACCTAAATACCTCTATACAGCTCCTACAGCCTGTTCATTTTATAAGGCCTCTAAGACTGTTGCTCTACCATGTATGTTTACAAGAAATCAACTAATTTCTGACTAATTAATAGTCAGAAAGCAAAAAGCTTACACTTACATGCGTGTATTTGCACATGAATATGTATCAAAGGCATATACATTTAAGTATGTATAGTATATTTAATATTACTCTTTCCTGTCTCCCCTCTATTCATTATATGCCAGGGCAGCTATCTAAATTCCACTGGAGCTTAATTCCTGTGACTTGTTGGGGAATCTCCTTTTAAGGGGGGCAATGCTTTAATACACTGGAGGTTCATCTAATTCCACACAGTTTATTGACACAAAAAACAACATACATCACTGAACCTGACCCTGTGTGAGCTGACACTCCCTTCCAATAATGAAAACGTTTTGTTACTTTTCCTTAACAACGTCTAGGAAGGAAAGGTTCCTTCTCCACAGCTGTTTCTTGAAAACCTGTAGTACACTGCAATGACTGACAGACCTTTCAATAGTGTAGGTTGGACATCTATTCATCATGAATTGATCCCAGCCTTTGACAACCTGATAAAAGGATGCAGCTGACTGCTTTGTAAAACAGTCAAGATTTCAAAGACTGTAAAACAGTGGATATTTCAAGTATTTAACCCATTTTCTCAAAAGCAGAATTAATCTGCATAACTCATTTTCTCAGTGATACTCATCAAGATATTTGCCTGACACACACAATCTGACCTTACATGTAAGCTTTCAGTTTCATTTTTAGCTTTATTTCCTACTGTCTTTTGCATCCCAAATGCATTCCTTGTAACTTCCTGGACAGAGTAATTGCATTCAATTCTGAAAGCGAGTGCAAGCAGATCCTTTGAAACCTTCTTCTGTGACCACCACATCAACCATGATGCCATCAGTATTGAGTAGAGCTACCATCTATAACAGAAACTTCTCCAAAAGCCACTTTTGCTACCTTTCAGCTCTGCAATGAATTGAAGCACCACGGCTGTGCAGGGAAAACCCCTGCAGCTCTGAAAATCATAGAGGAGGAAAACAGACAGGTTCCTTTAGGTCGTAAAAGAGGTTATGGTTTCCTTCCAATAACAGTTCCTATATCCTTTGATATTCTATCTACTTTATCATTTCCCCTAGTTTTGTAGAATAGCAGCTGTCATAACAGAGCCCATCTTCTGCACTGCTGGTCACTGCATGGAGGGAGATCAGTAAGGACAGAGAAAACACTTGGGAATCTTCAGCTTGCCTTGGCTAGGAGACAAAGATGAGTCACTGCCTGACCTGGGAGTCAGGGGTCACCCCCTCTGGGGAGTCACCGCCTTGTTCGGTCCACTTGCAGCTAATCCCCCAAGAGTGGCTCTCGCCAAAAGATTTCTTTATCCCCTTGACTGAAAAAAAAAATAACAAGAGAGTTAACAAGGCCAGTAAAAATCCATGACTCAGGCAAATCCTCAAGGATCAAGTGGGGAGTGGGAGGGAACATAAACTAATCCGAGAGCCCAAAATGTCTCTTGCCAAAGCCTTTTAGAAAACAAAAACTTCACTTGGGTCTCCTCGTTAGTGGCGATTACAGGGGAGGCATTTCTTTCTTTCTTTCTTAACTAAGAATCTCTTCTCAACAACACAAACAAGGGTACCCATTGACGTGGTGCAGTGCTTTCTAATCCATCTGAGCAGCTGGCTTTGTATGTCTTTTATACGTACTGAGGGAGGAAAAAGAAAGGCTTCTTGGGGAGAAGAGTCTCCGTCTCCTCAGCGAAAATACTGGTTTTACAGGATGGCCTGCAGTGTTCCTGGGGAAAAGATACAATTTTTTTTAATAGAAACATTTACAGTACATAGATTTGAATATCAGCACTGACTCACAGAGGTGATAATTCCCTTCTTTTTTTGCCCCAGAGAAAATGACAGACATCTCAGACATTCATTCTGCCACTAGTTTCCAAAACTGAAAACATCAGCCCAGGTTTCCTGGGGTTAAAATAGAAGCCCTAGTGATGTCATTAAATTTCAGTAGATGTCTCACAAATGAACATCAGGACAACCCAAGGCAGCACATATACAAGAGTAAGTAAAAAGTACATAATCCTTCCCTTTTTGTAGCGTTTGTAGCGTTATTCTGTTTTGGTTCAAGCTACCCTACAACACCATGTCCCAGGATGTGTCTTTCTTATTGTGTCACTCTTTTGTCAAAGTGGTGTCTCCCGAAACCACTTTGAGTGTTGGCTTTCCTGTCCTACTGTCCACATATGTTCTCCCATTTTTATTTTCCAAATATCAACATACAAACTATAGCAACAGTGCTGGACCCAGTACAGTTCTTTTCACTGAATATTAATCCTTGTAAAAAGAAAAATTATGCTTCACTTCCAAAACTTTTATAGGGATTCACATGACATGAGTTTCTACATAGCCCATTTCAAACTCGGGAGTATTCATTGAAGGCTGGTAGAGAGCCCTGAACATGTCTGAAGCAAATTAATTTGAAATTTTACACTTCCCCACATATCATCTAGTCAACTAGCTTCAGTTGTCTGAATTTTTTATGTACTTCAATTTTTTTGTTACTTTTTATGAGTCATATCAAATAACATGAGTGTTGCCTTCCTTGCTATCTCACTTATACTTAATTTTATTTCACATACCACATCCTTTTAACCAAAGAAGTTGTCTCTGTTTTCTGTCGCAGCTGAGAGCAGAAAATTTTCAAAACCATCATTTCCTTAGCAAAACTGTGGGCCCTAGCCCTAATTGTGGGGTGCAGGGGCAGGTGCTGTCAGGAGCAACACCGGGAGGTGCTGCGGCAGTGCAGAGCTCTGTTAGAGCAGGTGCAAGATGGGGCTTGGAGTCAACAGGTCACTGTTTTGTTGAATGCTGTTAGGATTCACAGCTGTGTTTTGACCAGCTTCCATAACCTCATGCCTACATGGGAGCTTCCACTGAGCCCCCAAAGCGGTGCAAAGTCTTCAGTAGTGCACACTTGGCAAAGCTAGTGCAAACACAGCCTTTATGAGCTCCGAAGACGTGAGTCAGAGCTCACCTCTTTCTGCAGACTCCTCCCCCTCCCGTCACATCAGAAATATTTCCATCTGCCTGCTCAAGAGAGATATCTTCTAAAGCAATATATGTTCACATTCTGTGTTATATCTGTAAGGACTGTTCCACCCAAACATTAACAACACAGAAAAATTGCTTTTTGAAAGGTGCTAGCAAATAAAATTTTAACTTTATGAGCAATTAAAAACTCATGTGATTACTGATCTGTGTTTTCAAATAATGTATGTCCATATCTATAATGAAATGATTGGGAGGCATGACTGAGAACTAGCATTTAATCCTAGAAAAATTTAAAAATAGTTCAGTCATTGTTTTGATGGTCCCAATCCTTTCCAGAGTTGACAGCTCCGAGGATAAAGTCACTTAGCCTTATTTAATGCAGGAGTGAAACACAGGGAAACACTGCACAAGACAGCCTACACATCTGCTGGGAGAAGTCTAGCTATTCTTTTCCTCTTAAGCCAGTTTCCCCTTAAAGCTGTGAGTAAAGGAAACAGAAGGTTGGATATACTTAAGACTTTTTAAACATAACTAGGCTGCTTCATTTTTCATGTCTTTCATTTGCTGGGGCTTTGCAATTTGCCTCCAACCTCCCTGCTGTGAAGTCCTCAGTCAAGTCAAACCTGTTTGCCCTTTGTGTGTGTGTGAGTGCCCTTAAACCCAAACTCAGCCAACAGTTTAGAGTAAACAGACCTACCCAGGGAGGAGCTGGAATTTGAACTGCAAATCATGTGTGTGCCAAACAATTACTCCCTCTCCAGGTGAGGGAACGCAGCAACGTTTCTGATGTCTAAGCAAATTTCTCTGCAGCACTTTGCAAGATGGGAGATTGGTCTTTTTTTATCACAGTCAGGGCAGTGCCTCAGAGAGACTCATCAACACAAAAACCTGCTTAGCTAACTCATCTGCTCCTTATACATACCTCCTGCTGATTTGATGAGCTAATATTTTAAGAACAGTGGATACATCCTGGAACCACCCTCTTACCTCAGTGATTATTGTCTAAATTGTTCTGCTGAGTATCTTATATAAGACTTGCATAAGTGATGCATTCTGCTTCTGTTAGATTTGGTTGCTCTAGCTAACAAGGAGTACCACACTGTGAAATTCCCAAACTGCAGAACTGCAGAATGACCAAAACTGCACTGGTGACACAGTACTTACCCTGTGACCAACCTTTCAAAGAAGATTAAACCTAGGCAAACTATTAAAAAGCCTGAGCAAACGGAGACCTGGCAACAAAGGCAAACACAAGCACAAAGAAATCACAAAGAGGAAAGAAAAAGGTAGGAATAAATAAGGGAGAGTGATGATCTCTCTCCATGTGAGAAAACGGGGACCAGGCACAGACCTGAGCATGGAGGGATTTTGGTATGAAGCACCAAATCTCCTCCCTCTATCTCCTCCTCTCACCACCACCACCATTGTTTTAGGGATGCTCAGATCTGGACCTGTGAACTCAGCTGCTACATATGCATGTTCTAATTACACTGGGTAGTCCACTCATCTCTTGACCACATCATTTAAAATGTAAATGACAGGTCTCAGATAAAGGCTACCTATTTGCGAGAAGAGCATGTCTCATGCAAGACCTGCACATCCTGCTCCTTACAGGAAAACATCTCTCTTCTGCATTGACTTAGAAGGTTTCTCTGAAGACAGGTCAGGGTGGTGGAGGCTGAGAAGAACAAGCTACATAATTAGTGTGAAGGGGTATCAATTCCAGTCTGTAAACTGGAAGAGTAACTTCAGAGAGCTCCATTAAAACTCTAAGTATTACTCATTGTTTCTTTTTTTTTATTACTCTTTTCCCAAAGCCCAAGGATTCAGGCTTTGTATGCATAGAAATGCAAGAAGATAACACGCACAAAATACATGCCCTACATTTGTCATACATATCCTGTTATCCTTAAGTCAGAACCAAATGATACTTCGACAATCACATAGATAACATACATGACCTTCTGCATGAAGAGAGTATGTATGGTGTCATTTAAAATTTACACTAAATCTGTAAGGAAGGCGGCCAGTGGGACTAAAAGGAAAAAAATAATAAAGCAACCCACAAAATTCACAGTGATTGAGAAACACACTAACAAAGGTGATGGCGCAACCATCATTTGCCTCCCTTGTCATTATGGAGCAGTTCTTATTACATGATCACACACTGCTTTTGCATAGACTCCTGTCTCATTCACTGCATAATTATAATGAAAAGGAAGGTAAAGGTTTTAACACTAAATGTCTTGGAAACTTGATCTAGTAGTCACTTAGGCTTGACTTTCAAGACACATAGCAAATGTCTCTGTCTGTACAGAAACTCAGTCAAAGCTAAAAAGCATGTCTTAAGCAACAAGTATTTTATCTGATGTGTTATATAACAAGGGTCCAGCCTGGGAGAGGAATGAACTTGGGATCTCGATTTGCTTGTTGTCAGCAGGTGCTACGTTGTGTTGTGACCTGTTCCAGCCACACCTATAATCATACAACGAGCTACAGGTAACTCCTGAGATTGCCTTTTATCTTTAATCGCTTCCTGTTCACACTTCATTCTGCCAACACCTCCTGTCAGGATTATTGCTGTTTATTTCCCATGAATATCTAAGTATATCATTCATCCCAGCAATAAAGGTTTCCATGCAGTGAGGCATGCTTCAGAAGTGGCCTGCAGTATTTCCTAAAAGGTTGCTTGACTGACTTGTTGGTTGGGAAAATAAACAGGAAGACCTACATTGTCTGTCATAAAAAGCAACAGTATTAGGCAGGCAGAGATCACTGAAGCAGTTACTCCAGTGTAGTTTTCTAGAAATTGAAGTCTCGTACGCAGATTAAATCATATACTGGTAGCACCAGTACTATGGGTCCATCCTTGAAAGCTTAGTCAGGTTGACTTGTTTCCTCTTACAAATACTTGGATGAGACACAGATACAGATTTTAGATAAACCACATTTGTCACTAACTACTCAAACACGAGATTTCTAAGAGATGGTGGTTTTACTTAGTTTATGATCCTAACTGCACAGAACAACAACTGAATCGCACCACAACCTCGTAGAAGTCCACATGTCCCTCTTCCAGCTACACATAATGATACCTAAGCGGTCAGCTTAATCACTTTCAAGATGGTCCTAAGGAGTCTACTAACTAACTTATCTCTCATGAGGACCTGCAAGCATCAGCAGCGATAAGTTCCATCATCCTTGCTACATCCCATCACACAACCAACTCAACAGATGGACATCACTGACCTTCTCGAAATGTTGTTTGACACTTTAAACCACCAGAATCTGTTTGGGACGCCACATAGCAAAGACGTATCAGGGTATTTATACATCCGAAAACAAACCATTTCTTATTGAAGAGAGAAATAATACAAAAATGAGGATACACTAAATGAAACCATCAGAAGGATAGTCTGGAACAAAGAGAAAAAGGTCTGTTTCTTGCCCTAGTTATTATTCAGCTGTAGAGCACATTGCCACATTGTCAGCATTGAAGGAGGTCCAAAAGCAATTGCACAAGCCATGCTAGAGAGATCCATCAAGGGCTACTAACTTCAAGGATACCAATTGTGACTCCAGAATGCAACACACTACTAAAAACTGAGAGTACAGTATATAAGCATGACCAAGTCTGTTCTCTTTTAGTTCATTACTAACTACTGTCAAAGGCAGGACAACAGGAGCTGTTCTTACATTATTATTATTGTTATTATTATTATTACCTTGCCCATTATGCAAAGATTCCCAAGTAAAGCTTGTCTTTCCACCTTTCTTCATATGCCTCCTGCTCTCTGTGGATACAACTGTGGATACAACTGCAATAGCCTCAGTTTGGACATGCTGGCCTTGACAGCTATTTGACAAATAGCAGCAAACACCCTAGAGCTTGCCAGACTCACCATTCAGCCGCTGCTCAACATCTCCATCAGCTCCGCAAAGTCTGACCAGTGAGAATTATTCTGCATCTTCCATTTCGTACGCTCTTGTTCCCATTCTTTTTCTCAAGTCACAATCTTGCCTTTGACCAGACTCATCTGCTCCCCAGGATAACAAAAGTAACCCTTCAGCCTCACAGCAGTTATGGGCTCTTCCCAGTGTTGTTTTTTTATCCTTCTGTTATAAATGTCCCACTTTATATTCAGTGTAAACTGGAATGCTTTTCACTGCTGTATGAAGTTTTCCCTACTGCCGTTACACACTTTCATAATTAAAACTTCTCAGCTTGAGTCAACCGAAAAATACTGAAAATGTCAAGTATTTCAAAACTAACTATTGCCAGAAATAGTCACATCGCTTTCAGACAGTCTTACTTCTGACAGGCACCCCTTGTATGCAGAAACTACAGCAATTTTTAAGCCTCCACCTCTCCTCCATACTCATTAGTATTCAATAATACAGGTTACTGCATAACTCAGTAATGAGTTGCAATTATACCTTTAAGAGGCTTTCAAATGGCCAGTCCTCTCCCTTGGTGTATAAACTGGCTACATTCTGCCTTATCCCTTGCAAAACTATACTTAGCATTTGCTCTCAATGACTCCACCTTCCTTATAGTCCTTCCACTTTCTGATGGGATCAACACTACACATAGGCAAGAAATAAGGAGAGCTATATGAAGGATCAAAAGAGAGTCCTGTCCTGTTGGATGGGCTGATTTGCTACAGGCCTCAGGAACTTTCATGCTCCTCGTTATGCAATATATTATCTATTTTTGCGCTTAGTACTATTGATTCTTCTACCTCTTCACCTATAAATTATAGCAACTTGCCCTGTGGGTGAAAAACTGAGCATACTCAGCTTTTCCTTCTTATGAAAAATCTTAACACCTAGACAGGAGTTAGGAAGTGACTTCACTGTTTTAAGTAAAAAAATATTGATTTTTATAATGAGTCTAACCACACTCTATAGATAGCACAGGGCTAAAGTGTGTGTCATGAACTAAAGGTAAATAGACATTCTCTTTATCATTATGCCATGAATGAAAGATAGAAAAAAGTTTGCCATATCCCAAACCATTTGTCTAATTGTGGAGCTGCTGCATACAGCTCCTTTGTACACAGGAAAGAGATGTCAGACTTTGCTAGTGCTTCGAACAGAAACAGAAGAATGATGGGCAGCAACTTTAGAAAAGCATCACTCGTTAATCACTGAATGGTGGTTCTTCTGAACTCCTATTGAAGCAAACAGCTATCTGCAAACCAAGTACAGAGAAACAGGATGGATCATAGTACACCAAATGCTTATTCTTTAACAGAATGCAGCCAACCAACAGACTCTAAATTGGAATCTTTTTTCTTAAACTTTCCTCTAGGAAGGATTTTCTAGAATGGTGGGAACTCAGTACAGCTTGGATCTGTAAGACAGCCATAGAGATTTTTAAAGATTGCAAGTAATTGAACCTGTAGGAAAAAGTCCTGTCAGCAACAATATTGTCAGCTTTTGCCTGGCTGGTTGGTCCAGTGTATTGGTAGATACGTTCAACTTTGTCAGTGTGCTCCCTACCTTGTCTCATGCAACAGGAATTTGAAAACTCAGAATGTTTAATTGGTTTATTTTAACTGATGTCACTGAGATATACAAACACCTCTTTAAAACAGTGCCCTGAGAACAGGGGGGAAAAAAAAAAAATCAATCCTTTCCATATGGACCCTTGCTTCTTTAGATCTTCCTTTCAGACAGAATAGTTCTTGTTTGCTCTCCCTGCAATATGCAGAAGGACACAACCCAACCCAGAGGCAATGTTTCCAAGCATGTTCCCTTTCGTTTTTGGATTAATCCTTCCGGCAGGCTTTTATATGCTCTGGAAAATGTATGCTGCTATGACTTTGCAGCTGCTGTTGACTGTAGCAGCCCTGTCTGAATCCAGTCCAGTGTAGGTCACCAAGAGTCAGTGCTGGAACAAGCACTTCTTAGCAATTGCATCATCACATCACTTCCCAGCAGAGTGCCTTATCACTGATCATCTGGGGACAGAGATTTTTGTTAATTTGCCAAATGGAGCTTAGTAGGGCAAGTACTTTCTGGAATATCTGAAGGAGGGAAAACCTACGTGTAGCCTTCTTTCTCATTTTTATTTTTACTGAAAAGTAAAGCAATCAGTGATAGCTTTGCAAGAAGATCCTCAGGGTTATCCACAAAACCAGAGAACCTCAAGTAAGTAAATGTCTAAAATAAAACAAAAACCAGTAACGAATGCATTGTTTTCTCTTGCTTCTAACACAATACATCCCACTAAGCCCCTAAACCCAATACTGAATGTATTTAATTGTGATCATGCTGAACACAAGATTACCGGAGCCAGAAAATGTCTTGGACTTGAATCAACAATTGTTTTCCATTTTGAAAACTTCACAATGAACATGGCTGGAGACTTGGCTTCCACTCCCTGAATGAAACCCAACATCAGCTCTGGGTCCCAAGAGTCCCAAAACTGAAGTGACCCAAATGCAGCAAAGGTCACTGCAACCAAGAACCACTGAATTTACTATTTTCGATATCCTAACATCTTTGATCCCGAGCCAGGTGCCCTACTGCACTAAGCAAGGTGCCAATAATCTTGAAAAAGTAGTCCCTGCACCTAAGAACTTACAGTACAAGTTTTAGCAGGCTCCATCAACTACATAGAACAAGCAAGGGGGGAAGGAGGGGGACCTGGTAACACAAACGCAAGCACATATTGGCACAATGAGCATTAGTCATGGCTTACCACCAACTAATCACAAAAAAAATATTTTCCAGTAACAGTTCTCACTTTTACCAACAAGAGACCCAACAGAGCATTTTGTTCTTTTTTTTTTTCTTCTCTGAGTTTTCAGTACTGAACCACCTACAGGTAGAAGGCCCTTTTCTTTTTTACTATCACCATGCCATTTTGCTGCATCTTGTGCACTGGGGGGCAAAGGGCAGAGGGAACCATGGCAAGCCAATCAATTAGATCCAGACTAGCCTTTCTTTTCACAGTAAAAGGGTTTTCTTTTTTCCCCCAAGAGTGAGAAGACTCCAAAACTTGTTCTTATAAGGAGGTGTCAATGAGGTCCTTTATGTAAAAGCTGAGGGCAAACATACAGTTCTCGAAAGCACACTACTTTTTCTTCTTGCAGGCTTTGTTCTGAGCCTGCTGCTGTAAGTGTATTCACCAGACCAGCTTTTGTTAATAAGATTTAACATTCTGCATGATAGCTCAGAAAGAGTGGGTGATCTTCTATGTCTTATTTATTATTTTACTGAATTTGAAAAGTGCTAGGCTTATATGCTTATGCTCACATGCATCCTGCTGAGTTGGAAAGGCAAGCCACTGATGCTGGTACAAGATGTAGTTTGGCTCCAGAGTGGTGGGCTGTGAGCACATCCTGAGGGCTCTTCTCTTGGTGGGACATGAGCATGGGAGACTAGATTTGCTCAGCCAAGGATTATCCCGTATTGGCTGGAGGCACTACGGCTATGTGATTCAGTCCACCACTTTTTGTTTTCACCCTGTGTTGGCAACTGCAGAAAGGTCCTTTAGCTCCTCTAGCACAGGGGTGGTGTGGTTCAGACCTCTGATGTTCCTGGATCCTTAAGCAGACTTCAAAAAGCAGGAGGAGAGCTTAAACTCACCTTGCAAAGCCATGCTACCACAACACAAGCCTCTATCCTCTATTAAATTAGTAAGGGCCTTCTCCATTTCTCCCTGAGCTGAGAAATACTAGGTGAGCCAAGTAAAGTAAGTGGATCCATGTGCTCTGAAAGCACACAGTCCAAGCAGACATGAATCGTTTTTGCATTCAAAGCAAGGCATTGTTTGTGAGCTAACTATATATTCCCCCATGGTCACAGTGCAAGAAGAACATTCATTCTGCCTTTGACATGATACTATAGTTCTCCAGGCTTCCTCAATATAGTGGGTTCAGGGTAAATTCCCCATTTGTCCTGCCCTTACAGTTCCTAACAAATGAGTCGTAGAATGACAGAACACCATTTTACTGAACTAACTAGCTGCTTTTGGCTTTCTTCTCATTTCTTCCCCTATAACACAGGGCCTTTTATCTTGAGGCTGTCTCCTCCTGGGCATGCCTCCAGCTAGCCTTAGCGCCTGCTGCACATGAGCACCGTCTACGCAATATCATCATCGGTGGACCAAATGCAGGAAAACAGTTTCTTTCTCTCTCCCCCACCCCGCTTTTTAATAAGAATTTTTCCATGTGGATAGACAAATAACATCTGGAATTACTGAAGGCTGCCAAAAAGAGAGAATGAAAACAATGAGTTGAGTCACACTTGAACCTTCCAACTTCATATAATTCAGACCTTCTTGAGGCAGTTTGAAAAGGAAAAAAAAAAAAAAAAAGGAAAATGTTTTAGTTTGCTTTCTTTAATGCAACTTTTTTTTTAATCTGTTGATGTGAGTTGCAGAGTCAGCCAAAACATAGCACCATGGCATGGGCATATCCTTGCAGCACTCTAATGACACAATATTTCTGTATTTCATCTATATATATGCAACAGCAGATCAAGGTTTCTCTTACTGAGCAGAGACCCACTGAGCTAGTGAAATTTCTGCCAGAAGCAGATATTGAGCCTCACTGGATCTTTTTATTCCCTCCCACAATGCAGTGCAGAGAATCTGAAAGTGTCCTAAAAGCCCCTTCGTTTTTTATGCCCATTTACGTGCTGGTAAATTTTAAAATGGTTGCATACTGTCGCAATGTAGTCTCTGTAAAAGATCAGCTCCTGTATGATTGCCCTAACCTTTATCAAGGACACTACATTTTCTCTGTCTAGTCTAGGAAAGGCCTTCCAGTGTTTTCATGGTCTGAGATTTTCACCTCTTTTCACCTCAAACTGTTATGCTTTGCTAGCACACAGGCTCACCAAAGCTGATGACTGCGTTGCCAGGATAGAATGAACAGTTAAGCTGTTTAATCGAACAGGATACTCAGGTGATAGGAAACACCAGTAAAATATTCTGTGAAAAAGTAAAACATATGATTCAAGCCAAGCAACTTGGGGAGTTTTCAATAGATTTTAAATGCAAATATATATGAGCTGGGAAACTTTCTCCTGCTGATTCATACACAACATATTCACGGATTTACAGATATTGTTTGTAATGTGCCTGAACCCAAGACAAACCAAACTTAATGATTCATCCATCAAGTTTTCTCCTTAAAAAAAACCACTCCAAAGACTTAACTCTAGCTGACTGATAGGTCAAGCAGGGTTACATGGTTCATATCTAGGCAAAGCATGTGAAATTGTTATCAATCCTGTGCAGTATCATCTGACAATGGAGAAAAGATGATGTAGAGTCATGCAGTATTACCACAGGAGATGCTACACTCTCCTCATGAGACCAACTGTAGTATCGACCCTTTTACAAAAGTACTTCTACCAGTATTTCACAAAGCCCTTAGAAACAGCCACAGTATCATTTATACCAACATCAGCCATGCCTGACATTATCTTACTGCCATCGTTTCCATTACTCTCGTGGCAGGAGCAGGAGACACTCAGAGCAGCTTTCTCAGCAATGTCCCAATGTGATAATTCCACCGTGGCTTCAACAGCCCTTTGCTGGCTCAGGCACCTACTCCTCCTCCTTTCATTTTACAAAAGCTGCCATTTCATCAGGCTATGGCAAACCGCTTTCTGCACGGCTATCATAGCCGCTTTCCCTCAGTGCAAAGCTACTGGAAATTCTTATCAAGCTTGCCCACTCCATTGTTCCACACTATCACATGTTATCAGAGAAGTCATTGCACTTTCAGCACATGTAAGCTTTTTTCTTTTCACTACATCCCCTGGCAACTGTTCCAGTAACTCTCCTTGCCTCAAAGGCTTTAAACAGTCCTACCAAGATGGGTAAGCAGCTAGAGATGCATTAACACAACTCCCTTACGTGGATGGATCTTTGTTCCAGGATAAGGCAGGGTAAGACTCAGTATTTAGTTCAAAAGCCTTCATTAACAGTAAGCTAAAAGAACCCCATCTAGTTTAATATCAAAATGGGAATGTCTACAAGATGTGGCTACACTGATTTAGTTTTACTGTTTTAAATTCACTCCTTATCTTATATGAAGAGTTTTCCTATTTAGACAGTGTAAGGCTGCTAAACGGTAGTTAACCACCCACAATTTTGTACTTATTAACTTACTGTCATTTAACATAAAATGTTTAGGCAAACCATGAGAGAGATCAGAATTCTGATCCTCATATTAAAAAGAAAATGGCTCCAGGCATTAGATTGTGAAATATGATTTCCCAGGATATATTAAATTCTGGGTTAATGTTCTTTTTGATATCACAGAAAATCAAACCTCATTTCATAAGAGGGCACTTCAACATGCTTTGCATACAGCATGCTTTCCCTTGATAAAGTCTCTGTGCTGCAGCAAGCTTGGAATTTGATCAGAACCTCTGGAGCACCCAGCAGTGGGTGTGGAGGAGAGCAAAACCCACACCATGAACCTCATCTTACAGAAGTTTCTTAGATATTTTTACAGCAAACAAAACAAGAGGAATGAGCCAAGGGCATCAGCAGAAAGCATCCCAGACTTGAATTATGCTGCAGGAGGGACTGAAGATGCAGAGCCCAGCTGTTACAGCACACATCACGTGTATTAGCACATTGACTATTTTTCTGCAAAAGCTATGGCAGAATGACAAACAAAAGTGTGCATTTAGGACCATCTGTGACCAAGAGGGTACTGAGGCTTGAACTTTTTCACATACTGTCAGTCTAACTACAGAACTGTTGAGAAAAACTTGTGACCTAAACTTAGTTGCAGTATATGTGCTTGTGCCTGAGAGATTCTCATGAAGCACAGTTTCAGAGGGAAGTTCCCCTCTGTCCTCACCGTCTTGCATAATTTGTTCACATGTTCCTTTAGCTTTAGCATACTTACATGAAACCTGGGTTGAAACACAAAAGCACAATTTTTTACAAGAAAACTTACCATGACTGATGTTATTAGAGAACACCAGCAGGAGGTTGCATAGAGGAGGGAAGTTTGGAACAAAATAGAAAGAGTGCCCTGATAATCTGGGGATAAACAAATTACCAAAAGACATAACCAACCACTCTAAATTCCTCCTCCTTCTCTGCTTGGGTACACAGTTTTCCAGAAGCAGAAGATTCCTGCAATTAATGGATGATATCCTGAGGTCAACAGAGTAGGTTTTTACACAGCAAGTTTAAAGGGAAGGTCCACCACTGGCACTCTGTCTTTTAAATTTGTTACTTCAATTGTACCACACTCCAAAGCAACTCCCTGTATAGGTGGCTGCTAAATTTGCAGGCTGACACAACAACGCATGTTAAGCCCCATCGTAGGGCTATCCTCATCTGAACAGGGGCAGCCAAATGAAGGGTGAGATGGTCAAGAGCTGTTCAGCATTCTCCAGTTTGCCTCAAGTTGGAGCATCCTCTCTGGTACACACTGCCACGCTACCTGCACCTTAGCAAGATGTTGCTGGCAGAAAGCTGTAAGCTGCTGTCTTGCAAATGTCTGTCCTGCCTTTGCAGAAAACCTCACCTTTGTGTGACCAGGTCTTGATCTAATGCAGTGGCTGTTGTTGAATACTTTCTGTGCTGCTCCCAGACAGTATGCTTTCAATAGACAAAAGTGAATTTTCAGGACATTCTTAACAGCAGATCATGACTTATGTCAAAAAGAAAGGTTTCCATAGCAGACCATATGAGAAAAATCAGGGACAATGCCAGGGCAGGACTTGCTTGAAGTCTACCAATGCTGATGGTTTACTGCACAGCACCCTAGAAGTGTTCCACATGTTACTTGGAGTCACAGGCAGTGGACTTGTGTAAATAATTAGACAAGATCCCTATATCTTCTAAGTCAATTTATATGCTTACAGAAAATTCACAGGTAATACAGACAAAAAGCAATAATATGTGATTATCTATATTTTATTAACATCAATTGTTATTTAATGAACTTCATTATCCTTAACTGATTAAGACTCTTCCATATTAATTCTTGCAAAATAAACTGCCAGCTTCATCTTCAATGAAATTTTATCCCCTTCCTTCATCCTCCCACAGAGTAGGTGCTTTGTAAATTGTGATTACCTTTTATCACACAGCTTTTTTATTTGTTTTAACTCATTTTGATGGCTATCTTCATGTGTGATTTGATACTTGCCTTTTAAAAAGACAAAACACATACAGTATCAGAAATTTACTTATATTTAGTAACTGTTCAATTGCTTCCTCCTGTGTGTCATGCTTCCCATTGCCTGCCCTTCCCAAGGATCCTCTCTAATTTAGGGGGGGGAAAAGGAGGGGGAAAGGGAACATTTATGAATATCATTAGATTCCTATTCTCTTTAAGCCTATGTTTAGTCTGAAAGAACACACGAGAAAGTCTAGATACGTCTCCCTCTCTCTCTTTCAGCAGTCTCCACCATGAAAAATAAGAGTGTTTTCCACGGTAAAATCATCACTGCCAATTAAACTAGGACTACAGTTTTGTCAGCTGGGCAAACTACTCTGCTGTAACTTATGCTGATCAAGGAAATCACAACCTATTTGAAGGTCTTTGTTAACGGAACTAACACTAAAAGTGGCCCAAGTTTCCATGTTTACAAAAATTCTACATTAGTTACAACAATAATTTCTGCATTTTAAATTTTACTTTTAGTCAATTTATCTGCTAAGTCTTTATATCTATGGATGGAACTATCAAATCTTTCAGTAGCGGTCAGCAATACTTATCACTTTGCTCATATATTTTCAATCTTTAAAAAAATAAGAACATGCTGTGTGGACAGGTATGACTTAGCTTTGGCATAATCCTATTATGTTTCCTTCTTAAAAAAATAATGCAAACTAAATAGATTGAAATAAATAGTAAACCTTTACAGTTTACTTCAGCACAAATTATTGATGATGTCAATCTTTAATGCAACTCTTTCTGTGGCAACGGAGTATGTTTAGTTAGAGAATGGCATGCTTATATATATTAGGAGCTAAAATCACAACTTATTTTGTAATGCATTTGAGACCAAATTGCAATATATTTCAAAGACACTGGTGTTGAAGGAAACAAAGCTGAGGTTTAAACCAAAAAAAACCTCAAAACTTTTGGGAATGCAGAGCTCAAATCCACTGTCATGTAACTTACTCATTTGAGTAACTGATATACTACACATATTCTCCAAATACATAAGCTATTAAAAAAAATAAAAACTTAAATATATTTTGGGTTTATCACTAAAGTAGAAGACTTAAAAAAAAATTATGTCCACATTTTGTTATTTTACTTGTTCTTGAGAATGTTTTGCGTTTGCACAGAAATTATTACTCAGGAAATAAAAAAAAAAACAAATTGGGCTTCTTTAGAAATAAACAACTAATAGGCTTATATTGCACTTGCTCTGTTGATACATGTTCTCATGAGTTCTTAGGATACCAAACTATGAGAGGAACTAAATACCAAATAATTGTTTAACAAAGAGTTAAGTGAAAATATTTGAACAAAACAAGAAGCTTTTAGTTTACTTTTTTTGTGAAGAGTAGCTATTCAGAGAGAGCTATAATGTAATGCAAGACAAAAAAAATGCTTTGAAAAATATTCCTGCTTCCACCCAACTCCATGTAAGAACATCTTTAAACCATCTTGCAGGCTTTACAAGCCATTGGCATCATTGCTTGTCAGGGCCTTCACATCAAACAGCAGGTGTTTTGCCATGATCTTGAGTACAAATCTCATTTTGGCTACCCAGTTTTAGTAATTCTCATGTTATTCCAGGAGTTTCTTAAAAACCTTTCATCCAGATGATGAGGTGAGCTACTCAGCTTCTGTTGGGGGAGTGGGTGTGGATGGATTGTTTCTAAACAAATACAGCTCTAGCTTTGTGGTTGTGGCAAATAACTGAAAAACACGATCAAGAGTGCACCTCCACAACCTTAAATACACAAAAAAGGGGGTCTTATTTATTTAATTATATGGGTGAGTTTGACAACATGAGGGCATAAGGAAAAGAAATACAAGAAATACGAGCAACGTGAGAATTTTCTGGGGGTAGAACACAGCTATAAACCAGAACCCCTCAAGCCCCATGAAGTGAAGCAAACTGTAGCTTACCTCACAGCCTGATGCTGCAGCCTGAAGATAGAATAGGCAGCGGCATCCTATATAAGCCTGGCCCCGCTTCACAGCTAAATAATCCAGCCTTTTTAATTCTTTTGCCTAAATTCTTTTCACTCTCCCAAGAGACAGCTCAGCTACAAGACACTAAAACAAAAGAACAGGCATTATTATATTAATCCTCAGCAAATAGGCTTTTGGCTCTAAAACTCCACATGAACTCATGTTAGGCATATAATACTACAGTTTGCAACAGTTTGTTCTTCATCAAGTAATACATCACCTTAATTTACTTGGACCATGGAAGTTACTGTATTTAAAAAGGAAAAAAAAAAAGGGGGGAAAGAGGGAACAGAATCTCTTTGTATAAACTGCTTTCTTCTGTTAGATAAACAGCATATTTACATTGCATCTAGGACAATTATGGAACTTTTCCCAAGATATTAAAAATAATTCTGCAATTTATCTCTGTATCATGGTTATTGTTGTGTAATTATTACTGAAATGTAACTGCATCACCAAGGAGACAACATACAACACCAGTTTGTAAACTGTCAGGTGTCCAGTGTGCAGCATCAGTAGATGCTTTCACAATAATGGAAATAAGAGGAGCTGTCATTATTCACTGAAATCAAAGCCCACAGATACCTTAAATGCAGGCCAGTTTAAGATTCAGATCAGGTGTTCCTAGACCCCAGCTTCCTCCTATACCCAGTGGTCAGCACAGTCCTTCTGGCGGACAAGAAGTTTGAACGAATTGTTTTCTTAGACTGAGGAAAAAAGTGTCGGGGAGGGTTAAAACAGATTAGCAAGGAACTGTGAGGTGATGAATGGAGCCTGCCACTACAAGCCTTCTAGGTTATCTTCATCTTCATGCCCACTGGGAACTGACTCACAGGTGTTTTAGGAAGAAGCAGCTGCCTGTTTTGTGACATTTCAGCTTTTGCCTCCAGGTCGAGAAGAGTTTACAGGATGAGATACACAACAGAGAAGAGACAGTCTGCTGAAGATATCAAACTGCATTTGCTAGATCCAATGTAGAGCTTGTCTGGCAAGTGAGCAGAAAGGTTTCCACATTTCAAACTCAAAAGAAGACTGGTCCCATCCCATTGACAAAGGGCAGAGACTTTGAAAGGAGAAATGCATTTAGAGTAAATTAATGCCATTAGCAAATTTAGAGCTGCTGAAAGCTGCTTGACACGAGTTGACATTTCTGGAGATGGACGTTCTCCAGTTGCAGGGCAAACAAAACAGGAAAAGGCATTACCCAGCTTCCCCCTCTGCAGGTCCTAGGGCAGAGGCAGAGGGTGGGAATATGGATGTGCCAAAATCCCGCCCAGCACCGAGCAGGACCTTCACATTGAGTTGTCATGCATTGTATCACTCCTGCCTTGCTCCACACCAAGCCGTTCAGCTCTTCCTGCTGAGAATAAGAGGCACACAAGGAAATGGCACACCAATTGGAAATACTTATTTTCTCAGTGCAACCTGAACCAATGAATTCAAATTTAAATGTAATTTAAAGCAATGGATTGAGAAATCAACATAGCTTAAAGTGAACTCTAGGAGTTGTATTGGTTTCTAATAATTACAGTCTGTCACCAACAGAGTCACGACAGCATTTACGTAAGCAATATCACACTTTTTGATAGTTTTCCTTTTCATGAGCATAAAACAAATGAACAGACTCATTGCATACCTGTTGTTTAGAAGATAAGCCCAGCAGAGAGGAATCTCTGAGGCTTTATCTTGCCTTGCCCCAAACTAATTAATATAATATTACCCTGTCTTCTAAGAGTCACGGGTAATTTATAAAGTAAGTAAAAATTATCACTATTCCAACCTGACACATGGTGAACCTGAGGTGTGTTAAGGTTTACTGGAAAGAGAGAACACTAGAAGCTCAGTTTTTAATATAGTACTGAACTACCAATATCTGCACCCATAGTCCATAAAGTTTGCCAGTCACATAGTTTTGCAGTTTTACTGTAGCCTTTGTCCTAGGAAGATTACTTATCTGCAAGTCAATAGCAACATAAATTTTTATGAAGCAGGAGACAAAATCTGAGCAAACTCTCCCTCTCCTCTGCAATATGCAGCCTCAATCTCCAAAGTCACGTTAAGTCCAGAACCACACTGAACTCCCCCTCAAGAAGTGTGTGAGCAAAGAAGAAAGAGCTGAATGACCGGAAAAGGGGCATTTCTTGGTTCAAAGAGTCACCGAATCTATTTACAAAGGAGTCTGAAAGGTCGGAGTGGGAGCCACAGACGTTCAGAATTAGCCTGACTAGAAACAGACCCTGCATGGCTTTGCAGTGTGCAAACCTTGTCCTGTTAGTGAAACTATAGTAACTACATGACCGCTGGGGATTAGTGTGACCCTGGGTTGTAAAACTTGATCGCCATAGATTAGGAAAAGATCAGGTCAGCACTGGAGAGGAGGGCTTTTTTCTTTCTTTTAAGGAAAGAGCATCAGGAGCAGGATGCTAATTCTGCTTCGGATCAGTAGTAAAACACATGACAAACCAAATGTGTGCTTACAAATATTTTGTCATATTAGATTAAATTATAGCACACAGACTAAACAGAAAAATCTGAAATGCAGAGTCTTGTGTTTGGGATATCCTTGGAGCTTTTATACAAAGAAAGAGAGAAGTTTATACTTTGGCATTGCACAGCGCACAGTCATCTCATACCTGCTGTCTAACACAAACACGGCTCGCTGTATGGCAGCAATGTATCTGTCAGTGAGGGAACACATAGGTTTAACTGTCAAAATCCTTCTTCTTGGTTAACAATTTGACTGTGACACACCCTTTGGACTTCTGTGATGCTGTGTCCTTTCCAGATAAACAACAGCCTGCCCTCTCTTCCCCAAGGCTGAGTTTATGGTTCATCTGACCATATTTCCATCTTGATTTCCTATTTCTGTCCTATTTTTATCTCATTTTAGCTCTGTACATACTGCATAGGCACTGTCTAACAGATAAGGCAGCCTCCCACCTTCTACATACATGGATCTCCTGCGAGTACCACTCCTTTGTGTGAAGCTTTCTTATGTCCATCTCCTCACCAAGAACACTTCCACACCTTCCTACCTGTTGTTCCCCTGCACACCAGGTTGGTCTGCACCAAGGGGAAGCCTGTCAGGTAGAGAGCTGGCAGAGGCAGTGACACACAAACAAGGTCAGGCAGAGAGCCAGCTCGGCTGGGCAGAAGGCACAGGGAGCAAGGGGCACCCGGGCACTGAGTTCAGCTTGGTGTGCAGTGGAACATCTCCTGTAAGCTGAGATAGCACTGTTACCTCTGTCGGGCAGGGGAAACTGCAGGGCAATGCTGACATTTGATGTCAAATGGATATTGGGGGTGGACAGTGATGCCAAGAATTATAAGAGAGGTACTAGTCACTATGCCAGTGCCCTGGTTTCTTTGTAGGCTTTTGGCTCAAAAAACCCAAAACATGCTTTGCTTTTAGAAGAAACCTCATGAATTTAAGGATCACTCAAATGCAACCTGCCTGCTGAGACAAGAGTGTCTAGAGTCATTAACCCAATAGATCCTTCCCAGTTCTGCATGTCTCTGTTTTCCTGTAAGCAAAGGGTGAGGAATAAAGGATCTTGTTGGACTAGTATAGTTTCCACGAGGTAAAAGGAGGAGAGGAGAGAGCAAAGCAGTGTCTGAGCTACAGGGCATTTTTGGAGAAGGAAGTTTCAATCTTTCCTTCTCCTGTTTTGAAAATACATAATAACCTACCTTTCTGTTCACACTCATCCTGCAAAACAGTATGCACCAAACTCCAGAACAAGTCCTTTGCTCCAACATCGTTTCTGTTTCTAAGACTGTCGAAGGATGAAGAAGAGCACAGTGTAGTTCAGCAGGGCCAGGACATCCAAGGAGATGAACTGGGTAGTCACCCAGGCTGACAGAACTGGAGGGGCAGCATTTCTGGGATGCTTTCTGCAGAGCTGCTGACTGGTCAGCATGGCTTACTATGCAAATGTGGGGGGAATAACAACAAAAATTGATTTTGCCAGAACCACAAAATAATTAGGACAATTCCTGCCCTGCAGAAAAGGTATCTAGGAGAAGTTAATTGCATCAGTGGAGGGCTGAAAGCCTGTGCTAACTGTACCCACAACAGCTTCAGCAAGAGGAGCAGAGCTACGCTAGCCATGAATGCCCAGAAAGAACTCCTCTTACTTCTGCTACTCACCACCTAGAGTAACCCCTTTCCTGCCTCACCTCCACCTCCTCAGTGCCTCCTTCAGCTCCTCATCAAGCCAGGCAGTGATCCCATTCTTCCTCACAGGAAAACACTCTCCATATTGATGGTGCAGGGAGAAACATTCATGGGCAGCCAGGAGGTGTCTGGGACTGCAGCACTAAAGGGGCTCTTCATGATTCGCTAGAGGAGAAATAACCCAGAATATATGGGTTTAAGAACTTCCCTTAGGATGCCCTTGGTGTAGTTCAGCATTCCTTGTCAGCATCCAGCAAGGACACGTGACTGCAGAGTACACAGCCCTTCCTTGACAAAAGCAAGAGCGGTTACATCAAAATTTTTGTCGCACCACTATACGCCTTTCTCTTTGCCTACCCTGGCAGAAGTCCTTCAGTCTTCAGTGTCTTCTCTGGTCCCATGCTGCTGCCCCCCTGGCCCAGCCAGGTGAGTTGGTGGCCGCAGCACACAGGGGACATGAGGTCCTGAGAGTCTGGGTGGTGACAGCACCAAGCGCTGGTTCTAGCGCCTCTCACAGCATTGCCACCGTAGCCCAAATCACTGGTGCCCAAGATGGTGCAAGGCAATTATGTTAGCAGAGCTGGTTTCAAACTTCCTTCTGCCAACAGCACCGAACACAGCCACCATTACTGGGTTTGGCTCCTGTGGACACTGCCTATAACCCCTTCACCACTCTTTATAGCAACATAAGCCTAAAATGTCATGAAACCTGTCACTCTTCCCTCTTCGCCATAAAGCTTCCTGCATGGGTTTGACTTTCATGGAGCAGACACCTCCAGCATAAAATACCTTCCCTACTTCCACCTGCAGAGCTGTGCCTGCCACGAGCATCCGTAAACAGGTAGCTCTTCTTGTAGCCTCTGCTGTCCACAGCCCCAGGCCCTGAATGCCCATTTGCCCATAGCGGAGGTTTATTAGATGGCCTAGGCTCCCACCTCAAGGGTAGCCATACCCATGCATGCACCTCTGCAAAAAGTGGCTAATATTAATTGGACCATGCAGTCTTTGGTGTCTGACAACTTAAAAAAAAAAAAATCTCTTCCTGGTGTCTATGGTTGATAAATGTTTGTGCCAAGTGCCATTCATCTGGTAGCTATAGCTACATATATATTTATATTTGACTTGCACTTGACTTAATACCACATGAACTGGTGAGAGTAAGAGGACATTGATCTCCGCCTTACTGCTTTGCTTCACAACCAAGGTATAGGCAGAAGAGGTGGATTCACCACAGCATATTCATGGATTGCAGTTTGGGCAGAAACAGTTTGCAAACATCAGAAGAAACAGCATAAAAAAAATATTTCTGTTGTGAAACTAACATGTGCCATTAAAAGACAGTTTACTTTTCAGACATGTACAGTGCTCCACATTGTTCCCATGCTTCTCAAAGGAAACGATTAGTGTTATTAGCTCAACAGTCCTCTTTACAAAAGCAACTCTAGCCAAAGTTAATGTTTAAGGAGGAATTAAATATTAACTCAAAGAAAAGCACAGAAGTCATAATGGTGTCAGATCATACATAGGGCACACAAAGAAATATTGCTGTGAAAGCAGAGAGAAAGAGGGAGGAAAAAAAAAAAAAAGAAAGAAAGAAGTTTGGTTCCCAAAGCTAAAAAAGAAAAAAAAAATAAAAATCAGAGTTCTCCTGCTTCATTGCCTTCAGGTTCCCCTAGACAGCATTGCCTCTTTGCTTTTCACCTCAGGACAGGTAATTTTCCTCCTGCATTTGGTTTAGCAATGACTCCTTAACAATAGAAGGTGGATCACAGTGACTTAACCTGCTGAGGAGGGCTGCAATTTGATTCCCAGCCTGAGATTTGCAGGTAAGATAAAGTGCAAAGGTGACTAAACACCACAACAAGCAAGGTCTAGCCCTGTGGCTTTGCCTGGAAGGGAAAACGGATTATTATTATTATTGTAGCAGCAAATCTACCAAGATCTGTTCCTTTTCTCCTGTTCCAGCTCCAATACGTGAAAATCCTTGCAGCTGCCTGAAGATGGTTTTATAGTGGCAAAGTGACTTGTTTTATTAGTTCATAACATGTATTCTGTTCTACAATAATCCCTTATTCTCTTTCCCATCTTTGCATTCACTGCAAACTTATGAGCTGAGAACAAAGCCATGAATATTAACTAACTTCACTGCTGTAAATGCACTTCTTTATATTGCATATTATGCTGAACTTCCAGAATAATATTCTCATTAATAAGAGATTTGGTCCCAGACTAAATCTACAGTATACTTTTTGTCTTCAAAACTTTTTAAAGATAATAACTAATTAATTCACACAAAATCCTTATGGGGGAAGCAAAATATCATCATCATGTTGTTCTCAAGTTTTTACAGAGAAACTGAGGCAGGGAAGTAACTTATTCACAACCTCTGAGGGGAATTGTGTGAGAAAGTTGTCAGGACTTGCTGCCTTCCTGTCCTAAACTCAAGCTACCACTGCAGCTCATCTGCACTTTGTCACTGTGGCTGATGTGCCTTCCTTCCACGCTCACGTAATTTTACAGCAACTCTTCAGCACATGGTCTTTAAGAAATTGCAAACACCAGATAAGGAAATCTCCATTCACAGTAGGGGAAAAAAAAAATACAAAAGGAAAAAAACAAAAGAGAAAAGGAAAGAAAAGTAAAGGCCAAAATAGCTTCATAAGGACAATGACAAATCACTGGGGCAAACTCAGCCTTGGGGGCTGCCTGTTTCAGCCTGGAAAGACACTTGCAAGGACCGGCCATTATGTGAGTAGTGTGTGCTCTTAACGAGCAAGTGGGTGAAAACTCCCCTTATCTAGGGGGAGCAAAACAGTGCAAAATGAAATCTCAGCTCAGAATATTTGTTCATGGGAATGGCTACATATGTGGGCTGTCTCTGAACTCAAAAGGACTACTAACATACACACAGAAATCCTACAGATTCCAGTTTGAAGGACGGAGGGAAAAAAAACTTCCATGATTTTTGACTGCCCACTAAAGGCATGCCTCTGCAAGGCCCAGAACTCTTGGAAGTCTGCTCTGAAAGGCCTGTTCCTCTTTTGCCAGTGGGTCCACATCACACTTTTCAAGTTTCTTTTATTCCTTGTCTTGTAAGCAAAATTAGCAAAACTACGTACAGTTTTTCCTCTACGCTTTGCCTGGAAACCAGTACATATTGCATCTTGAGGGATGACAAACTAGATTGGTGCTTAAAAGCTAATCTTTTAGGAGTCAAAGGCTAAATAAATAATGATTTTCATAGGGAACCACCTATAAAAAGCCTGGAAATATTCATCTAAATAGACACTACAGAGCACTAAGACACAATTATTTCTCAGATACTTGTTTCAGGCTGGAGCAATAGGCTCCAAGGTCCAAGAACGACTTACAGCAGGATGTTCTTCTATTTTTCTCCAAGTGATTTCTTTGGGCAAGAAAAGCTTTCCATCTCTTTTCTTCCCCTGCTGCAGCTTTGTCTAAGAGAACTTTAGCAGCTTAAAAATGCAGATTTAGTCCCACTACTTGAATGGTTGTAGGATGAAAATAACACCTTATTACCAATTTCTCTTCGCCAAGTAAATTGCTGAAACTCAACACCAGCACAGTGGAGTCCACCAATGGAAAATACAAAGTCCGGAAAACTGAAAGCACTAAAACACACCTAAAAGCATCATTGATCTGTGAGGAAAGAACTGGGTTTGTTCAGCCTGGAAAAGAGATAGCATTGGGGTGACCTAATTGCAGTACCTGAAGGGAGCCCACAAGAAGGTTTGAGAGGGACTTTTTATAAGAGCATGTAGTGATGGGACAATAGGGAACAGATGCAAACTAAAAGACTGTAGGTTTAGGTTAGATACTAGGAAAATTTTTTTTCTGTGGGGGTGGTGAGACACTGAAACAGGTTGCCCAGAGAAACTGTGGATGCCCCATCCCTGGAGGTGTTCCAGGTCAAGCTGGATGGGTGTTTGAGAAACCTGGTCCAGTAAAAGGCGTCCCTGCCCATGGCAGGGAGGAGTGAAACTGCATGATCTTTAAGATTCCTTCCAACTCAAACCATTCTGATTCTATGATCTGTCCATGACAGACACAATAACAACAACATCTAGCAATTCAAGCCATTTCTCAAAATCTAAACAATAATTTACAACAGTGAGGCAATTCATATGGCTTCAGGTGAAAAGGTCTCCAAGGCCTTTCAGAAATGCTGTGTACTTCTTTTTTTCCCTTGGCTTCATTGCATCATGTTTTACAACTGCTCATCAGGTATTGGCTAACCAGGGTTATTATGACAAGAATATGATATCGCCGGCATTTTAATCCGTTGCTTCACTATATCTTTCTTAAATATTTTCTGCTCTCAACAAACTTATCCAGCTGCTTTCAGATGATATTATCTTGGACTTTTTGTTCATTTTGATAGCTCTGGGAGATAAGTGTAACTCCTCCCCAGCGTCCAACCCCTTTTTACACGTCTGTCTGCACAGAGTGGCTTGCTCCACAACTCCTTCCAATTGCTGCCCACACACTGGCCCATATCTGGCTTGGCTTACTCTCTATCAGGCCAAGGATCTCGTGATCTTACCCAGTTGCACAATCACTTGCTACAAGCTCTTTTTACACAAGGTGGATAGTCATACAGTCATCAGTCTCTTTTACAGTACTGTACACTTTAATTGAAACACTGCTCTCTCTAAAAGACTTGTGGGGTTACCGTCAGAAGTTTTAGTGACATGTTTTCTTATGGCCGATGGTCATTTTTTGCTCAAACGCCTTCACTCTTTTTCTACAGCTGGGCAGATAACCAGATTTGCAGCTAGACTCACCAGGGTAGGAGCCTGCAGGTCTTTAGAGCAGTTCTGACAGTGGCACGTGTAAGACCATACTGACCACTGAAAACCAAGGTTTGAGACAGGCACGCAGGGCTGTTTCTCAAGCACATTCCCACTCACAAGGGAAGTGCCAGGCTGAGGCAGGAAACAGGTACTTCCCAATAAAGACTTGTTCAGCAGCTCCTTATAGAAAGTGCAGAGTTGCCCAGTTCAGAGGAGACATTTCCATCATTAATGTTCACGAGGCCTAATGTCGAAATTTCCTTGGGTCCTTACATTTCCGATAGTCATTATGTTTATGTTACAATAGACCACCCCCATGTAGATGAATGTAGCACTATAGAAGGCAGAGACAGCTGTCAAAACAGAAACATGTAAAGATTTAAGAGGATGTAAATGGTTCAACACTCCTGTATGCAAAATTCACGTTTCTGGCCCAAAAACCCCCAACTTATTACCAAAACGTTTTTCAACAACTGGTAATCAGAATGCTGTGACACAAAAGCAACTAACTACCCTTTTTAAAGAACATCTCAAGAAGTATCTTACTGGCATCATGTTTGGTATAATTTTCAGAGAGAAGAGCAGGGTCACCAGCACATTTATATAAGTGATGGCTGTGCCACTGTCTATGGGTGGCACAAGTAATTGTGTCAGGTGCAGTATGTTTGGAAAATATCCCATGCTACATGTTTGTATCCAGATCTCCAAGTGACTGCTGAGAAGCTGGGAATAAATACTCTCAGGAAGAATCTGAGAAGTGGTAAGAGCTAAATTGATCAAGGAGGTAAAATACCAATTTTTTGTGGCTATCTACCATCAAACTGGCACTACTGGGATCAGGACATGGCAAACTGGAAACTGCATCCTAAACACATTATTGCAGATAGCCACTGTTTTGTCTTACTTCCGTTCTGCCATAAAGTAACTTTCCCATTTCCAACAGGTTGGTAAGTCTGAGGTTTTGATTTGACACAGCTTCCACTCCTCTGTCCTGTATCTGTCCTCAAAAGTATCATTGTAACAGATCCTGTATGTTAATATATCTTACTGGCAGCACTGATAACCCTCATTTTTACTTTGATCTTAAATGCCATCCTCAACCATCTCTGTTTACTTGTTGATGCCCAAAATATGCTAAAGTAGGTGTTTTCCACATCCACTTGCCAGTACCCTCAATACTCAGTGCCAAAGATGCCTGCTTTTAAATTTTGCCACTAGTTCCTCAGTCACACACACTTTGTACTGAGGTCCAAGGTGCTCACCTTTTCAAAATCACAACTCAGCTGTCTTTCCATGATGACCATATGTTGGTTGCCTGTGTAGACTTTACAACTGGCAACATCACCTTCCCTGCTCCCACTCCCCTCAGTTTCTCTACATCTCACATAATTTCCTCCTCATACAGCAATTACTCTGTGGGGCAAGTGCTACAGCAGCTGAATTCTTTAATCTTTTTCCAGGTGCAGAGCGCCTGGAAGAAATCTCAGACCTTCAAAAACATTTTGATAATCTTTCAGCAGTTTTGCTGTAGGGATACCACAATATATGTCTGCTCAGACTAGATTTCTAGAGGTCCTTATGTCTCTATTATACAAATCACTTGTCTGTTCCATCCTGCAGGTCACAAGTGTAATGAATTTATTAGTAATTATTATTTTTAATGAATTTATTGACTAGCAGCATCAATACTAACTGCATTTTCATCTTGTACAGCTCCCCTTGGTGTCTTCCTTATGTTTTATATTGACATAGCAGAATGAGGATCATCCATTATAAATATTTTAATATTTGCAGTACTTGATTATATTTTCACATTCTTCCCTTTAATAGTGCAATGACTTTACTGATAATGCACCCACTGCATGACAGTTTCCTGTCTGCATGCAGCTGCCCTGTGCTGGTGTTAGACTGATTGTTATTTTAGAGTTGGAGCACTGTCTTTTACAGGCTTTTTTTTTTCTTGCCTACGTATGCTTACAAACTTTTCCATAATGACATCGTCTGCTATAATCAATGCAGGTGGCACTGTACTTGGAGCATTTTTCACTACAGCAGGATTTTCTTCTTCCCAGAACTTCCTTTTTATTTGTTCATATTTTCCTGCTTTCTTCTATGCCTTTGTTCCTGCAAAAAAAACTTAGTTTATTTTTATACTTCTTCTTTTCTCTGTTTGATGTGAGCTACTTCACTGTCTTGGAACACCGCTTTCATATTTATCAGGCTTATTTGTAGCTTTGTGAGCAGCTCTGTTCAGAATTACCTCATTTCTGTTCTCATCGCTAAAGTATGGTTCAACTTTCGAGAACTGATGTTCACACAAGTCATCCATTTTGCACCAGTGGTATTAACAAAGCGCTTCCCAGCAATGGCTGATGAAAACCTTTTGCATGTGATACTTCCTGCGTTTCCCGTAGTTTGAAGAAGTTTCCAGAGTGCACCTGGCACTTTACAAAGCCTTCTTCAAGCTGACACTCCCTGGTCCTTCTGGAATCTATGGCAGGTATTGCTCATCAATGGTTCAACAGGATCTGACCCTTTCTGCCTTTTTTAGTGTACTTAGAGCAATATCACAGCCTTCTTGGTTTGTACTGTTGGCATTTGGGTTCTTTGCTTGTGTGTATTATAAAGATCCCTAAGTTTCTGATTTACTGTATTCAAAAGAGGACACTTATTTCTGACATCAAATTTGACATTTAATCATGGAGAGATAGGCAAAAAGCCAAAGCTGTCCAGCATTTATTACCTCCTCTGCATGAACTGCCTTTTGTCATCAACTCTTTCCTGAAAGCAGTATTCTCTAAGTTTCTAAAGATTACCCTACGTCCAGTGGTCCAAGCTACCCTAGCAGTTCTCCAAACACCTAAGTACCTATCTCAGCACACTTCATAGGTGGTCTGCTGGAGAAATCACTTTAATGCTGTGACTGAGAAATACTGATGCTATAAATTCAAGATTTCTGCTTTGACAGTCTCATAGTATAGTCTCTTACAGTAACAAGCCATATAAGAGTACCAAAGATGCAGAAGAGCAAAAGATATAACCCACGGCAGACAAATTTTAAATAGGTCCTTTTGTAGTAGTACAGGATGTGTCTTTTCTGCCTTGGACAACCTGGCAGCCTTCTGTGTGAAGTCTATAGTCTTGCTGTGAAATGCTGGTTTAGTTCCTGCATGCTTGGACATGGACCATGTATCTCCAAGCTGTGCTTATATATCCTGAACTTGGTCTGGAAAGACCAAAAGCATCATCCTGACAACCATAATATGTATTTCTATATTCCTGTTTCAATTCATCTAACGGCAGATCTGTTCATCTGCCCCGAGTAGATAAGGAAGTGAAACCACTTGAGGAAAAAAGTGACCAGAAACCACAAGAGAATATATTGTAAGAGTCATTGATAGTAACCCCAAAACTTTTAGAGTGTATTACAAGACTTGCATATGTACCAGGCCGTACGTAGGTTCAATGTTACTTCTACCTGTGCTAGTAGAAGTAACAGACAAAAAGGAAGAGACATGCAAATTTCAAAGTGTACGCTATCTGATAAGGCTTGTCAGAACGAAAACCAGGAGGTACTGCCAGAATTAAATTATTTCCTTAGGACAAATCATGCATTTGGAATCAAGCAACATGGGCTGAACAGATAAAGCCCATTTGTATAACATAATAACGGACAGGCATATATTTCACCAAAATAGTAAATACATACACTCTCTACAAACACAGGGCAAAACCACAGACACGGTAGACAACACAACATCCTTTCTGCTGAGACTTAATCAGCAAGACACAAAGGAAAAGCTAAAAAGCAGCAGACTGATAGATATGCATACACTTTCTGAAAATTCTATGCCTCTGAAAAAAAAAAAATTAATAAAAGAGTCAAAGCTGTCTCCCCTTTTGCAAAAAGGGATTACACTTGCTCCAACATGAAACTACCTTCAAAGACTGCTCAAGAATTTCTAAAATACCAAGGCCTAAAATTAAAAAGAAAACAAAAAACACAATAAAAACCCATGTAACCCTCTCCCAAACTAGAAAAAGAATTTTTGTCAGGTAAATGAGAGTTAGTCAAAACAAACAATTCAAGCATGGACAGAGTGTGTCACATATGTGCTGAGACAAATTTTAAGGGACGACCATATATAATATGCAAACAGCCTTCACTAATTACGTGGAATTTCCATATCTTGATGGAGACAAAAGGGGTGCCGTAATAGACATCTCTATAGGAGTGCTTTATGAAGAAATAGGGCTGCATGTGGGAACTTGGAGTGCTCTCATTTCAGAAAGTGCCCGATAAGGAGAGGAGACATCCCAGGTGAACTGTCTCCATTCAGGAGGGTGGAGCAGCAACAGGACTATTCTTCCAGCCCATGACCCTACCAAAGGGCTTTTGCCGGCCATCTCCATCACTAACCAAGCCAGGTGAGAGGCCCTTGCTGCCAGACCAGCACCACACTGCTCTCTGCTTTGGAACAATCACATATGTTCCAGACTGTACTCCTGTTTTGTCAGTACAGAGAGGTTTTATTTCCAGTAACTCATGGTGTGGTACAGGCAGGATTCAACCTCCTTTTTACCCTTCATCTCTCTGCAAGTATCTGAGCTCAATAGTCCAGAGTTCCCCTTACTCCACAACAAAAGTTTAAAGAATATGTTATGTTCAGCTCATGAAAATATATCCTTTTCTCCACCAGGTGATAAAGCTCTCATTTTTAAAAAAAATACAGGTGTTGCTTTTTCCCAGCTACATGCATATTGGAGAAAATAGTACAGCAGGGGAAAGGAGAAGTATTTACAGGTATTTGTTCAAGAAAACCCTACAAATTCACAGTGCTCAAAGTTTCTTTTCATGAGCTTCCTGCAAACATTCATAACAATTTAGTTCCATCTTCTAGAATGTTCACAAACATGGATAACACTGCAGGTTCTTGTGCAAACATTTATCCATTAATGAAGATATGCTGAAAGACTGGCACAGCTATTTGCATTGAAAGCATTCACAGAGCTAATGTAAAAATTTCATGTGGTTTGGGAATTCCCAAGGGAGGTATCAAAAAATGAAGAAAAAAAATTACAGCACACTGCAAGCAAGCAACAGAGGTAAAACAAATAACAAATATTCAAATCACGTACAAGTACTCTCCAGACTCAGTTATGCTCCCTCTAACCATTCACTGGGTTAGCCAGCAAGATGAAAAGTTGGTTAAATAAAAAAAAGAATGTCTGCATAATATTTGTAAACAGAAAGGATATATCTGCCAAACGCATTTTTGATGCAGTTAGTTCACTGTTCTTGGGCAGATTCTTTATCTTTCTCCCTACAAGAACCTCTGCTTATTCTTTTTTGCTCAGCTCCACCCTGGATTCAGTTTTGTTCCAGGTAAATTAAGACAAGGGTAGGCTAACAGTGTGGGATCACCTGATGCAGCCTTCAGCACTTCATTCCAGTGTTTGTGTATTCTGCCTTTATTGACTCCTCAGAAAATGTCACCATAACACTATGCAACCAACAGCAAAAAAGATGAAGGATAGATGGAAGAGATCTTTGCTGCCTACCCAGACCTTGGTAAACCTCCTGGGAGACCAAGAGCCCTTCATCCTCTGTGATGGGGAGAAGGGGCACATGCCACAGAGAGAGACATTGGCTTCGCAAACCATCGCCTCTGTGTCTGCAATGGTGGGCCAGCTCCCCTTCTAAGCTGCAGGTCCCCACCCTCTCCTCCTCCCACAGACCTGAGGACTGGGGATGATTTAATTCAGAATGTCTCTGTGCAGTTCATTCACCATCACCACCAGCATGCAGACAGCTGACTGGCACAGACAAAGCCATGAGCGGGAGGAGGGGAGGACGGATGGGAAGTGTTTTCACTCAGGTCTACCACTGAAGCCAAGGCATTGTACAGTCTCATCCTGCAAGGTTGAGGCAGCTCAGGGATCCTGAAGAAATCATCTGTTGCCAAGACACGATTCTAGTAGGGATAGGGAATTTCTATTTCCTGGGAGCAAAGAAAGCTCTCTAAAATTGTTGCTTGCGTATGACCTGCTGTCCATTGTAGCTCTTCTAAAATAAAAGCACCCATTTCTATCAACCATTCAAAAGTAAAATCAGGGCCAAAACATTTAGAGCATAACTTGAAGTCATGGATATTTTTCTTTAAAATATATCAAAAAAATAACTAATAACGCTGTGTTTTTCTTTACCTTTAGATTAAACCAAAAGCCAGCCGCATTTGTTTAACCCCAGGCTTTGGTGAACTGACATGCCTGAACAGACCTTAACACTGCCAGGGCTGCACATGCTGAGGTAACAGGAGAAGAGCAGAAAGCCACAGCCTGTTGCTAAGATCAGGCAGCTTCCAAGTCCTAACCATGACCACAAAAGACAGCCTATTTGAAGGAGGAGCACAAATGAAGGAGAGAGCAGCCGAGTTTATGCTGGATTCTTTGTCAGCACTCCTAAAGGCAAGGAAAAAAAGGAAGGGAGGGGGTGGGATAAAAGCAAAGGGGTCACAAGGAAAGCTCTAGGGAAATTTAATTTTGTTTTTTAGCTGACAAAACCCTACAAATATATACATCTACAGTGACTTATGCTGTTAATCACACATGCAGCTAAAATAGGTTTCAAGTACTAAGAATCTAAAACAACAGTGCACAAAATGAATTTGTTCATAATCCTTTCAGACAGTCATGTCCCCTTCCTTAAGAATCTAATAGGGATAAAAATAAGAATATGGAGTTGGGATGGAGGTGTGTATACTGCAGGAGTTACCATCACCAGTCTTAGAAGCCAGACAGGTACATGGAGAAAAACATCTGTTTTTCAAAACTTCTGGCTTCTGCCTACCCAGCAACAGGGTCAGTCCAGAAGCAGCTAAAACTGACAGCAAAGTAAAGGACACTGAGAGCTGGTGTTCAAACAACACTGGCAGGAGCTATTTTAGCAAAAAATGTAGGGAAAAGGAGTTCAGTTGAAGGAGCCCCTCACCCCATGGAATTGAAGAAACATACCATTTGTGTTTGGGTCAACTGAACTCAAATATTCTTCTCCTACTCAACTAAAACTATGTAAATATTTAAGCCAGATGGGACATAATTTCTCTTTTTCTTTTTTTTTTTTAACTCCCCAGCCCTCCAGCCGTGTATCCAGTACATGCATCCCTCATCCTGTGTTATACAGATAACAGGTAAGACTCTCCTAGATATCTGCAAAAAACCCAAAATTGGTGCTGCTTACTGTTACTTGAGCTTGGAATTTCTTGGAGCTAAACAGGTAACCGGCTAATTGGCTTTCCTGCTTCTCTTCAGATTTTAATTGTACTAAATTTTAGCAGGTATAAAAATGTTTACGTTTAGAGGGGGAGTAAAAAACCGAAGCTTGTTAGACAAACTGAAGTAGCAGCATCTGTCCCCAGCCATTGCAGCCCATCCAGTTGGGAAGCATCGGGGCAGGACAGGACCCTGATGTATGAGGACGGCGAGTTGTACACAAGCAACAAACACCTCCAGTGTGCTGGGTCGCAGGGCCCACAGCTGCGGCCACAGCCCTCGGCCTGGGCATGCCCGGCGCCCTGCCAGGAACTCCCCCACGCTCCTGTGGATGTGCACTGAGGATGATTCACTCCTGAAGCCAAAAAGCATCGCACAATTAAACAAGCAAGCTCATTTAACTCATCATTAAAATGCATGCTTGTGAAAGAGGACTCGGGCAGGATGAGCGCTAACCTGAACGCTCAGCCGGCAATGCTGTGCTGGCCTGATTACTTCTGCATGCTACCTTCTTGGCCTTCATTCCAGCTCTCTGGAAGGTGCCCGTGCTGCACCTCATACCAGGTTATTAGCAAGCTCAACTAAAACAGGCACATCCCATCTACATCACAAAAACAAACCCGGTCTGAAAATGGTTAAGACAACAGCTGAAATCTTCTATCACTATTAAAATACCAGTAATCTCTGTGCAGCTTTAGGCCATGGCTACAACAGGAAAATAGGTTCATTTTTACTAGTCTGTGTTTTGCAAGTAGCAAAATTTTGCATCATACCTTTTATCAAAAGCTAACTAAACATGCCAGTTGACATAGTTTAAAAACTCTGTTTTCATGGTCTAAACATGACCTGCAGGAGAGCATGTCTTTAATACGATTTCTGATGGTGGTTAAGCCCTGTCTGAGATCAAACCCACATTACACAAAAGATTGCTCCAGGAACTCTTTTCACCCACCTTGAAGCCATTTGTTACTGCAGAGGAGATGGGTCCCTGCATTTGGGTTTTGCCTTTCTCTTGTAATAATGCTGTAGTTGTAAAGGTGGCTCAGCAGGTTCTTCTAATATCACAACTCATTCCTACTACCCACCCAATTTTTAGCAAGCTTTTCATATGCTAAGTGACAGCAAACCAGATATAATCATCCTACCAGCGTATCCCCTCATCTTCCTATACAACAGGCATTATCATGGAACATTGTTCTTGTGAGGAGCAGGAATGCTGGGCTCAGCAGACTGTGCTATCAGACTTTCCTTTTTTGCTTCTATTTCTAAAACATGTTTTGTTTCCCTCCCATACAGAGATCTCAGAAACATGGGCCCCTGTGCATTTTTCATGCTTATTTCTAATGCTAATTTGCAGACAGGTCAGCAGCAGCTGCTGGCACAGAGACAGGTTACTTCCCTGCAGTGTCCACGCCACTCCGCATTACAGCAACAAAGGCATGTGTTTATGTCTCCAGGTAGCTGCTAAATCCGTGTCTCTTAGCGAGCACTGATTCACGAAGGGAAAGGGCTTACCCTGCAACTTCTGCAGTAGTTCCCCAGGTTTCCCTCCCACACCCACACCAGAGGTTTTCACCCTTCCTGCCAGGACAGCTCTGCTGTTTGTGAAACAACAGCTGATCTGCCACAGTTCACAGATCAACACATGACAATAAACCATTGCTGGCAAAGGTGCAGCATCACAGTCCTCCCCACAGGCTAAGATGTCCCCATTTCTCCATCTAACCCCTCTAGTACGTGTTGCTTCTTCCAGGACAGTAGTTACTGCCAAAACTTCCTTCCTGACTCAGAAGCAGCTGCAAAACATTGTACCTACGTTCTTTTGACTAAGGAGCCAAGATAAAATCTCTCTTGAATAATGTCACCTGGACACTTAGAGCTCTGTGCCATGGAAGCAATACAGCAACATATCAATTCTCAGACTTTGCTTACCCCAGGCAGTTAGCCAAAATTTTTTCCATTAAGTGGAAAAATTGATGACAGAGTCTGTTCTCTCATTGATGCAATAATGTTTCTGTAAAAAAAAAATAATTTCAAAGTCCCTCTTTTTTTGAACAAAGACTTGAGAGATAGTTATTTTGCCAAGCTTCAAGTCTCATAGAGTGAGTACTTAGCACTTGAATCTTTTTTTGTTTTTTCCTTCCTTTAGGGCCATTTAAACAGACTTCAATAATTATGTTTGGCTGACAGTTACTGTTTCTCTCTGGCTCAGTTTCCCCAAGCAAAATCCCACACAGTGTTACCCCTGCCACCCACCTGGGTCCTCCTTAGTTGTTCATACCTGTATTTTAAATGAAAAGTAGCTGCTTTTCATCTGGCTAGAAGCCAGCCTACAAAAACATACTGCTTTTCATCTTGCTTTTCTATTCTGGCCTTCAAGGTCCATCTTCTCCCTACCCACTTTGTCCTGGCAGTAAGGAAGCACAGTGTCTTCTAGCAGAGCTCTGGGATGGTCACCTCTGAGTGGTCAGAAATGACAAAGTGAGCTCCACAGGACCATGAGTTTAAACTGTACAAATGCCAGTAATACAGGCAGATGGGCCCTGCCAGCCTCTTTCAAGCTTTGAAGAGTCCAGACACCAAGCAAGAAAGTGAGTTTGTCATCCTATGCCATGGAAATGGGCTGTGGCCAGTTGGGAGCACCCTTTACTCTTGGTTTTTAAATGGAAACCTGAGATCAAGAAGGTCACAGGGAAAGAGAAGCTTGGGTTCTTCCTGCTGAAACCCAATGAACAGATTTTGCTGGCCACCACACAGGATGGAGGTATCAATAAAATACCTCCCAACAGTCTGTTTGTGTACATCCAGTACTGAATGCCCTGCCCTGGAGGCCCTGCCACACATACCCCTGGTTCAGCTGTAGGTACCACTGTACAAGATTTTCTCTATTATTTTTGTAGACTTTTCTCTTCAGATTACTTTCGCTCAACTACCCTTTCCTTATAAATGACTTGCATAACCTAACTATTTTTTTTCCTTCATGGGATAAACCAGCATTTAAAAAAAAAAAGGAAAAAGAAAGAAATCAAACACTGCTAATTAACAAATCCATTCAGGAAAAAAAAGCAAAAGCTAAAACAGAAATTAAAATTCCCAGCTAATCAAAATTTTAAAACAGCCTGAATAATATCAAAGACAAAATGGCAGTAATTTCAAACCTTCAAAAATAGACTGTAATGTTATGGGAAGTGGTTTTCAATCACTCCTTCTAAATAAGGTTTATTTGAAATTAACACCTTTTCGCAAAGGGATGGATGAATCAGCATTTTCCATTGGAAAAAACCTTCCACACAAAGATTTTCAGCTTGTTCTACAGCTTTCACTGAGCTTGACTTTCCTGCCTTTCCTGTACCGTGTTTATTTTAGCATCGTTACATCATATTTTGTCTCATTCTCAAAATTCTCCTTTCTGTTTCTTTCCAATTTGACAGGGACAATATTTAAATAAGGCTTAGCCAATATAAAAGTGAAGGGCTACTAGAAGGAGCAGACAGCAAGGCACAGGGCTCAACAGATTCCCCAGTTACGCAGGTGTAAATCCCATAAGAAGAGAGGAATGGCTACAACTGTTCTAAAATCATTCACCTTCTGCCGCTAACCAAACATGCAGTTTGATTACTTTCCTAAAAACTCCTCCCTCAGAATTAACTTTATATATTGGCCACAGGAATTGACTAGTTCTTTTTATTACAATGCGAACTAGCTAGAATATTGTTTGACATCACATAGCTGTTGAACAAATTAAAACGTAGGCAGACTGAAGCACGATGTTATGCTAGAGGAAGGAGGAAAAGGGGAAAAGTAAAGCAGGAAGGGATAAAAGATGAGTGATGGCAATCTAGAAAAAGAAGCAGATCTTGTGTTTGACAGGCCAGTACCTTCTTCACATAATTATGGATATTCATCTGCTTGCATACAAATGAGCTTCTCTTTCTTTCTAGGATCCTGCTAAGTCCTGGAGGCATGTTGATTCCTTGTGGCAATAAGATCCCCAGCTTCGTTACATGTCATAGCTTGGAATCAACAGTAGTCGGCCGTGAGCAAGCTAAGGTCAAATTCATCTCTGCCAAGTGTTATTAAGCCAGAAGTATCAGGTACAAGTAAGGGGGAATGATGACCCTGGAGACCAGTGTCTTCAAACATACTCAGGCCATACTCAGGCAGGAAAGGGAATTTCTATGGCAGGCAGAATATAGTTGTTGCCACTATAATAATTACACTGCAAGATTTTGGACATGATGTGTTAAATGTGAAAGTGGCAATAGGATCTCTGTCTTACAGAAGTCCTGATCTAGATCCATGATTTCACATGGATTTCACCTCTGTGCTTTACAGAGACCCACTGAGACCAGCAGTTCTTCATAGTCCACTGAAGGCTCACAAAGGCAGTGCAGACCAGCAGCACAGTGGCCTTCAGCCAGAGGGTGTGTTTCTAGTGAAATCCTGCAACTCTCCATGTTGTGTTCAATAGCTCCAATACCCATATTAATAACCCAAAGAAATAAATATGTATAAAATAATTGCAGATAACACTTGAAAGTGATAAAAATATGATAAGCAGTAACAAAGACTGACAGATTGAGGGTCTATAGGGTAAGTCCTACAAGGAACGGCTGAGGGAGCTGGGATTGTTTAGTCTGGAGAAAAGTAGGCTCAGGGGGGACCTTATCACCCTCTTCAACTACCTGAAAGGAGGCTGTAGGAAGGTGAGAGTCAGCCTCCTCTCTCAGACAACCAGCAACAGGATGAGAGGACATAGTCTCAAGGTGCGCCAGGGGAGGTTCAGGTTGGACATCAGTAGGCATGGAGGTCATATAGATAGATCTGTAATTTGGAAGAAAAAGTCAGTGTCTGGAAGCTGAAACAAAAATGAAATTCAAATCAAAAGAGGGCAACAAGTTCTGAACTGGAAAAAAGTATCAGTAGAACAGCTTAGCTAGGAGTGGGATAGTACACAGTCACCTGAGCTTCCTTACCAAGGCCAATGTCTCTATAATGTTGAAGGCATAATTCTTCCTTACAGATACAGCTAAGTCCCTTTGGTTTGCATAATACAGCAACTGACAGCAAGATGTCTCTACAGCCCCTTATATCCCCATTTATAATACTAGTGCTAAAAGTTCCAAGCAGAAATTAAATATGGTATCAGGATAAGCACCCCTAGTGGCCTCCTCCTTGACAGAGGGTCTCTAATAACTTCAAATCTTCCCTAGTATATTTGATGTTTCAGTTAAAAAAAAAAAAAGGCACAAAAGGGAAAAAACCCAGCTGAGTAATAAAACATGATCAGTAGAGCTTTCCAAAAGTCTGATTTGATAAAAGCACATTTTCTTCTTAAAATTCAATTAATGCTGGGGAAAGCCTCATTGGAAAAAGTATTTAAAATTCAATTGAGGAAACTTAAGAAATGACATTTAAAATCCCACTACATGACCTTTCTTGTTTCTTTTTCCTATACTATTGCCTACAATATGAGCACAGAATAGCTGAATTAGACCATGCGTGTATGTGTTTGGTAGGAATCCTGCTGCGACTTCAATTCATCTATTGATTGAAATACCATTCCTATTCTAAGTCAAAATACGGCATGCGTTTGACACTGAACACCTTGACACTGTTTTGAACATATAACAGCCAAAAATTTGGAAATTAAAACATAGGAAAAATGATGGCAGGTGAGAAACTCTCAAAACTTGTAGTTTTCATTTAAACTGCAGACCAGGAAGACATTTCAAAGTGGCACGATTCTCCACAAAACTCTTACAGGTTTGACTGTCTGACTGGCTCTACAGGACAAGTTTGGTTGGTGTTTTGAGTGGGGCTTGGGTTTTTTGGTTGATTGGTTGGTTTTTTTGTTGTTTGGGTGTTTTTTGTGGGGTTTTTTTGTTTGTTTGGGTGTTTTTTATGGTTTGGGTTTTGTTTTGTTTTGTGGGGTTTTTTAGGGAAAGCTGCCCATCGCAGAGAAAAATAGCATCGTGGCCTACTTGATTGGGCTTGAAGAAAGATTTGATCCAGTAATGGCCAGATCATCTCTACTTGGACTCAGAAAGATTGTTCAGATTCTTCCTCCCACAGAAAAGTCATCTGCATCTGTGCCCATCCTTGTAGGTCCTAGGTCTGTGAATCAGCAAGAGAAACAGTGCCTGGTCAAAAGACTCCCTTCTTATCTTGCATTCTGTGACCTAATCAAAGACCTTTTGTTGAAATAACTGGCAGACTCAGAAAATTCAGACACATCTCTTGTGCATGCCCAAAGCTGGTTACTGTCCGACCATAACCACAACCACATAAACACAACTTTCCATTTGAGGGTATGCATGTGCTTGGCTCTCCCTTTTGCCTTACTGTGCATGTTGGCAAGATGCTGGGGAGACATAACTGCAGATAAAAGCACCAGCCTCGCTATTACAAAAGGCCTTGCTGCAATGTAAGCACCTCATGGAGGTGGGAATTGCGTGAAGATCTGTCCTGGGAGGAGAGACAAGAGATCCAGATATGCTCAAGCAGGGAGAGAATAAAGAGAGAGATGGGTCATCTTCATAAGAGATTATTTTCATGTCCCAGATTTACTTAAGAACATGAAGTAAGCACAGTTTCTTGAATCTATACTATTCCAGAGAATGGTCCTCCCAGCACATGGATTGACACAGAGGTGACAAGAACCTGAGACCTACTACATATATTGTGTCTAATTACACACAAAAATGGAATGGGTGACAGAAAACACAGGTTTTCTTGAAACCTCCTAGAATATTAAAACAGACATTTTGTTAAGTATGGCTATGTAAGGGGACTTTCTCTCTGTGTATCTGCATGCATGCCTTCCCTTAAATCTCTTACAGACATGTTTATAGAAGGAAGGATAAATATTTTTCCATAGCTTCATGGAAAATTACTATGAGAAACCTTGGAGTAACACAGCTGTGGGGTCCCTCATTACCTCAGCAAGAGCAGAGCCTTCTACACACTGAAATGTCATTGTGCTTTGCTGGGTATGGGCCCCCAGTTGTATGTTCAGCCCTTCTGAAACACCTCATCAAAAGGATCAATATTTTTCAATCACAATAGTATTTTAGAGGAAGCTACCAAGGGAGAAAATTACTTTCTGACCCAGACTGCATACTGTTTCCCTAACCTATATGTGATTTTATGACATGGGAAAAGGGATCAGGGGAGATGCCATCTCTCCGATAAGACCCAGCTAGTACCTAAACACACAGAGCTCTTCTACATCCTCTCTAACTCCATAAACTTAACATCCTAGAAATTCACCTCCCAGTGCTCCACACCTTGAGTCCAGGCAGATATTTTTGTCTTACACTTTGTCCCAACCAGCAAAAATAACACCTTTTTTCTCAGAGGTGGCTGCATTTTTGCAACATGTTAAAACCTGTTTGGTGCTTCTCAGTAAATCCACTAAAGGTGCCAAGGATTCTGTGCAATGAAAGGCTCTTTATAGAAATAAAAAAAAAATAAAATCTTGTAAACAAAGCCATGCAGTAGAAAAAAAAACCCACCCAGAAATTGGACAGTTTTCACTGCCTCTGATCCCTCAGATGAGTCTGACCAGGACTGGCACAGAGCTGATGAGCAAGCTGCAGAAATAAGGAAGTGGGGAAAAAATAAAACAAAATCAGGATTAAAAAAAAATTATTATTGAGGACTTGCTGCCTACTGAACAGTTGCTAACACAGATAAAAACACCCTTCACCCTAAAAAACACTTGAGCCACTGTTCCTTCATACTGTCCCTGTCAGTGCACACATCCAATCAGCTGACTGAATAATTAGGGGGATACTGGGGATTATATATTAAAAATTTTATAGTGTGAATATTTTCATTCTGTATAAATATTGGTTTAAACAGAAAACCGGAAGCTTGAATATACAAGACAGGCTAGTGACTTTCGGAGTGAATAAGACCTTGATATCTACCTGTAGCCTTCTTTAGCATCTTTGTATGTGTCCACTGACACATCAGCCCCCCTCTCTGAAACACTGCATCTTAATACTGAACCGCATTTCCAGTTCAGTAATATTCCAGTTCTGAGCTGTCCTATTGACAGTGATCTGCTGAATTTGAAAGATGGATGCTAACAAATTGAGAACATTTTTGTCCAACAGATTTCAAATTAATTGGAAAACTGAAAAACCTGAAGTTCCCTTGTGAGCTGACATGCCTGAGGGATGGTATGCCATCCAGAGGGACCAGGACAAGCTAGAGAAGTGGACCCATGAGAACCTTATGAGGTTTAATAAGACCAAATGCAAAGTGCTCTAACTGGGTTGGCGCAACCCCCAATATCAATACAAGCTGGGGGATGAACAGATCAAGAGCAGCCCCAAAAAGGACTTGGGGGTCCTGGTGGATTAGAGGCTGGACATGAGCTGACAACATGGGCACTGGCAGCCCAGAAAGCCAATTGCGCCCTGGGCTGCACCAAAAGCAGCATGGGCAGAAGGTCAAGGGAGGTGATTCTGTCCCTCTACTCTGCCCTGGTGTGACCCCACCTGGTATGCTGCATCCAGTTCTGGGGTGCTTAGCAAAGGAAGGACATGGGACTGTTGGAGTGACTCCAGAGGAGGACCACGAAGATGATCAGAGGTATGGAACCTCTTCTTATGAGGAAAGGCTGAGAGAGGTTCTTCAACCTAGAGAAGAGAAGGCTCTGGGGTGACCTACTTCCAGGACCTAAATGGGGCTTATAAGAAAGAGAGGCACAGACTTCTTAGCAGGGCCTGCTGTGACAGGACAAGGGTTAATGGTTTTAAACTGAAAGAGGGTAGACTCAGACTAGATATATGGAAGAATTCTTTTACAGTGAAGGTACTGAAACAGGTTGCCCAGAGAGGTGGCAGATGCTCCATCTCTGGAAACATTCTAGATCAGGCTGGACAGGGCTTTGAGCAACCTGATCTAGTTGAAGTCCCTGCTTATTGCAGGGCATTCAACAAGGTGGCTTTTCCAACCCAAACCATTCTGTGATTATTTCTCCTCCCAGGTGACTGACTGCCTAGAATTCCTATGAACTCTATTTAAGTTAAATATACTCAAGGTGAGAGGCAAGAAGTTGGTTACACTCTGAATAAACTGATTTTTTTTTCTTTTGGGGTTTTCAAGATGCTCAGTTTCAAAAATCTCTTACTGAAAAAGTTTATAATTACTACTTTCATTCCTTCCCTTTTCGCTTCTTAAAAGAGAGACAGGAAAAATAATAAATTAGAAATGTAGAACCACAAAAAAAATCTGCATTGTTTTTAAAAGTTTTCTTAAAAAGTACACATAATTTTGCAAAGACAAACATTCTGGTTTAAAAAAAAGGTATTTTCTAAAAAGAACAAAATTTTCATGGCCCAAAATTAATTGCAAGGAAAGGAACCAGGACTGGCCAATTGCCTTCCTGCTCACCACCCAAATCATAAAATATTTGCAGAAAAAATATCTTGGCCCTAAATGGCACAATCCATTAAGTGAACAAGGTTCTGCTGACTTTACTGCAGCTTGGACTAGATCCTACAAGAGAAAAGGACAGTAATTAAGCACACAGATGGTCAGACATCCAAACACAGCCAAGTTCAGTGAATTTGTTTTACCCATTCAAAAGCAGCACACTTGATACGTCACCCCAAACATAGCTGTACAACAAGCTGCTGCCTTTCTGGCCTTCCCATCCCACCCCATAACTTCTCAAGGTCCCTTCATCTCACAGGTGCTCTGTATCGCCTCCAGGGACATCCCTGTGCCACCTGTCCCATTCTCTGACACCAAACTTCCTAATGTCATAGGCATTCCATGCTCTCCCCTACTCCGGGCAGGAGCCGTACAACTCGTTTCCTCATTTTCCCACCTCCGTGGTAGGCAACTCCTTCACTGTGCTTCATGCTGCAAAGACCATGGACTAAGGGGGCTGGAAAAGCCCCTGGCACCCCTCTGAGAGAAACCACAGTCTGACTGAGCCAAAGCAGCAGAGTCTTGAGGCCGTGGCCGTGCTGTGCAGGTGCAGGGACCCCACCTGGACCCTGGTTTCTCCCCTTGGGCAGTTTTTCTGGCTCTGCCACAGATCAGAAGTGCACCAGAGGTGGCCAAAATTTTGGAGCGAGACAGATGAGGCCATCAAACCTAACCACCAAGCACACAGTAAAGGTTACCAGTAAAGGAGGCCCTTGGCTGCACTGAGCCAGCAGATGCAGCTATGAGCTACTGCTTCCTCTGTCTCCTCGTAGCCTGCTTCCATCAACCTGCAACTGCAGAACTGCTGCTGAATTTCCTCAGCTCTTGTTGCCCTAAACCTGGGTCAGAGTGCTTCAAGTTATTGTTCTCTCTCTTCCCTTCCTTCATGCATAAATAGCAGGCAGCATTAAAATGAAAAGATTGTCAGAGAGGGGAAAAAAAAAAAGAAAAAAATAAGTGTTTTCACTATAGCCTCCCATTTCAGGCCTATTACATTACTTTGATTAGTATTGAGTGAAACAAGCTCCCATCTTCTGTTTCATCTAAGTCTTTTCGTGGAAGACTGAAGATAAGCTGTTTTCTGCCTGCAGAATAGGCTCAGGCAGGTTTTTCTTTATGGAACTAGTCAGTTCACACCTTAACAGGAGGTCAAATAATACAGTAAAAAAAAAGTAAAAAATGCTGTCACTACTTATCTTTGCAGCAGAGTAGGGCTTCAATGAGTGCTACTCAGTCTTTTGCTAACATCCCTGTAAGGCAGAGAGACAGAAATCCTGCCCCTTCGTCCCCTGGCAGAGCCTGAGTTAGAGGAGCTCTCCTGTCACAGGCATTGGGTCCCCTCGAGCACTTTGATGATCTGGAGCTATAGCTACGGTAACTAAGCAAGTGTTTAAGGCCTGGACTCTGCTAACAAGCTCATTGCTGTAATTTATTACCAGCACAGTCCTATTATAGGCATCAATGGCAGAAGCTGTTGCTTGTTTGAGGCCCTGGTGTTTTCCATGTTAAGTGACAGGGTTGCAGGAGAAATTAAAAAAAAAAAAAGAAAAAAGAAACAAACAAAATAAACACTGCACATCTTTCCTTTTCTATACATGTTGATATGCATTCACATACCAAACACTCACAAACCAACGGTTTAAAATGTTACCAGTTTTCTAGTCCCCCTTCCTTCCCCTGTTAACTGTCCTCTCAGCAGGGCTGGAAACTGAGTACGCATTTGTGCCTGTGTTGCTTCCAAGTCTGGCAGCCCAGCTTAAATCCATCTTCCACAGACATTCAAGGCCCGCTACATAAACTGAACATTAAACTTTGATATGTTTACGGGGACTTCTCTGATCATTTGGCTGCTTGTTTTATTGCCCTTTACGTATGCAAAAGCAAGTCCAGCCCCCTCATCTCCTTCAGTGAAACCACCAGGAATGTCTGAGCAGATCCCCTAATTCTCCTTGTAGGACAAAGGGAATTATTTCCACAAACATCTTCAAGGAATGGCTTTTCACTTTTCTGGCCTGTGGGATCTGAAGTGGCTCAAAATTACTGACATGAATTTATTTATTTACTGGCAAAATAGCCATCTGAACTGGCAATCTTTGCCAGCTCTTTTCTTTTAATATTTGAAAGTCCTGTTCAAATAACCAAATGAAAAAATACTCTATTAATTTAGTTGTATTAGTCAATATGTATCAAAACTTTGCCTATCAGGATTTTTTGCTTTTTAAAAAAGTTTTTTTCTTCCTCTCTGTGGCTCAGAAATAAAGAGGAAAAAAATGGAAAAATATGCAGTAAGAAATTATAAAAGAAGTTACCTAAAAATCAGAGATAATTAGAAAGCTTTAATTTGTGCATAGAAGATTTCTTCCTGGCATTGCAAATGTGCTGCTTAGTCTAAGCTCTGTGGCATTCAGAGAAGGGGAAAATGCTGAGCATGTCACAGCCTTTGCTGGTTAATTAGGCTGTGGTTGCCACCGCAGCTGAGCTTGGTCTAACTGTTGACTAAAGGGATCACCCCCCTCCTCGCCAATCCTAGCACCTCTTTGCATGGGCTCCCCAGCTTACCAGCCTCCTAGAGACAGCTCAGGGCACTAAACCTAGCGAGGGGGAAAAAAAAAACAAACCCAAAAAACCCCCCACAAAAAAACCCAAAAGAAAACAAAACAAAACAAAAAACCAAAAAAACCCACCAAACAAACAAACAAACCACAAAAAAAACCAAACATGACTTAGCCCCTTAAAAACTAACATTTTTTCTGCTCTTCATGTCAACTGAACCAACAGGTGCTACTCTCCCAGTGCAAGGAGGAGGCAGGACCGCAACTGTGGGGTGGGAGGGAAGAGGGGGTACATCCTTTTCGGTGGGAGAACCTACTGGACTGATGCGGTTGTATCACCACTGAGAAACTCTCTGGGCACAATCTGCTGACAAAGACTGCCCGAACCATGGCTGCTCACCCAGAAACAATTGAGATGCATGCAGTCATCCTATCGCACCCCCATCTTTACTAGTCTGCAATCTTCAGTGGAGAAGCAGCAAATGGGATAGCAACTTCTTCCACTCCCCCATGACATTTCTTAGTATGCGCTTTTCCTCAACCCTACCAAGCATCCACATCAGGCTTGCTAAATCCATCATATCAGAGACAACCCAGGCTGCAGAGATGCACTGTGATTTATCATTTCTGTGCAACTTACAGGTATTTAGAGAAAATCTTCAGAGGAAAGTGGAAAAAAAAACCCAAACGAACAACCTAAAACAAACAAACAAAAAAACAACCAACAACAAACCACAGTTGGCTCCTTGAAATATTTTTACCACAGTTTGCCAGAGGAAGAGGTCATGGTTGTGTGGTGTACCTGCTGCATGGGGCCAAGCAGCAGTGCAGGAGCAGCAAGTGACACCCACAACTCAGTGTGGGCTTGCCAAGGGAAGCCCTGACATGGGAAATCCAGGACAATCATTTGCAAGAAGCTCTGATTCAGAAGCACCACCACCAGCACCTTCTCAAGGCAGAGCTTCTCTTGCTTTCTCTGAGGTAAAAAGTCAGCCTTAGACCTGGGTGAAATTAAAAAGTTGCCAGCCACACACCAATCAGTGAGGAAAAAGGATACCTTTTTATTTTAATATTAAAAAACTGGTACTTGGTCTCAAAGTGGATTTCAGGACCATTGTTAAGCACCATGCCTCTGGGTCCATTGGACAGCATCCAGCACCCAGCTGACACATGCCAGCAGCTCTGGCTGATTCTGGCACTCTCCATAACAGGAAAGGGCAGAGGGCAGGTGGGCATTTTCCATGTGCCATTTAACTCGGCATCAGTAAAGCATACCTTGAAGACATCAGACTGCTCCCTTTCTGCCAAAAGTTGCCCTCGACTTCATGTTTTCTGCTAATGTATAGCCAACTATACCTTCTCTGATGCATCAGTTTTAGACGTGGTTGAAGACTACATAGAAATACGAGGTCAGATTTCAGTTCTCCCACTCCTATCCCATGTGCCCCGGCTGGAGCCTGTTTGAATGGAGAGAAGAGATTCCTATGTCCTTCCTTCCCAATTAAACCACTGTGCCTTGCATAACACAACATTCACTAAGCCAGGAAAACAGGGCAAGACCCAGCCATGCTATCTGCCCTCATGGCTAAGGTACGCAGGGAGAAGGGTTTCTGTTCCCTTTCCAAACAATCCTGAAGCAGAATCCTTCCTGGATCAGAAGTGGGACCCAGTAGCTTTCCCCTTCAAAAACAGATTAGATGAGGAATTGGGGTAAATGCTGTGAGCATTAAGCTGTCTCATAAAGGGGGCATTGCCCTTTCCCCCTTCCAGCTGTGTTTTAGAAGCAGCAGCCACCCAATTGCTGCCTGCGGAGCTGCGGCACAGCGCAGGCAGGGCCACACACCCTCGGGGCCAGGGGACCACATGTGTGCCAGGCACCCAGCTGTCTCACCACACGGAGACCAAGGAACATCTGGGCAGAAACACATGTGACAGAAGAGAGCTCCATGTGCCCAGGGAGAGCTTAGGCATCAGGCAAGCAGAAGTTTCCATAATTACAATTTTATCTCCCATCCAGAGTTTCTTCTAGCTCTGGCCCTGTCTCCCCAGAGCTGTATCACCAGCAATTTTTTGCACTTCCAGGAAAGAGATTGTGTTATCTCTCAACAAAACATAACATTTTCTAATATCCTAGCAGCTGGCCCTGGGACATAATCTATGGAACTCGGGCTGCTTATGGCCCAGTTTACAGTCAGCTTCCCAGAAACATTTGCATGCTTGGGTAAAGTTGAATACAGCAATTAATCTTCTGTTCCAAGTAATCAGAAACATTTAGTCATAGGCAAACTTATTGGAAGACAAAAGATGCTCCAGGACTGTCAGCAAAACCAGGATAAATTTCTGAAATATCATGCATTTAATATTCTCCATCATGATTTAATTAAATATGTAAAACAAGAAAGAGAATATTGATTATCAAGGAAAAAAACCAACTCTTGTTTAACTGAGCCCAATACTTCAGAGCTCAGAAGCCCTTTCTGGACTGTCGTTATCTGGTCAGAAAATATTTTCCTAACTATAGCTTATTTCTCCTTTTATTAAAATGCTTTCTAAATAACCTTTCTGGATTTCAGAGGGAAAAATGAGGGACAAGTGACCAAGATTAAAGGTCTGAATCTTTTTGCCAATTAAAATCCAGCTCTCATTTTCCCAAGAAAAAGTGAACTCAAAGTTGCATTTCCAAAGGCTGGTCCTTTCTGCCAGCAAAAAGCAGCCTTTTGCCAGGCTATCTTTGGAACATCAGCAACACTGCTGCCATCAAACATTTGGGAAGGAAATTGGCTCATCTATAAAGGACTTGGGCAGGACACAGACAGCTCAGCTTTGCAAACGGCTGCTCTCCTCCTCTTTATGATAGCAGCAAGGTGCAAAACAGATACTGAGAAGTTCACAGCTCCATGAAGTGTGATGGTTCTCACACCTACCAGAGCTGATGCTAATGCTGCATCCATCTATTACCAGATTTTCAATTCTGAAGTACTAACAAGGAAGTCATAATAGCAAGACAGAGGGGAACCATTACATTTTCTGAAGCTGTTTGGGAAATAAGCTCTGCCACGCTGTTACAGAAACACACCGCACTGAATAACTTCACCACAGCGTGGTGAAAACTGTGTTCTCTAGTGCAGTATATGAGTCAAATGTCTTCTATCAGAGCAGCAATTAGGAAACTTTTATACTGGTTTAAGGGTAGTATTAAACCTGGGGCTACACGATACAGAAAACATGAATTTTTGAAATACAGTTGTTGACATTTTCCCCAAGGAAAAAAGGAAAAAAAAGGGACAGATTTTTAACTGCCACTAAGTGTGTAGCTCCTGCACAAATCTACACCAATTTATTCCAAACAAGAACATATCCCAGGATCTCCAGATCTGTCCAGAATAGCAAGGTACACCATTTTCTGAGAGCAATTAAGTGATACTACCATAAAAGTGAGAAAATTCTCTCACAGTGCAACCAGCAAGTTTCCTAACAACAGTGCATGCTTCCCCTTCCCCCTTTTTTCCTTTTTAAACTAAAAATATCACTTGACATTTTTGCTGTGATAAACATCTTCAAATGTTTTTTACTGCACCACCACTCTGTCTCTTTACTGCCTTTTCCTTTGAAGGGATGAGTCCTGTGCTTATAGAAGTCCATGATAAGATTGCCAATAACTGCAGTGGAATTTAGGCCAACCTAGATTACACACGAGCCTATTGGGAGCCCTCAGACCTTGTACCAAAGCCACATAAATTGGAGGAAATTGCAGATGTCTGAGGTAAGTATGAAGGTAGGTTACATGGAGATTGCCTATGCCCATGTGCAAATTTAAGCAACGATCTAAAAAGCTGCGTACAAACTTTAAAACAAAAGTGATGATAACTAATGTCCTACACACCATGAATTATGTTCCTTAATTTCACCATAGTCCAGCCCTCTCTTTCTGCTGGACTTCCCCAGACCCCTTTGGTGAAGTGGTCACTGGCAATGGGTGTTAAGCTGATGGGTGCAACAACCATTTCCTATTCAGGGGCAGTGTAAAAACAGTATTGAAGCGACTTTATGTGACTGATAACCAAAACCAGAGAAGTCAACACCAAAAACACAGGCCACATGCAAGGCTCGAGTAGGAGCAGAGCTGTGCTGAGTGTCTCAGGGTGTTTCTGGAGGGACAAAGAATTACTGCTTGGAGCTGCGTGTGGGTAAGAGATAAGCAGCAAAAAATACCACAAGAGCACAGAACAAAGGCAGCAAGGGCACATCAGATACAGCTGGAGAGGCACTTGCCTAGGAATAAATACCAAGATGGGACCAATGTTTCCCCTAGAAGGTGGGCAAGAACTATGAGAAAATCACTTTCCCTGAACACAGTGAGACTCAAACAGCAGAAAAAACACAAATTTATGTAATCCTACACAAAAATAATCAGACCTCAAAGATACTTGACTAAGTCACCAACAGACACAACCCCACAAAAGCCCCAAATAGTAATTAAACAGAAAGCGTGACAACTTTTTTTACTCTGTTCCCCCCACCCCCTACAATTTAAATCAGCTTTGTTTTTCCAATAACCATGAACCTTGTTCGATAAAAAGTGAGTCCAGGCTGGTAAGGACAGTTGGGTTAGATTTTGGTTGGCAGCTTCCCAGCTCTCTTTATTCTTCAGACTCCTGAAAAACACTTCCAAATGTATGTGGTTACATTTAGTCCACCACCACAGACACTGACCAGCCTGGTACTCACGGGTCTGAGTACCAGTGTCTCATTCCACTGGACCAAGTAAGAAGCAACCTTCCTCATGGAAGATACATTTAATGAGATTCCTTCATATAAGCCAGTGCCTATGGAGGGACAGGAGCCATGGCACCACAAATAGAACCGTCATCCAGAGATTTCACTAAGAGTCTTTGCCTAGGCACTGGGGTAATGATGACAGGCCAGAGAGAGTTGCCAGAATTAGGGCAAAGAGGCTCTTGCCAAAAACTGAGCTTCCCATGAGCAGTAGTTCCTTTCAGCAACACCCAGCATAACAACATGCAAATTCAGGGCAGCTTCACCATCACAAGGACCCAGAGAAAGCGAGAAGCCACAAGCAGAAGACAGCTTACTCAGAGCTGCAGATGGTCTCTGCTGCGCCCTTTGCCCGCCTGCACCCATATGAGCTGTTTTTCTACTCCTTTCCCTTCTCCTCCTCACATCTTGTTGCTTCAGTTCCCATTTTATAAAATTGAAAGCTTAGTTATACTATTTGGGCCCCCCACTACAGATTATAACCAAAGTCTGAGTTCATTCTAAGGCATGTTCTCCCTTCTTCTGTCGAAGGGAACACTACCTAAAGCAGCAAGACAAGTTACTTCTGAGAAGGAAAAGCAATTGTCCTGCTGTACTGTATCAACAATGAACTCCAGTAACTCCAGCGTTAAAGTTGGTAACAAAGCAAAGCTTAAGTCAGCAGACTCTCTAAGCATATTTATTAAGCATGTGCTTAAGCAGTCAGCTAAAACGGGGACAGAGGTGCCATAGTATCATCTGAGGAAGATGCTTTTTTTTTTCTCCCCACTCTTTTTGTCCTTTGGAAAAAGCATAGCCATAGCTAGATCTTGTATGTTGCACAATAATTAAAATTTTCATAGAGAATTCCAGAGTAAATTGCTAAATTGTTAGCAGACTGTACTGCCACAAGCTTGTCAGCATTTCTATTTTTTTTTTTCCCTTTAATTTGGTTTAAATTTTTGTTCCCTCATCATCTTGTTTCGTAATTTGTGTGTCAGTGACTCTGGTCATCTTGTGACCCTCTGATTTGGGAAAAGCATAAAAAGAAGCTGTTTCTAAAGCAAACAGGATTTTCCCCCTTCACTATTCCAGGAAACAGAAATTCTTCCCAAAAGCCATCATTAAGGAAAAGTCAGAAAGAGTTCAGATTTTTATGAGTGAAGCAAGTAAGCTGTTACAGTATTAAAAACAATCTGGAATTAAGCTTATGAACTTCTAGATCTTTTTGTAGAATAGAAGCCACTGACTGATAGTGTTTTCTTCTCATGAAAATGTATTGCACTCAAAGCATTTCAAACAGCTTTTAAGTAGATTTTCAGCTAAAGGTATGGAATGTAAGTAGTGCTTGACTTTACTCTTCCACCTGCTATCTGTAATCATCTTATCTGAAGGTAGATGTCCTTTTCTTGACAATTTTGGTTCTTGTCCATTCAAAGTGGCAACAGTCTCCCCTCTTTAGGCTGTAATGGCCCTTCACATAAGCAAACAAGTCATGGTAATTTTTCTCTCTGTGGATCAATGCCCAAGTGAGGTCTTCTAAGGAAAATTTGGAGATGGACTAAGAGCCAGCAGAGGGAGCATCATAATAGCTCCCCTGCGGGATCATTTCTTGCAGAAGAATCCAGAGACTTCAGCTGGTCTCAGGACCCTATTGTGTTAAGAAATATACATGCTTACAGTAAGCACGCTTACATTGTTTTACTACATTTTCCATGCAGGCAATGGATTTTTTGCAAAGGTCATTGGGTCCAAGCCAGTCACCACTGGGAATATAAATTTTGTGTTCTTCACATTGAATCATAAACAGAGGGTGGGTGGGAGAAGTGAGAGACAGATTTGCAACTTTCTTCTTATTCTTATTTAAAATTAACATGGCTATATCTCTTTATAACACAAATATTCCTGGTTCTTCTATAATGCTTGACCTCCAGTAATCGAAGTAGTTTAAAAACAAAGTACTACTGTCCCAGAATAAATCTAAGCCCAGAAAAGCAAATTGATGTGCATGCACCCCAGCTCGTCATACATGTACCTATGGGAAGAAAAGCTATTTCAAGAACAAATGTTTGATATGCCCTGAAACATCTGAAAACAGCTTTTTCTCTCCAGTAAAACTCAGGATGCCCACAGGGAGAAATCCAGACCTCCACCACTGGGAACTTGACTTCAATAAAGTTGCCATTTCATAATGGAGGGGACTACAGTTTCGGTACATCTGCCCCCTTGGTAATAAGGTTTTTTTCAGTGGCTCCACCTAATTTTTGAGTTTCACCTACCGTCAGAGGTTTACAGGCACTAACTCCCATTCAATTTTCCTCCCACAGGGGGAAAGTTGTCCCAGTCTACTGCTGGGAGAAACTTGTCCCTAAGAAGCATTGCCATGAAGGAGCCTAGCCTGCAATGGGATGCAGAACAGCGATTCCACTGCCTATTCAAGAAGCTGAAAGCCCAGCTCTTATACATCCATCAAAGTCCACTTTAATTGGAAGCCTAAAGCTATTTTACTCATCACTAATAAAGGAGCAATTAAGTTCACAGCCAAAAATGAATTAATGAGATACTGCAAACAAGCTAATTAACTCCTTCATGGGTATTCAGATAGAAACCACACCAAAAACCCACAGGGTGCGCTAATTACTTCAGGGGTCGGACTAAACTGAAACAAAAAAATAGAAACCCACAACATTTGGAGCAAAGGCTAGAAGTCTGTCGTTAAGCCATGTTATCTTATATTCAGTAAGCATAGGAAGCTGTATATAAATGACACTGCACACATGGAAATGCCTGTGCCCCCATGTACGGATCAAGAACAGCATCAAATTTGGTAATGCTAAAATTGGACCTGTTTGCTCCATTTCCCTTGGCAAATGCTCTGGGTGGCACTCTCCTTACTGTAAGTAGAAGAATTTGGCAAAAGAGCTGGTCTGCTCAAATACCCTCTAACAGAAAACAGAAGTTTAGCAAGGATGGTCTGGAAAAGACAGCGTGAGGTATGTGACGTTGTGCAGTGCCTGGCCGAGGCTGACTTACGTGGCAAGTTTGAGGAAGAACAAGAGGGTCTCTGTGTATATGTTAGGGATATTAAACTGTCATCCTTGACAATTTACATTAACTGTACAATATTTCATTGCCACTAGCTCAGGAATCCATAAAACCGTTGGGCCCAATTTACTCATCCCCACGCTTTGGTCATTTATGGCCACGCAAGGGATGTATGAAATTCTATGGTACCGGCAGGGAGGACTTTTACTGAGGCTTTTTTGCTCTGGTACAAACATTATACTTGAAATTTAGAGGAGCAGAAAAACAAGCCTTTTCCATGTGGTGGCAAAGTACATCTGCTTTTCAAATTTCAAAACCTGGGCTATTTTTAAGGAAAAAGCCAAAGGTTCCCAGTGCTCACAGCGGAGTCTCAGCCTGCAAAATTCAATAACCAATCCAGGAAACCCATTTTGACATCGAGTTTCAAAGAGGTTATTGTAAACAAAGAGCAAGCCCGCAGAACAATGTCATTCTTGATCCCCATTTAAGTAGCAGGAACACAGAAAAGCCTCAGAAGTGGAGACATCTGTATTTATGTAGAGTGTTTTCCCTGCTTCTTTGTACTCCATTAAATTGCAAATGGCGAAATGGAATTTCTTTTTTGTGTAGATTAGCTGTTGCATCTTAAATCACCCCAAACACAACAATGCCACCCTTGAAATATGAGGACACTTTCTAAAAGCTGCAAAAGCATTACAATATTTGTTTATAATTAATATCATGGCAATTCAGGCTGACCTCATGGCAGTTCACAGCAGCCACTACTGGCTTCTTTGGAGTTCTTTTTAAGTTACAGAGGAATGAGATCAGAATCAGGCCCTGAGGACAGCATTTATATATGACAGTTTGTCCAGAATCTGACTTCATAAGTCTTTTTCTTTTCTGACTTCATAAGTCTTTTTCTCAGTCTATAGCAAGACTTTGACTTTTCATTCATTTACATTCACACACACTTTTTACTTTTTCCTATTAAGGCAAACCAGGGCTAGAGGCCATCACACAAAGCCAGGTATAATAAGCAACTGGACAATGAGTTCTTACTGACAAGATTAGAAAAAAAAAAAAGTTTTCTTTTTTCTCTGGATGTGCTTAGCTAAACAAAGGCTAACAAGCCTATAAAAGAATATTTTGCAAGAAATAGACCTTGGGATTCATCTTGTCAAGATGATGGCTAAGTCTTCTATCTGCCTGCCAGCACAAGTATTATCCATAGATTGATAGAAAGCATTTGTTAACTATCTTGTTTTAGTATAGTAAAAATGTTTATTGCATGCAACATGCTTTTCTACAGGAAATAATCTTTATTGTGGTCCCTAAACCAATCTGTCTAACACTAAGTAAGTTGCAATGAGGAACAAAGATACATCATTTTTAATAGTGCAAATCACCTTCATTCCCAGCCCAAAATTATTCTGGTTGCATGTTTTTTTTTCCTTTCTAGTTTATTTTGGCTGATTTAAGAGGGAGGCTCATGAAGTCACCAGCACACCCAGAGCTTATATATGTTTTGAACACTGGTTTGTGACTCCACTGTCTGCATGTGTGTATTACTGCTATAACTTTGTACTGTCCCAGTGAGTAGTTTGCTGCAGTTTGCCCTGGGAAATATAAGCCAGAGCATAATATATGTATCCTGCAGGTCTTGAAGCTGTTGAAGTGCATATACTATCTCTTAGGGAGGAAAAGAAAAGTTTAGAAAAAAACACCACAAAAACACATGGCTCCAAACTGATCTTCAGCTATATAAAGCATAAAGAAACTGAGGCAAAATAACTATTGACTCCTGTTTTTACTATTTTCAGTGTTTCTCATTCAGTGTTATGAGAGAAAAAGTGAGCCTTTCTGGCTCATATAAAAAGGACGCGTGACTATTGTTCATTTACTTATGAAGTCACAAGACCAATTAATGGTAGTGTCAAACTTATTACTATTCTTCTTGAAGGCAGGACAGAGGAGTAAGAAGTCTTCCCTTCTGCTGAGAGAAATATTGACATGGCTTCTCTCTCCACCATTCAAGGAGGTGCAGTTATAAAAATACAGCATCAGTCCTGCTAAATACAGCTTAGTGGAAAAACTAGAAGTGGAAGAACTAGATTCAGCGACACCTGGATTTTATTCCAGTTTGGTCACTGACTTTAGCAGGATGAAGTGACTGCCTCTTTGTATACTCCCCTCCTCCTCCCTCTAGTAAATAAATTGTAGTCATAACTTATTATAAATAGCATTTACACTGCAGAAATATTACACTAACCTGCAAGCCTACTGTCAGGTCTGACTAACATTTGAAGCACACAGTGAGCGGGGCAAAGTACTGTTAACAGTTGTAAACTGTTGGGGTTTGAGCTGTACTGATATGGCAGTGCTTTGGTCTCAGTTTTATATTTTACAGCCACACTCTTCTGCTCTTATCAAAATGTGGTGTATAACTGCCAGCTCTGAGGAGTTCCTGTACACATGCTCCTGCCAAGCTTATGACACATTCCCCACACAGCATTGCCTCCTCGGCTTTTTCGTAGTAGATGGTGATGACTTTAACAAAGAAAGCATTAAGGATTATTAAAAGTCTGCATAAACACTTGCTTTCCTGGCATCTCCGTTGGGCTGAATGGCACTTGCTTTCCCTGAAAGCAGCAAAGATGTTCTGAAATTAGTTCCTTGTAATTCTCTGATTAATAAATATATATATTTTCAGATGAGTTTGTGTTTTTCTTAAGAAAGAACCTAAAACCTACACAGGAGCTATAGAGTGTGCTTATCAGTAGTCAGGAAAAATAGGTCTATTTTTCTCCTAAAGATGTAGTATTTCAATATTAACACAACATACCTACCCAAAAATATCTAGCCCTAGCCTATTACCAATAGCAGACCTTCCCAGCATAAGAGCAAAGAAAAAACAAACTTAAAAAAATTAGTAACAGAGATCAAAGCCCAAGAAGATTAGCAATTTTTCCTTTTCCAAACCAACCTCTTTTTTTTTAAGGCCACAAAATTCTGGATTTTTCTCCACCGTGAAAAAAAAGTTTTAAACAAAACAGTTATTCCAAGGAGTTAACATTAAACATCCTCTTAATTTGCATTGCTATACGTGCTGACCTTAGGCTGCGAGATTAAGGACTTGTACCTAGTATTTCAGTTCTCTCCAGGGGCCAGCTTATGTAGAGGTACCACAGCTATGACAAGACTTTGTAAACCTGGCTTGTTCAGCATTTTCTTTTCCTGCTTTGACTCACTATCTGCTGTCAAAAACCCCACATTTCAGCACAATCCAAGAGAGATCTGTTCCTTTTCACAGCACAGGACCTTTGGTTCTGACAGCTCCTAGGAGTAATTTTCACGTGTTGCAGCAGAGACTTGAGAATGGACGTTCCCGCTCTGCACTCCCTCAGCTGTCTTACCCTTATAGCGGCTTAAGCAAGATGAATCTCTCTCTGCCTCCCCTACAGTAATGGCTTATTTACATTGCCTGTCTGACACAATTTAGACTGGATTAAACCCCTGTGCAACCACATCTCAAACTGACTTACACCCCTATGTGCTTCCACTCCTTCCATGGCTGGCATGCTCCTGACCATACATAGAGCTGGTCTAAGCACCCTCATTATCAGAAAGATAATTATCAAAATTAAAAAAAAAAAAATTCCCCATAAAAGCAGTCAGCTTCCAGCTGGCTTGGAGAGCTATATCACCTCCACACACATGGTCCTGGGACAAGAATAGGGTGGGAAGGAGTGACTGGGGAAGAGCCACGCCAGCCCCCAGTTAGATCAGCTCCAACAGAGATGACTCCCTATCCTCAGGTTATTTTGAAAATGCGACTTTGACTTTAAGTGCCATTGTCAGGAGTGGCCAGGGACACAGACACAAACCAGGTGCTGGTAGCTAATGAATTACACGGCCAGATCATCCACTGAGGCAGAGCCTGCCTGTGTGCTCTTTGCCCACAGCAAGTACAAGCAACCTGAGCTATCCTCACCTCCAGGGCTCAGGCTTAACCTTGATGTCCAAATGGCATGGGTTTAACCCTTCAAACCCTTTAAGTTAAACGAAGATGCCTCCTACTTGCTAATGGTATGCAAAGAGACCAGCTGTCATGGTGTGCTGTCAGCATATAATACATCTTGGATTTAAGGAATACCAATTATTGATTCTTCTCAAAGGGGACTGGGCCCCATTCCTTGGAGCCTCCTGAGGAGGGGGGCTGCAAAGTAAAGGCTCTGCACTGGTATAGCAGGAGCAGGTCTGCAAGTGAGACGTGTACCCAGACACAAAGCTGTGTGGTGTGACTGCACTTTTTTTTTTTAAAGCTGAATTCGAACTGAAGTTCAGAAGTTTGCTAAAAATTATTCCCTTAAAACAAATAAACACACAACTCCACCTAAAAAAAACCCCAAAACAACAAAAACAAACCCCAAACAACAACAACAAAATACACAGAAACACTTTTGAGCCATTCCAAGTAATCCTCCATGAAAATTTATAAAAACAATCTAAATATTCCCAAGCAAGCCATTATAGGCAGGAGCTGAACTATTTTAATCATTGAAAGCAGTAGTAAAAAAAGTAGAAAAGGAATAACAGGTTTCACTTGTCATTCCAGAACAAGTCTCTCTGCAGTTTATTAAACTAAAACTGAAATACATTTTTTTTCAAAACTACTTTATGGTCTCACTGAAGAGAGGGAGTTGCAGTTCAGTATACCACTAGAAAAGACATATTTATTGCTCATGTGCTCTATCACAGTATCACAATAAATTCATTTATGTCCTCTACAGAAGAAAAGAAAAATTATTAAACTTATACAAGCTGGTACATTGCACCACCTTGTAATTTTAAAGACTTTAAAGAAACCCATCCATACTTGAGCCCAAAGTGTCACAGCTGCCCTTTTCAACAGTTCCCTCACTGTGGTTTGCAGCAAGGAAAAAAATAAATCTTAAACAAAACAAAAATAACCCATTTAGCAGCCAGCAGATGGGCAGAAGAAAAAGAGGGGGAGCAATGTGGAAAGAAAAAGAAAGAAAAAGAAAAACATAACCCAGAGAGCATTACATCAGTTCTCCTCCCAGTTTTATTTAAAACACACGTGCCATCACTCACAGCTCTGTGGTTAGTGGAAAATATGACTGCAACTTCCATGGTGTGTGGGTTGC
>VZRE01004037.1:1104974-1141454 GCA_013396775.1 Cephalopterus ornatus
AAAAAAAGGACCTTTCTTTGTCACAGCTGACTTTGGCTACTGATGGAAGGAAAAAGGGTGGCATATTTGTACAAAACCCTTGTGTTTTGGCAGGGAGGACAGTCCTGGGTGAGCCACCTAGCTATGTTTTGTTCTTTAGAAGCAGCACACACACCATTTCACTTCAGCACACAGGATAACACAGAAAGAGTCCAGCACAACATAGCACATTTCCACCTCTAAGCAAACAACAATAATTGGATTATCAGTGAAAAAGCCTTTATAAAATAAATTATTTGGCCAACAAACATTTCAGCTTTGACTACCTACAGAGCAAAGATGGGCAGTGTAAAACATTGATCTTGAAACCAAAATACTACCTGAGTTTATGCTTCAAAGATGAGTAAGCAAGCACCCCTTAGACTGTTATGGTACAGGCAAATTGTTCAAAATGAGAGCCAAAAAACAAAGCAGCATTCAAAATTCTCGCAAAGCCCAAGTGTTACCCATTTAAGGACTCAAATTTGTGTGCACATACAAGAGAAGCAAAGTTACAGGATGAAAGACATCTAGATGATTTTCTGGGCTTAGCCATAGCTCTACACCATCTGATACTGTGCAACTAGTTACCATGTCAGTTGAAATTTGACTTCCACAGAAAACTATTTTCAGAAGGGCCCAGGCTTATCATTCAAAAGTCATTAGCCAACAGCTTTGAGAAGGACTCCAAAATGCTCTTAAAATTTAAAAGAAAAATTAAGATACTGTGATTTTCTCCTCTTGTCTTGTAGAGGTTTAGGGTTACATTTTCAACTTCTCTGAAGTCAGTTTTTAATCAAAAGGTGATTTTTTTTTTCAGGCTTACAAAACATCATCATTAGAAAAGCACTAGACAGCAAGAAAAGGCAGCCCTGACATGAGTTTGCAAACACAGCACACTACTGCTGCTCTTGTGGGTTCCCAGGGGCCTTCTATGTCAGGAGTTCAAGCCCAGCCCTGACACACAAATGAAGTCATACCCACTAGCAGCAGCAGCATTTCTGGCCTCTACTTGCCACAGGCTGAGTCACAGTGGCCCATGGAGCATTCCACACTTGCAGTTCCATCACTGGGACTGCATGGCACACAGGGGAGAAGGACAGGAAGCAGCTGGCTGCTGTGGAGAGGCACTAGGGTGGACTTTTCCTGGGAGATGCTCCCCTTCTGGGGGGCCAGGATCAAGCTGCTGAGCTGTCTACATGCATCACCAGGGAGAATGGGGGACCAGGTCTTAATTCGTTTTCCAGTGATGGCTCTCCATCTCTGCACCTGCACTTTGTTTTTTTTTCACGGCCCAAATTAGGCAATGTAAACACACAGCAAGAGCTGTGGCCTATGATTACCATTTTTCCTCAGTGAATGGGTAGCAATGATGGCTAATTAAAAGAACAGCAACAAGGAGCAAGGCACAGTGAAGCCACCCTTCAACCTCCAACCTCATAGTGCTCTACACTCTTGAAAACTAGTGGAGAGATCACATAAAAGTGACCTTAGTGAAAGCTGCCTCAAGACAAGTCAATATTTGTGATGGCAAAAGCTAGAGTGCAGGTACTGTCTTCAGTCCAAGGCAACTTCTCACTTTACCTAGATGCCAATTGTTGGATCAGAAAATGAACCTGTAGGTTAAATATGCAAACATCATGTTAAGTGCCAGCAAAGTGTCTGTAATAAAATGACGCAGCTGCTTGCAAACTGTCTGTCTACATCAGTGGCAGTAAAAATTTTTAACTACATTAGACCTATGAGTGAGGTTGTCCTGGTGACAAATTTCATATCCAAAAAAATGGTGGTGGAAGAAAGCCTCGTTTGGTTTTCGTTTTGTATAAATCTAGGATGTCCATCTCTTTCAAATAACTCTACTGCTGCTTCTTTTATTATTAACCAAAGACATGATACAATAACAGACAAGTGACATACACAAATTTACTTTTTTCTTTAAATATGGCTATCACATGCCATACGTAAAAGCCCCCCCCAACTTACCAAAAACATAACAATACACAAAATGCCAGATCACACACGGCTTTTCAGTTGCGTATTTTTTGTATCTGTAAACATGATCAGATTTCAAGTTCAGTTGTAATTGAACACAATTTGAGTGAGTCTAAAAACAAATAATGAAAGATATAAACTTCCAAGATACAAGAAGGTTTTTCTATTTGTTTTTTTTTTTCTTTTTGTAAGATTTGCCAAAAAAAAAAAAAAAAAAAAAAGGCCTGTTCACTTGAGGCATTCACCATTGGACACTAAACCTTTGATGAGCATCAAGAGGGCAATTATCTCTAAAATAAAGACTTTTGTATATCATGGGTCCCACATTCTAAATTCAGTCTGAGAAGCAGGAGGAAAAAACGATTCAGACGTCAACAGTGAATTGGCCAAAGGTCTCTGCGTTACAGATATACCACTGTTACATTTTACATGGCATTAGGAAGCGTGGCAGTCATTTGACCTACCAAACAGCAAGCACTTTTGATGCAAAGCCTAATTGTCACTTATACTTTGTCACGCCATTTAGTTTCAATGATTTCCTGAACTCTTCAAGGAACTATGCTAATGTTCCAATTTTACTTTTGTCAGTATCAATGAGATCCTCATTAAAACCAAACTGTCAAAATTGTTTTGATACCATTTTCCTTGACAACATCTGCTCAGTTTCCCCTCTTGTCACCTTGACTGTGGGAAATAAGATTAAAAAATTCTTCACAAAAATGCCATGACTACATTTTATCTGCAAGAGACATTAAGCAGTGATGGGAATTGAGGTTTAGAGTGCTTTCTTCAAGAGCACAATTCTTAAATGAGGATGAATAAAATTGTATTCCATAGAGTCCTACTAGCTCTAAACTAGATTTCCTCCATGCAGATTGCAAGAAAGGGTAACAGTTTACAAATCATGTCCTTATTCACTCTGTTTTAGGGATCCAGAAAATTTTACTTTCAATTCTGTTTCTGATTTTCCCCAATCAGTTTTAGGAAATGGAAAACTGACCTCACAAACTACTGCCAAAACGCAATAAAGGTTAACACGCACAGATATAAACTGCTGAGGACTGGAGGCACATCTCATTCAGTGAGTGTGACACAGACACAACCATCTTAGTGACAGACACACACAGCCCATTGGGAGGGATAACAGTTTTGGCATTTCCAGCTAAATCCAATAGCAAACATGAGTTGGGCTCCTAAGAATGGATGACTGGGAAAAAGGCTTTAGGTATAGTTTGCTTTTCAAGTAATGACATTCACCACCATTAATAGGCTTCTACAATCTCAACACTGCCTTGAGCTGTGTAGATTTAAGAATGGAACTAAATTTCTCTACGTCTCTTAAGAGAAATCAGAATTATTATTTTTACATTACTTGATTAATATAACTAAAAATTAAGTCCATCCCACAGCTAAGCTTGCACAGAAGCAAGCTTTCCTCATTATAACAGCCACGAACTCCAACTTGCAGATGAGGAGATGAATTTTGATGTGCTATGTGCTCAGCCCCTACTTTCTATGTTATGTGACAAATATGGAAATACAGGCTAAATTAAAAAAAAAAGAAGAAAAAAAACAAACAAAAATTTAAAAAATTTAACACAGTACAGTCATTCACGGTTTCAGTTTGAAGTCACTTTGTCTAACTGTGAAACAATACCAGTTTTGAAACAATACCCTGTTTTGTAAGAATTTGACTGACCTTAAATTTGCAAGAAAAGGGAGTCTAAACAGTGCAGTTTAATAAATTTGACTGAAAGTTTGGCTTAAATAGTAAAGTAACCTAAAAACTAGTTTCAAGTCAATAAATAAACTTAAATTTTCAAAGGAAATTAACTGCAACTGCCTTCTGTTAAAACCTATTTGTGTGTTACCTGGCAGATTTTCTGGTTTTCAGTGTCCTTCTCCAAAGCCAGGTACAGAAGTATCCATCCCGATACATTGGCCAGCCTTCTTTTTTTAAAATGGCCTGAAGCTGAAGGTACTTCGCTATTCAAGTCTCAGCTTTTGTGGTTTTGTTACTGATACTCTCAGTTTTCATTTAAGATATAGGCAATCTTAATATATTAATATATTTAAGACTTCCAGATAAAACCCAGAAAACTCCCAAAGTGTAAACAGGCCAGAAAATGACACCCCCATGTCAAACTAACAAGTTTTATAACACAGCTTGGTTTCCAAATGGATGAAATTAGCAATACCAACTACTACAGTCAGAAGTCAAGCCTAGTGCTAAATCTGGTGATAGCACACCACCAAGCATTTGTGATTACAAGCCAGCACTCAGCAGAAGTAATTTCCCTGTGTTTTACAACTCCCCTAAATAATTTACATCAGATTGCAATACCCTGATGACTCTGATCTTACTGCTTTCTACAATACTTTTTGGCAAACAAAAATTATATCTCTATGCAAATTAAACTTCCTGAGTAAAAATAAAGAGGATTCTCATAATGATGATGCCCAGTTACATACTGTCATATAGAAGCATATATCTTCAATGATCTCACTATAGCAGCCCTACAGTGGCTGAGAGGTAACACGGGTAGTGTGCAGGGAGAGGGTTACCGAGCACGTGGGTGACGACCAAGAATAGGTTTAAAATACAGCAGCTTCTGACCTCGGCTCACTCACCAGTGCAGAACAGCCCCAAGACTCACAGCATTGTGTGTTATACCAGTTAGGACAAGTCTCACAGGGAGCAGTGCAGAATTACTAGTGACAGTGCCGGCGTAATGCCTACACTGTGGGGAAATCCACCTGGTCACAGGGCTTTTATGGTTCCAGTGTGCTGTTGCAGTGGAATGCAGATTACACCAGAGGAAGGTTCCCTCCTTCTGAATGTGAACAAACTATTTTTACTGTTAAAACATTAGCATTTTGCTACCTACCTGTGCAGAGCCCCATCTGAAATCATTCTGCCTTCAGGTGGCTTTAAGGGTGAATGCTTTTGGAAGAGCAAGCTAGTATAAAAATGAAAAGGGAGATGAATAAAAAGGGAATGAAGGGCGTCTGCGTGTCACCCGGTCACACAGTTTACACACTTTACAGACAGTACGGCCTATAATTAAGGTCACTCAGGGCTTGGCATCGTAAAACTCTACCAATTAACAACTTTGCTAAATTCATATAGTTTAGGCAGAAACGCTCTATACCAGGTATCTGCCTTTGCTTGATATTTCTGTTTTCAGAAGAAAACGGCTTAGCTCTTTCTGAAAATGTGATTAACAAAAAATTAACAGTCTCTTTCTTCAGCCTATCATAACCCCTATATCCTTTTACTTCAAGTAGTCCTAGACATCTACAAATTCTGAGGTAAAGAAAAAACACCTGCCCGGGCCTCTTCTCTGGTAGTTCAATCAACTATAGAAAACAGAGCACACTAATTTCACACAAACCAAACTTAACTATCCTGTACAATCATTACAAGCATATTCTGAGTTCCTGGGCAAATAAGTCCATATTATGACACACTTTGCAAAACTGCTGAACATTCGCAGCAACAACCAAAGTCAACAGGTACAGGGCTCTGACAATATCCTAGGCTGTTACTAAACACTAACACAGCTCTTCAGTCTACACATTGGATCTACCCAACTCATACAATTAAACCTTCTCTTTGCCTTCCCCATGTTAATGTCTTTTCCAAGCAGGCTATTACAGCCCCTTGTCACAGGCACATCTACTCCTGTGGCAGACATGAGGCTGAGATGTAGCAATAGCCTTACTAGGGTAAAGTTCTGCTCAGCTACGTGTTGGCATGGCCAGTTCTAGCAAACAGGTAGCACAGATCTAAGGCAGCAAACCCCCTGCTGCAAGGATTGTCTCAGGTGAGGAAAAGAGCAGGTAAACCAGTCACCATTTAGAGGTGTATAACACCCATCTGTTCACTTCACCCTCTGCTTGAGGTTATCACTCCTGTTGTGGAAATGAAGCAAAGAACAACCTTGCTTCCACCACGCCAATTCAGAATCAACTTTATGTGCCCTGGTAGGATTCACTGCCTCCAGCTATCTACACCAACCCTGCACCCAACACAACTGCTTGGTAGCAGAGAGGGAAGAAAGGTGAGCATGTTCACCACCTTCCACAGTCATAGGTTACAGATTAGCATCTTTATTCAAACGGCTGGGAGCAGATAAAATTTGGCCACATGCCACCTTCTTGCCATCTCTACTAGAGGACTGCAAGCCAGAGCACAGGAGCAGTTCAGACTGCAGGCAGCAATACTGGTGGTGCCCTTTCCTATCTCGGCAGCAATTTTGTACCTGCCTGGGGCAGTGGAAAAACCTTGCTCTGGCCCTGCAGACATGCCCTTTAACAAGGTGGTATCTGTAGTGGTGGCATGAATTATTTCAGCTGTTCTAAGCAAGAGTAAGCTTTTGCGATGGCCTTTAGTGACAAGGAGATTATTCTGCTACGAAAGCAGTGGCAGCCAGATGTAACTACAAAATGTAGCCATCCTACTCCATACGGAAGGCAATGTGTCACTGCATGTGCATATATATTCCATACAGAGAGAGATTACAGACATAGCCCCATTAGTATTCCTCCCTGGCATTTTTTAATTCTTTCTTCTTCAGTGCCATCCCGCTGATTAGAAAATATCTGTCATAGGAATATAATGACCTGAAAAACAAGTCCTTTGAAAATGTTATCAGGATTCATCTCTCCATGATTTTTTTTTTTTTAATGCGTAAGCTACAATTTTGCCCAATCTGGAAACACTTATATCAAGGACACGTCAGACACTAAGTCAGCCCGTGCTCCCTTTGCAGTGCCTGGGCTGAGCCCAAAGCTCCCTTTGATACCAAGACTGCTCACTACAGAGCTGGTAGGCAGAAAGTGGTGGGGAAGCTGGAGGTTCCAGGTTTCCAGAGGAGTTCCTGGGAAGTTAGAGGACCTCAATAATTCTGAAAAAGTTATCCACTTCCATGACCTGAGTGGAGGTGAGGTTTTAATTTAAATTATATTTTTATACTGTAATACATGTTTTTATATTAACATATCTATGCATATAGATGATCTTGAGAGAAATTTTCTTGCTTAAGTTACAGAGTGTAATTTCTACATCAGTAACTGAAGATTCAGTTTCTTCTCTTTGAGGATCCCAGTAGTAAAAACGTTTTACTTTTTAAAAATGAAACCCATCTCCCCCACAAAGCAGTGGGGACACTGCCCAGAAGCTATAACCTTTCCAGCCAACACAAACACACCTAAAAACTATTTGCATTTGCTCCTTTACACCTGATTTAAAGTTAACACTAACTCTGCACAGATTACTATAAAGGGCACTGAAGCTGCATATTTTAGACTCTGGGGATACCTCCTTCCCCATTGCAACACTGCCTGCAGAACTTTTCTCTCGTACTGCTAAAACACCATCTCCTCGGATCTTACTCAATTGCCTGCCTTTGCTAATAGCCTTACATTTCTGTCCTAGTACAAAGCTCCACCCTTCAACATAATTAATATACAATATAGGGGAGTAGTAACCCTAACTTGCCACTCTTCTTGAGGGACTGTCACACTCCCCCTACTCACTGTCCACATTGGTCTATTTTGACCATTTCTGTGGAGTGACTCATAGAAGTAAACAACTCCTAAATCTATCCAGCAACATGTTTATCACCAGTTGTATATACGTGTCAGCCTTTCACTGAGCCCACAAAATCATCTTCCTTGATAGAAACCAGTAACCCCCAGACGACATTACTCCAGTAATACATCAGCCAACAGCATGACTGTGACATCCAGCAGGAATGGATGAACATTCATGGATGAACACAGCAGAACCATGGCCCAGAAGCATCTGCGTTCAAGTCATGCTCACAGCAGGACTTCCAAAATGCTGATGGACTTATGGATTTTAAAAACACCTGAACTCTTCAGTGAATCAGCTACAGTTAACTAAGTCTATACAGAAGCATGTTGTTGATTGGGTATATATTGGTACAGAGGCAGATGCAATTTATGAAAACTGCTGCTGTATTCGAGGGAAAAAAAAAACCAACCAACCAAAAAACAACAAAACCAAACCCCAAACCCCTGATTGAATGAAATGCTCCCATAAGAAGGAAAGCATCTTCTGCAAAGAGGACTATGCACTTGTATAACCAGTACCATTCACAATCAAGTCAGGAATGGGGGTTAGCCAAGAGAGCACACAGAGACAGTAAGCAATAAGACACCTACATATTCACACCCAAGGCATTGCTACAGACTGGCAAAGGTGAAGTGCAAATGCACTTACTATTACGTATGCAATACATGCCACAACAGCAAGGTGTTCCTGCTCAAGTGAGAAGGAAAACCCCCTCACTTCATTATTTGTCTGAAAACACCAGCCTGACCATTGAGAGGAAGAAGGCAAGGGTATATGCTCAGTTTTCCAGCTGCAACACACTTGCGTAAGAGCCCCTGCTGCAACGGGAACATGAAAGCAAGACTTGCCCCACACGGTGCCTGCATACACACCTCAGCAAGCACCCCTGCAGCAAGGCAGCTGGAATGGAGGCAAGGGGAAGCTACGGTGTATAACTTTGTACAGACACATCCTCAGAATACTAGGGGCAGAAGAATGGCACAAACATATGTTTGCTTCGCAGCTTCCACTGGTGATGAGACACTTGTGATAGGAGGGACTTACAAGACTCCCTTTTAGCCTTCAGAAGGAGACAGAAAAGAAACATTTGAGGGAAAAATTTAAAAATAATCAGTTTCTAGATAAAAATCTATGCTGCTGAAACATTCAGAGTCTGTAATACAAATTGCTTTCTGATGGATGAGACTGATAGATAACAAAAAAACCAGAGAAGTTCTAGGCACATAAAATGCAAATTCCTGGTCTATGAAATTGGTACAGGAAGCCCTGTCTTCCATTTTTCTGCGTACTTTGAGACTTACAGTGGGAGAAAACTGTATAAATGCACTCTGGCATACTTGGGCTGATTTCATTACAATCTGTACTCCTGCATGAAATGCACAGGTGAACGAGCCATGTTTGACTTCTAGGGAATGTAGACTTCTTTGTTGGTTCAATTTTCTAAACATTTCTCATTGGATAACCCAAGTTGGAAGAGACCTCAGTAAGGTTTCTCATCCAACCTCCCTGCTCAAAGCACACTTAGCTACAAGGTCAGATCAAGCCGCTCAGGGATTTATCTAGACTAGTCTTTACAACCTCCAACGACAGAGACTGTGCAGCCCCCTCAGTCATCTGCTCCACTGCCTGAATCTTCCCAGGGGACAAGTTTTCTCCTTATTTCCAGCCTGAAACTCTCATTTCAATTTATGTCTGTTGTTGCTCACCCTCTGACCGTGCATTGCTGTGCATAGCCTGGCTCCATGCCCTCAATAACCCTCCCCTCAGGCACTGGGGGCTGCTGTTCATCCCCTCACAAAGCTACCTCATCTCCAGGCTGAACAAGCCTGAATCCCTCAGCCTGTCCTCACAGTGAAAATGGTGGTGGTCTCTGCTGGTTTCTTGTACTAGGAAGCCCAAACCAGGACATAGTCTTGGGTGTGATCTATTGAGTGCTGAATAGTGGACAATCACTTTCCTTATCTACTGATGGAGTGCCTGGTAATACAGCACAGGATGCTGTTGGCCTTCTTTGCTGCCAGGGTGTGCTTCTGGCTCACATTCCCCTCACAGCCCCAGGGGCCTCCCCACAGGTCTGCAAGGAAAAGTCTATCAGATACAGTCTATTCAAGCAGCTAGGCAAGAAGATATAGTGAAAAGAGAGAGGAGAAGTGTTCATCACCTGGCTGTGCCAAGCTGAATAAAAACAATAAAAGGGGAAAAAAAGAAGTTTTAATTGCCCTGGGACTTAGTAAACAAGCAGTTGAGTCTGGAGTTAATGCCAACACAACAGCTGGCCTTCAGAAGGCGTTTACTAATATGGCAACTTGTAATTAACACAAGGTCATCTCTAAAAGTTACTAGGCCAATTTGCTGTTAAATAGGTTCCTCCAGGGGATGTGTCCCTGTTGGAGTAGGAGCTACTGTATTGTGTCCACGAAGACAGACAGCTTGGGCAAGAGCCGTGTTTCCCCAGGGAGACAGGGTCACCATACGGGGCTCTCTGTGCTCCCCACATCTATTCATGCCGAGGTCCCCCTCTCCCCTTACTGCCCGACAGATCAAAGCAGCCTTCTGTTCCCTTGCAGACTGATGTGCTACAATACTCATAGCATCCAAGCCCGCTGGAGGTCTCTGTCAATGTTGATAGCAATGAGCCAACACTTGTAGAATAAAATTGTGCAACAGCCTTTGGGCTGGTTCCACTAGCATTCACTTGCCCAGACATCACAGCCGTATAGAGAATCATAGAATCACAAAATCACAGAATTGTTTGGGTTGGAAAAGACCTTTCAGGTAATCGAGTCCAACTGTTAACCCAGCACTGCCAAGTCGACCACTAAACCATGTCCCTAAGCACCACATCTACACATATTTTAACTACCTCTGGGAATAGTGACTCAACCACTTCCCTGAGCTGCCTGTTCTAATGCTTGACAACTTGAAGAAAGTTTCCCTAATATCCAGTCTAGACTTCCTCCGGCTCAACTTGAGGCCATTTCCTCTCATCCTTTCTCTTTTTACTTGGGACAAGAGACCAGTGCCCACCCTTACTACAACCTCCTTTCAAGTATTTGTAGAGAACAATAATGTCCCCCCTCAGCCTCCTTTTCTCCAGTCTGAACAACCCCAGCTCCCTCAGCTGCTCCTCGTAAGACTTGTGCTCTAGACCCCTTGCGGCCCTGTGGTCACCAGCAGGGTGTCACCACAGGCCATAATAGAAGTAGCCCTCACACATTTCCCTCCACAAGGTACTTCTCACTATGGATGAACATCTTCCCAAACAACCTGATCCATAAGTCACTTTATCCTGAAAACCTTCCTCTGGGGTGAAGTCCAGGTAAACAGAAGTTTCAAGTAGCTGGTGGAGAGGAGCATTTCATTTTTTAGGCAGCAGTTTCTCTGCTTCCTTCAGATACACAAATTTCTATACCTAATTTTATACAGAGGGCTGGGATAGCCTAGGTGAGTGCTACCACTTCCCATACTTGTCTCTGCTCTTCCTCTGCTTGGGAGAACATCTCACTCGCCACATCCTGGCTGCTTGCCCAAACCTTCACAACCTCACCCCTGGTTTCAACACACAGACTAGAACATCCAATTTGTCACTTATTTTCCAGAATTCAGAAGAACCCTCTTGTGAAGTCAGTCAGCAAAAACTCCTTTATCTGCCCCCAGGATAGAGGCAGCTTGTGCTGCCAAGTGCTTTTGGCCTTTCACCATCCTTCCACTCTTTGCCTGATGAGATCTCCAGAAGTCACTGCCATTGTAAGAATGCAATTACGAAGGCCATTCCTAGTACCAGGAGGCAGAAAGATGTTGAGATCCTTATTGCCATTCCCTTGTGCTGCATCACTACGGAAGCAGGATAAAAGTTTTCACAGGTTGATGACTTCTGCTCCTGGTGGAAGACACGGCGGGATCAGTAACTGCTGCTCACCCTGACCTGACAGCAGGACAGCAAAAGAGAGAAGGCAGGGGCAGAGACAGGGCACTGTGGAGACACCTGGAGGGGTTTAAACTAACCATTTGGAGGTAACTCCTACCTCCAGTCTCCTACCTGGACTTTTGCAATAGAAAGGAGCACATAAAACAACTATAAAGCTAAGAAAGAGTGGAAATATCAGATGAGAGTGGAAATATCCAGAGTCCATCCCTTAGGGTCGTATGCCAGCAGTAATTGGGCTAATAATCTTTTCAGCTTTTCCTCATCATCTACCAGTAAAACTACATATCAAGGTACAGGCTCATTACCTCTGTACACCCATATGCACAGGATAACAAATAAGAGATAATTTCATATCACTTAAGTACCAGCTTCAGTCTTATTTGACTTCTTCCCCTGTGCTTCATTTAGAAATATTTAAAAAAGCAACAGGATTATCAGTTCAAAATATGAAGTTTTAAAAAGTCTTTTATGGTAAAAAAATTACTGTATAAATCAGGGTAGTCATGAGGAACTAGGGTACTCAAGGCCAAATCCTGCCTTGTACCTTTTCTTAAGTAAGTCAGCAGATTTACCAAAGCCTTTGACTACAGGGCAGCAGAGTTAAGTGTTTTCCAGTTTTGCAACATACTGCACTTTAGGGATAAATAAGCCCCTTTTCAGTCATCATTCAACATGTAAAACCTCACAGTGATTTTGCTAAACAGTTCTTTATAGGGCAAGAAAATAAGTGATTCTTTTCATCCTTTCTGAAAATTTCATATTCTTGAAACTCTTACAAGTCTGGGAAGGTAGAACTCATTTGTAAATAAGGTCCTGGGAAACATACATGGCCACAGCTTGGCAGGACCCCAGCCCTGAATGAGCTCTTTCATTTTCAGTATGTTTGGTAACTTGGGTTAAAGAGCAAATGGTGGTTTTGATAGAATATTTCAAACAGAGCAACTAGAGTTCTACAGTCACTTTTACCTAAAAGAGTCTCAAATAATAATAAATAATAACAACTGATTTTTCAAAGCATTCCTCTCCATACCTCCTAATGTAAGCAGAGGTGCTACAAAAACACTAGGAGCAGTGGTATAACTTAGTCTGGCCTAGTACAAGGCTGAAAATAAGTGCAGAAAAAAAGAAAGGGGTTTGCTGCAGATTAAGCGGAACAGAATTTACACACACGTGGAAAGGTGTATTCATCTGCTGATTTCTCTCAGTAAGTTATTATATAGCATTGGTGCCATGCCAAAACTGATGCACCTACTCATGAGCTGCACCAAACCTACACAAGTCTGTTAATTTATGATGTGTTATAGTGAGCGCCCTGTACATTCAGAAATAATCAGGCTACTCTTCGGTGCTTAGCTGCAAGAATTGAGTTGTAGCATTGGTGTCTGTACAAGGAAAAATTTATAAGCAAGAAACATGTAAGAATAAAATGCTTCAGACTGCAAATAAAGTTGTCTGATCGCATGCTGTGAGTGTGCTGACACTAAGTCCACAGAAGGAAATGAGAGGTTCTGGAGGGTTTGGGGCACAACAAAAACCACTCATCCCCCCCAGCTGCCAAATGTCAAATAAAATATTTGCAGATGCAAACCATGGTGATTCCATCCTTCATGCTCCATCTTGGAGCATGATTTGAAGAACAGAATCTCATTAATTCAATAATGGCCAAAATGAATCTGAACTTAAAGAACCTGGAATTGAAGCTCACACACTAAGAGCTGCAAGTCAAGCCACCTGCCCTGCAATCTGAACTGGAAAAAATAGTATATTCTGAAAATTATTAGCACAAGCTGCAGCATGAAGTTGATAAAAATATCAGAATCAAGTTAGTGATTGGTCTGGAGATTCTGTTCCTTGTAGGATCATGTTATATATGCCTCTTCACAGAATATTTTTATCCTGGCTTTAACTGTATTTCCACAAGTTTTTAAAAAATATTTATTATTATTATTGCATGGTATATTCCAGGTCAGCTGTTTGAACTGTCGTATATCTAACGAAAGTCTAAACAGGGAGTAAAGGGAAAAAAAATTGAAGTTAGCCAGAAAAAGTTAAATTATCTCAGGTAATTTTTCCCAGAATGTCAAAGCTAGAGAGGACTATTAATAAATTTAGCACCAATATCCTGTCATAACTGTTTATTCTGGCCAGATAAAACCACATTTAGTGGAAAAACATTGATTTCCTTTCAGCATCGCAGCCTGGAACAGCAAAAGCTTTGTTTATAAAAACCCAAATAGCTTTTTCTCTCCAACCTGCCCAGTTGGCTTACATATAACAACTCTTGCTGTAGGGGACAGAATGACCATTTACAGTCTGAAATGCAGGCTATCCAATTTCAGCAACTAAACTACACCCCAAAAAGCTTGACATATATTGGATAAAGATTACCAAGGCTTCAGCATCCTTCCTCCTTCTAGCATGAACTCAGTAGATTATTGATTAAAAAAAAATAAATTACTGTATTTATTGGAAGATGCTTTCATGAGATAGCTCAGATAAACATTTTTTTATTGTTCAAAAGGCAATCTATACACAAGGCAGCCACTGGAGTTGGGGTAAGACCAGCTGCCAGGCATCTGGCAGGTTTGTCAGCACTGGCACACATGCTGGATATCTGGCAGTTAGCTTTTGCATCTGTTAGTTTCAGCAACAGCCATAGCTACATCAAAAGCCACAAAGGCATGTCCTGGTTATTTTTCATGGTGTCTGCATTGATCTAACACATTCTAGGTTCACCGGCCAGGTTTTTTGTTGTTGTTATTGCTGTCTTTTGGGTTTGGTTTCCCCCTGCCAAAAAAGACAGTGTGAAAGAAGAGGGCAAGTGCTGGGTGATAACTGGAAGCAATCCACCATTAATATACCAGGGCTTTGTATATAGATCCATATATATAAATATATATATTTGTCAAGGTCCTCTAGACACTAGAATAACTGTCTCTCAGAGGTTTCACTCCAAACCACCTTCCCTTGCCACAGTATCCACCAAAAATAAATGATCCAAATTTAAATGCAAAGAAACAAAAAAGAACAATTTTTTTTAATGTAATTCCATGTGGTTTAGCTTGTCAACTTTTTAATTGATTTTGGGGAATGTTAGCCTCTACTGGTGTTCAACTAACCTGTAGGCTTCATGCTGAAATGAACATTGCTGGCTAGCCTAGGGCCACTAGTGCTCTTCCCTGAATACCAAAGAAAGAGAACACTTCACTAAAAAACAGGAAACCACATTTTAGCAAATCTAAAGTCAAGTTTCACGAATATCTTGAGGGCAGTGTAAGGCCATACTGATCCTGAATGCACAGTCTGACCCTGTCTGACTGCTTCACCCCGCGTCAAGACCAGCACAAACAACCGGGAGGCCACACAGCAAACCAGAACTGGGAAGCTAATCTCAGCAAAAGCGAATTATCTGGGCTATATTTACTGAGCTGGTTTCATTTGGATCAATTTCCCAAGCTGGCTTCCAGGTACATCTGTGCCAGCACACACTAGGGACATGTCTGGGGCAGGGGCTGCATCTCAGGTGCCAATGCAGACACAGAACAGAACAACCCAATGTGGCGAGGGAGGCATTTCACCCTGTGGGCTTTGCAGAGGTGCTAGAGACCCTGGCCCTGCCAGCACCTCCCCACTAGCACTTGCCATGAGCTTTGAATTGTGCAGTGCCCCTACTTGCATCTCAGTCCAATGGGAAAACAGTACCAGAACTCAAGTCACAGCAGCTGCACCTCTCAGCAGCTGATGGCTGTCCTCTTTCACTAGCGCAAATCCCAAGTTCACCACTTGTCTGCTGTTTGTGCTTTGGCACACTCAGCCTGAATAGTCCTCACACTGCAAATGGTCCCACAGTGTGAGCAGAACAGGTTGAATCAGGCAGGTTGTGTTTTAGCTGAGGCTGAGATTTATCTTCGTGCAAAGGCAATGTTTTGCACTGCTTGTCTCTCACAAAGCTCCTGCATGCAGAAGAGACCACCAGGACATCCAGGCAAAAGTTGTCCCTCTACTGATATCAGGTGTTTAAAATATATGCAAATTTTACCTTTCTAGTTAAAGGCTGCTTTCAGACCTTGTTAAGGATACTGCCTCATCATGTATCAGTGAAGTTCATGGGATTTTGACATTTTTACCAATATGTCCTTGCCACTCATTTTATGAATTCTGCAATGTTCTACACTTACCAAAGACAGACACCTGTAGTGGCCATCTATGGTGATTTGATTATCACAATACTGCATTGCTTGTCATCACTATACTGCAAGGAAATATTTATGGTCAATCTATCCAAAGAGAAGTGAAGTTGATCGTCTTTGCTGTTTGACAAATAGGGAAAACAGCAGATTTAATACTTGCAAAGAACTTGGAATACATATCGAAGAGAAAAACAGAAGTATACTATCCCAGGATGAATATCGGTAGGAAGTTTTTGGGTTTTAGGAGTGGATTTTTTTGGTTTTGTTTGGATTTTTTTTTTTTTTAAGACAAACTCACTGAAAAGTAAGTCAAGAGATCCAGAGGTACAGCAGATACTCCACATTTCTTACCTGCCATGTCTTTTTTTAGCACACTTCAAGCAGCCCCCTACTCAGTGATCTCTGAGCCATTTCACTCTTCACACCCTTGGCAGGACATGAAGAAACCTATTTTTGTACTGTCTCTCTTGGTAATCTGAGGCTCTTCAGTCTGTGGATATCTTACCCATTTCCTTCCCCTTTACAACTACCTTCCCAAGAGTTTGGATCATGGTAATGCTCCCTTCAATAGGCTCGACCCGCTAACGTGCCTGAGCAAGAAGGGATGCTTTCTACCTCATCCTGGTGGTTCTCCCATATACCTTGACAGTCCTTTATCAGCCTGGGAACTGGGGAAAAAAAGGCCTCCAGCCTTAAGTTAGACAACAGATACCATTCAGAGATAGCTGTTTATACTAGCTAGAGCTTTAGAGCTGCGAGGGAATGAGTATCAGGCAAGAAAAACAAGGCTTTTAACACTAAGCCACAATAAGATCACCCTCGACAGCTCAGGTTTCAAAACCTGCTCCTGCAAAATACTGTGCACAGGCATTCACTGCAGGTGTCCCAGCGTTTAACACCTAAAGTGGTGCCACTGGTATTACCTCAAAACCAACCACCACATTCATCCTGCGCTCAAGCCTGTGGGGGATTTCTCAAGATCCGCCTCCAAAATCCTAGGCATGCCCTCAGAGCCCACCGAGGAAAAGCTTACACAACACCAGTTTTCAAGAAACTGTGTTTTCGCTGTCATGGGCCATTGTACACAAGGAATGGCAAACAATGAAGGAAGCTGGGACAGAGTTGATTTACATTTTGCCACTTTTCATCTGTCTCTTCAGTGGCCTATAGTTAATCAAACTAACACCCCTTCTCGCTGTGTCACAAGCGCAAGAAAGAAGTAGACACTGTACATCCTTCCTGCTATTCTCTTGCAAATGGAGCCACGGCAGAATTCAAAAGTAGTGCACAGAGGCCGAGTGAATTATGCATTTGGCTCCTCTCAAAAGCAAAGGAAAAGCTCAAATGCCAGATTTTCTTAAAAGCAAAGCATCCCGTCAGCAAAATGACACTGACTGTCTGTATTGGGGCAGTGGGCTTTCTCTTTTCAGAAATAGCATCCATTCATCTGTGGTTGTTTTTTTAATTAGAAAAACTGATAAATACAAAACCAATGGGGGAAAACAAATACAAAAATAACAAAGACACATTTATCTGCTAAAGGGAAGTGGCAAAGAGCAGCTGTCCTTTAATGATCCCCAGGCATGTGAAATTAATCCACATCTTTATTCCAAATTTAAACCAACAAAATAAATTAAAACTCAAGTCAGACCAGGAACCCAGGTGGGGAAGGAATAAGCAAAGCTCAGTTTACCCCCAGCCTGGCCAGTCATCTCTGCAAAAATAAGTACCTTTGTCTGCTGCCACCACAATTATTCTCTCATCACCATTGCTGAAGATGAGATAGGAAAGCCACTGCCCTGTTCTGAACAACGGCTGCTTTACGCCAGCGCAGCAGATGAATAGCTCCAATTATTCACAGGAGCTACAGACACATGTGGTGTAGAAGTTCAATTTTTAAATTTCCATGAAGTATATGCTTTTAAATATAGCATAAGGAACAATAGTGCACTGATCTAGTCCTTCCCTCAAATAAGTATTTTCCATTAGTGGGAACCAATCTGGCATTGACAAAATTCCCATTGAGTCCACAGAGCTTTTCATGAGGGAATATTGCACTGTTCAGCTACTCATCCCTCTCTGCTAGATCCTGCATGCCGAGGTGACAGAGCAAGGAGACAAGGCACTAAACAAGGTTCAAAGCATAAGAAGTGACTGCTGGAATTAAGTCAAGGAAGAGAATAGCCTCCTCCTTGATCACAGAAGCCCTACCCTGCAGATAGAGATCCCCTCCAAAATGCTTCAGGGAGCACAGGGTGCTCTAGGGCTGCTTCCACATAGAATCACAGAATCAACTGGGTTGGAAAAGACTTCCAAGACCAAGCCCAACCCTTGATCCAACACCGCCATGGTTACTAGACCATGGCACTAAGTGCCACATCCAGTCTTATCTTTAAAACCTCTAGGGACAGTGAATCCACTACTTCCCTGGCCAGCCCATTCCAATGTCAGATTAGTCTCTCTGTAAAAAACTTCCTAATATCCAATCTAAACCACCCTGGCATCCTGACATCATGTCCTCCAGGCCACATCTTCAGTCCAGCCTCCCCTTCTGTAAGCACTCATACATTTAGGATCAGCACGTAGAAGTCAGCAGAATGTTTAAAAGTACACTATATACATCTCAATTCAGAATCAGCTGTGGTGGGGAAAGGAACAGGGTTAGCTTTATTTTGTGAAAAATTCCACTGGATTCATGCAACTAGATGTTTTTGCTCTTCACCAAAAAAATAGAAGAGTCAACTTGTTTCTGTAAAAGGCTTTTAGAATGCACCAGACAGAAGTGTCAGTTCTATAGATCACTGATTTTTAAGCACTTAAAAAAAAAGAAACAAAAAGAAGCCCAAAATAATTGAACCGTAGGTAACTCCTAAAGGCTTTTTTTTTTTCAGTTCTCCTAAAACTTTATAATCAAGCTCAGGAACTTCAATTTCACTACAAAAGCCTTAAATTTTATTATAGTACAAATAGCAGTTGTAGCTTCCCTCTCACATTTTTTTTTTGTATAAGGACAGTTCAAGGCAGCAGGGCACATTTGCCTGTCTAGAGTGAATGAACTAACGAGAGGTAGCATTTAGAATCACATGGATCATAAACCATTCTGATTATCTCATAATTTTCTTTGAGCTGAAAATATCCACTGCTCTCAACACACACTTTTTGTGCAGCAGTTCCCCCAGCTCCTAACCAGAATCAGGGCATCTTACGTTCAGCACAGCAGAAGCACAAAAGAACAAAAAACAACAATTAGAGGCTAATCCCTGTTCTGGTGGGGTTGCAGTCTAAATCAAATTTAGAAGATAACACCATTACTCCATTTTACCGAAGTGGGGCTGAAAAACAGAGATTAAGGGTTTGTATACGCTAAGGCATTTCACAGTTTTGTTTTCTTCCATGCTTTGTGTACCTTGTTTATTTAGAATGCAATTCATCAAAACAGGATTATCTCTCATTTATGTTTATGCCCTGTCTAACACAAAGTAGCCATTAATAAGTACATAAGAATTGATTTTCAGACAGCAATAGCTACAGGTGATTAACAACGATGCGACTCCAAGCATGCAGCTGGCAATACTGTGTTTTCTTTTCTGGGTTACAGAGATTGATACTTAGAGTCATGATCCATGGTTACTTAGGCAAAAAACCGGCACAGAGCGGGGAGACGGTACATCTCTGCTCCTGGAGCACTGGGAGGGCTGAACTACCTGACAGTAGAGAAAATAAACAAATAGCTCAGAGGAAATCTTTCCAGGACAGGGTGTGCCCACTAACCCTCGCTTTATAGGCTTATTTGTCGGGAATATTTAGGAAAGGAAAGAGTGAGGAGGAGCAGAAGGGAAGCTAATACAGAGTTAACAAGTACAGCTTAGCAAAGAAGCAGAGAAGACTGCTGACACCCCTTTTTGTACAGCACATACTTTTATTGTCACCATCAGAGGTCTTTAGCCCCATCTTCTACCAGTCTGCTACAGCTATCACATATTACCTACACAAAACACCAAAGTGCATGCATTTAGTGTCATTTAAACAGCCCTGATGTGTCTTGGGACACTTGAACAGGGTTTATAGATAAGCCATGAGAGCTGCAGAAGACCCAGCCTTTTTGGCGCAGCAGCTGTAAACCAGTTGTGCTAGATTTGAGTGTCCTTACCTCAAGACAGATAAGTGACATTATGTGTCTGCACTTGCAAGCTGCATCACATCCCCACGCAATATCTAGGTTTTTGCTGTGCAGCACATGCCAAGGTCTCAGGCAGGAAGTTCACAGAAAATAAAAAGCCATCTGCCAGGACAGCCCCACTCAGCCTTGGTCCTGCCCACCCATGGGGTCCCAAGGACAGGGGTCTGTAGCAAACAGATAACACAGTAAGGGAATGCTTTTGCCAGGCTGGACCCTACCCGCAGGCCATACAGTTTCCACCATGACCTCCCTTGTGAGCCCTGCAACAATTCAAAAGCCTTTGCTCCACTTAAAATAAATAAAACGAACACTCAGAATTATAAGAATGCCTTCTGCAAAGCCCTTGGGGTGCAAGGAAAGTCATATGAAATGTAAATTATTAATCAGATTTAAATGGTAACTACTCAGGGCACAGAAACATGTATTAAACTTCATTATGTTTCTGGACTTGAAAACACTGTAACATCATCTCTGCTCAAATTCCCCATCTTTCCAAGCAGAAAGCTTCAAAAGGAGTGACATATATAGGAATTGAGATTATAGACAAAGGGAGTATATTAAAGAATTCTATTTCTTATTTATAACCCAGAGTTCATTTACTTTGAAATCAGGACTTGGGGCAGATACTTCACCATGAGCACAGCCCTGAGGAATGCTGAAATCAGCCATCAATAACTCTTTTCACAAGACAAGCCTCCCGAGGGCAAAAGGATAATACCAAGTTGGGTGGTAGTTTTTAAGCAGCTGGACACAAATTGGGACTTGTCGGTTGTTGTTCCCAGGCACTGCATGTCCAATTGGAATAACCTGTTGTGCTCTCGCTAATTTTTTTCCATGACTGGTTGCTGAATGCAGAATAGGCACCTGTTGACTCCTGAATTAGTTTCCCTGTGATGAACAGCTCTTATCAATCATCACTCCATGAGAGATTTCAAAATAATAGTTTCTTCTCATTTTTCCCATAGGAAGAGACGTTCAGTGCTAACAACAACCAAGCTGCAAACTGCTTTTCTGAGCTCTGCTGAGAAAGTTTCTTTGTCAGCTGCTTTTGGAGGCTGCTTGCCATTCCAGGAGCCAAGCTCAAGAAGCTGCCTGGAAGAAGCACAGCAGCCACACTGCACAGCACACTGACAGTGGAAACATCTGTGACACATCTAGTCTCCCAGTAGCATTGGGCCCGAATGGGGGTCCTAGTATTTGAGCCAGGTCTGTGGTAGCTCATGACCTGCAGCAGGGAAGATGCAGTTGCCTGGAAAGGCAGGGGAAGCTGAGGTCCACTAAAGTAGTCAGCAGTGAGTGCTGTGCTCCATGTTGTTTGACAGGGCACCAGACATAGCCAACAGCTCCTCTCATCTCTGCTGACTCAGTGATGCCTTTGATTCAGCCTCTTTGTAGCTAAAGGCTCACAAGGACAGATGGGGACAAGATGACAACTTGAGCTCCAGTGTTACCAATCTGCCTTAACCTCAAGCTACACACACCAACAGTCACATTTTTAGTGCACTCATCAGCAATGTATCCACTAAAACAGTGGAAACCAAGCCCAGCACCTTCCCTTGTTCCATGCTTGAGGGTCTTTTATCCAGCAACCAAGAATGGGCTTTCCCTTCCTTCTTTGCAACACAGATGCACTTTCAACTCAGTCCCTATCTCTCCTTCAATGCCTCCAAAACTCCACTAAAAATAGGTTCAGCATCTTCATCTGCTTGGATCTCTCAGCTTCCTCTGTTAAGATCCAAGATGGCTCGATAGGCAGCTACTAAGATGATTTTCCCATGTGCTGTCAGCAGTTTCTCACTGGTGTGTCATGTATTTGGTGAGATAAGCATTTAAGAAATCCTACAGAACATGAGTTTCCACAATAACTTGTGAAGCTGCTTTTAAGAATTGCCTTACAAGAGACAGGGGGCTGTTGCAGCAGAAAACCCTTTTCAGGCCTTGAGCCCCAAGTTACTTGTCAGTAACAAGCTTTGTCAGTACAATTTACTCCTTTGAAAACATTATTTTTGTTGTTCCTGTTGTTGGCTGAAGAGCAATATTGACTGTAGATTGACTTCATAGGAGGCAAGTCAAATTATTGCTTCTCTTCCAAGTTTAGTAAACAACTAAACTGTTGTTAAGAGAACAAAAAATGGCAGAAAACATGAAGTAGGCTTTAGCATTCTATCCATCTCAAAGTATAATACAGAAAAAAGCTCCGAAAGGCCAGAAGGGCTTTCCACTGACATTGAAATTTAAAAAAAAAAAAAAAATCTACATAGGTGTACTCTGACAGCAAAATATCCCCAAGAATGTGGACCCTTCATATTTACACATTTACCAAACAGATATTTCTCCTTCATATTTACACATTTACTAAACAGATATTTCTCCTAAGCTGGAAATTCCTCTCTAGTGACAAATTGGGAAGTTCTGTCTAATTACAAACTCTAGTTAAAAGACAGCAAAACTGGCATATGAGGAGCCGCATGTAGTTTGACATATTTTTTTCAGCATCAGTTTAAGCAGCCTTCGCGCGCACACACACACACTCTGCTCCAGTTTGTTTAATTTGCCTTTTTGTTTTGTTTTCCATGTGATGGTGAACATGCATTGGGTACCACTGCATTGGGTAGCTGTTGCCAAAATGACATGGAAAATTGTGGTATTTGTCCTAGCAGATCTTCCCCAAGTGAACCAGGAGCTCCTGCATCTCTGGCCAGGAACACACAACTACTAAGCAGGGAGTCTCCAAAATGCCGGGTTCCCACTCCAGGTTTGGCTTGGTCCAACTGCCATTTCACAGCCTACTGCACCTTAGCTCTGCTTTGAAGGGATGCAGACACTGCAACCTACTCCATATTACATACTTCAAAGCTGAATTTCCACTCCTTTGAAACCATAGCTGGACTGTTGGAGGATTCAAAGGAAGAGAAGAGTTTTGCTGCAGAAAAAAAAACACTGAAGGAAACTGCCCAGCAAGACGGAGAACATGGACTGCCGGCCACTGATGGACACATGCTAATCAATCTCTTAGCATGAGCAAATACATCTATTATTTGTGTAGGTGCAATCTATACCCCTCTGACCCTCTAAGTAAGCTCTGTCAGACAAACACTGAGCTGAAATGAGATTAGGCTAAATAGCTCCTTTGGGTTTAGCAAATAGGAGGAGAACAGCCACTCCCTTTCTTAATCCTCCAAAATCCCACATATAAAATATAAGCGTCAATTAAAAAAAGTCAAGGAAGACAAAATATTATTTTTAACTTTAAAAAGGCCCAATCACTGAATGCATCTCAGTTTGAATACAATTGTTCTAGGTGATGTGCAAAGCACTGAGCTTGCTGTGCAGAAAGGAATATTTTAAGAACAAATCAGTGGGGTACCAGAGTGTAGAAAAGATGAATTCATGTTAGAAAAATACTTTGTGAAGTCATACACAGAATGCAAATGTTGAAAAAATAAATAATAGCTTCCCTTACCTATTTATTTTCATTTCTTATGCCAAGGTCATTATTCTTTTTTATGTATTTTGAGGATAAATATTAAGATTAATAGATTGTCAACATTGCGAAGGCTTAGTCTCTGGGACACAAGGTCATTGGGAAGCCGAGATCTACAGACACTGAACAGTGGCAATAAAAGCCAAGAACTCCACAACTCATTTTCATTTCAGACACAAACAGAATGGTTTTGCATCCCAAATGTGCAAAACAGCTTGATCCCTGCCCTAGAAACCCCAGAAGGTTTAAAGACTCTCACCAAGGCTTTAGACTGGGCTTACTTTCTGCATTAGTGGGTGCATATGTAGACCAAGTTAATAACGTTGAGTGAAAAACAATTAAAGAAAAAAAATATCTCTAGAGGGATTTCTCTACATCCTTGCCACTGGAGTGCAGTCATCACAACTCTAGATAAGGTTTTCTCCCAAAAACTACTCTACAAACCTTTTCTCTCACTAATCAGAGCTACGGCGCAGTCCCCAGTAGCAGCAGTGGCTACTCCTACCTGGAAATGCAGTTCACAACATTCAGGTGGGCACAAGATGCTGCTGGAGGTACACACCTTTAAGGGCTGTAAAATGAATGTGCCAAGTACAGAAGGGCATGGCAGAAGTGTTCCTTTTGCCCACAGCTTTCAAAATGCCTTGCAAAACAGGTATGCATTGGGCCATATATACCGAAGGGAAATAATAACAAGGAAGGGGAAGACTGTGCAAGGTGACCAAAAAAAAAAAAATAAAATTTAGAAGCCAAGGGTCAGGGTACCTGCGTTTAAACACCACTATGCTCTCCATTAGACAGAGGATAAATTCTAAGAAAGTGTATATTCTCATTAGAACTGGCATTAGAAATATTGAGGCAGCAAACATAAGCTTTTGTTTACCCATTCTCACATTAAACCACATCCACTGCTTTTTAAAATTATGCCCACTTCTAATAGAGTCGCATCAGCGCCTCGGGCAACATCCCTCATAGCTACAGACCAAAGGCAACTTCTGGTGCAGTTCTCATGCAGAGATGTACCTCGTTTATGCAAAGACCCAGTTTATACCTACGAGAGCCCAAAGAGCACCCTGCATACACTAACTGCTCCCAGAAGCAGTATGAGTTTCACAGAATGGGTAAAGTTGGAAAGGAACACTGGAGGTCATCTAGTCCCAGTTCAAGCAGGGTCCTCCACAGGATCTTACTGAGGATTGTGTCCCGACAGCTTCTGAGTATGCGGAAGGAAACTCCACAACCTCTCTGAGCAGCCTGTTTGAGTCATCAGTTTCCAGCAAATTAAACATTTTAGCAATTAAAGAACAAAAAAGAGAAAAAAAGTATTTTTCTTTCAGGTCACCAGCAAAAGTCCTGCACTCACCACAGGTCGTACAGCCCAAACAAAGACATACAGGTTGCAGATGTGATTGAGTCAAAAAATTGGGCTCCCTCTCAGAGCAAATTCCCAAGAACTGCAAGGAAGAGGCAAGCACGGTGGTTTCTTGTTAGTTTCTGACATCTGTACATCCAAATTAAGGACTACTCTCCCAAAACATATGCCAACTGAATAACCCCTTATTAGAACAGGCATCAATTATAACATCTGTAAGTCACTTCATAACCAAGTAAATAATCATTGACAAACCACACACCAATTACAACCACCAAGTGTTATGTATACAAGAGACACTAACCATCCTCAGGAGCCAAGGATGAGTCAGTTTGGGTGGATGGCAGGGGAGGGAAAGAGGGGGAACAGCATAATGTCTTCATGAATTAACCTAGTGTTCAGTATAGCACTTCAGACCTATAGGTGAATATTGTAACCCATCCAGTAACCCATTGGATCCCTAACATCCATCTAGAAACTGCTACATAAGAAGGCACTACAATGTCACTTCATCTCAATAATGACACAGAAGTGACTGAATATTAACCACACCAACCACCACAGCTTGTCCAAATATAAACACACCTAAATCTAAGCCTACAGCCAGTCATTCAATTTCTTTCAATAAAGGTCAGTGAAAAATAGGGATGTAGCCTACCTGGTGTCTAATAGGAAGAAAAAAAAAAACAAATCCCAACAGAAAACCACCAAAACACTGCTGTTAAAAAACTTTGTCCCAATATAAAGTGATACATCAAGCAGCCTTCTTCTCAACTCATACTGATAATGAGTAGTTTTCAGCTTCCCACACTGATGGAAGAAATAAAAAAGTCAGGACTGAACCCCTCAGACTGTGACAACCTGAGTCAGAACAGAAAGACAGAAAACTGGTTCCTTAAGAGCTGCACAATGCAAAGCCCAGTATCCCACGTGAAGTTATTAGTAGATCAGGAAATTCATCATTTTGGGGCACGCATACATAAGCTGAAGTAAACTAGGAACAAATTACCTCAAAAATGACAAAGCTGGCACTCTGGATGACATTTGGACAAATGGATATAAAGCTGCAGAGCAGAATCACATGCCTGGCGATGCCCAAATGATTAATATAACTTTGCTACTGGATGAAAATCCAATATATAGGTGGCAATTACATTCTTTTCAGTCATGGAAAGTTTATTTTGGAACTATAGAACCTCTTTCCTACTTCTTCACAAATGATACAAGTTCACCTTAAGCAGTGCCTTGGCATCCAGAAATTTGGCCAGCAGAATAGAATCAAGTGCTGGACATCTCTTGATGACAACTGAGGAGGGTGCAGTCACAACTGCCACGTTCACAGACCCGTCATACATGTGACATCTTAGTCATTGGCCACGTACAATAAGAGATAAGAGATTATCAGGCAACAAAATTAAAATGGTCTATCAGAAAAACAAAAAAAGTGCAATGATTTTACATCAAACTTCTCAGGAAGCAGAGTTGATGTCTCAGGTCATGAAACAGCCTGCTACAGTTAACTGACTTGCGTAAGTACTATTGAACAGCACCATCAGCAAACAATCGATCTATCCTCACACAAGAAATCTTACCTCTATGACTATCTATCATATCACGATCAACCAAGGTGTTTGCTCACATTGAAGCCAAAAGGATAACAGGATTCTCATGCTGCTATGATTAAACACGTATTATTACACACTAAATATACACCTATAGTTTTTTAAATATATAAACCATAAATAAATAAAACACATATGCACGTGTAAATGTAGGCAGCCACACGTACCACACACCAGCCCAGCTAACACACAGGCAACTCTCATTTCTACAATCACAACATCAATAAACAGCTTTGCACAGCTTAGTACAGGGTGTAGCTTGCCTACTACCAAAATCTGCTGTTCCTGTGACTAACGCTGCATGTTTTCCATGAGGGAGTATGTATAAAGGAAAATGTAAGGTTAATGCTAAGAACAACATGCTGAGGAAGTTGATAAATTTTAAATGGGAGGGCAGACCAATAACCCTACAAACTGTAGCAACTGCACTCTGTTTTTCAGCAACCAAATCAAAGTCTGGCGTGGGAAAGTTCAGTCAGTGCGCGCAAAGACAGACAGCAAATAAGTGTCACTGCACTTATGCATATCTTTGGTCAAATAAAGTGGAAAAAAAAAAAAAAGATGTTCCTGCCTTGGTCCTTCAGACATAAGAAGATAATTTTTAACTGAAACAGAATATACACAACGGAGATATAAGGCATCCACTCTATGACTATACTATAGCCATAAGACAGCTAAAAATTGTTTCGCTGGATGGCAGAGGGAGTTACAAGGCTCTTTGGAGACCATTTTTTTGGAAATACGAAGGTCACAGTTGAGCATATTCAAAGATGGATTGGAAGCAACCAGTGAAGTTGCTGAACATCCAGTTAAAGATACAATTGAACTATTCCCAGAATCATGCCTGAATCAGGGTTGCAAGACAGAAATAGTACATAGGAACAGAGCATACAGGCACACGTGAACAACGGAAACCAGCCAGCACAAGACACCTTTAGGGTGTGGGACTGGCAGGCTGTGCATTTGGTTGAAGGAAAATCATGTTGGACTGGCGACAAGCCACAAGGAGCAGCAGCTGGAGGCTGTACTACCTATTGGAGGACATACTGCAGATGAGAGAGGGAACGATGCACATTGCTCCATATTGCTTTCTGCTTTGGAGCTACCAGCTCGACAAGCCCTGCAGAATGGGGTATTTCTTCCCAAGCCCACCAGAAGAAGTTACTTCCCAAGTGACGGCCAGCACAGGCAGAAATGGGATGACAGCTAGGTAGGGCTGATGTTTTTCCACAATTGACAATCTCTAAACATAGGTAGTGTGCTGAAGTGCTGCTAAAAACTGGGGTGGTTGAGGAAGATGAACTCAGCAAAGGAGTTTGCCTGCTCAGGGGCATTTATGACTTTTAATTAGGCACTACCCTTCCCCTCCACCTCTTATTCAGAAGGGGAGATTCTCCAAATAGCCCAATGACACTAGAGAGAATAAGAGCTCCAACATGGAGAAATAGGTACCTCTACCAACTGAGAAGGATCTAGTGTGCCCCAGTACAGACAGACAGCAAGTATTGTGAACAAGGAAGGACAGCACAGACTGCATTCACAGTCACAGGCAGGGAGAGGCGAGCCATACAGGATCAGCACTTTTTCCTTAGACAAAAATTTACTCTTTACGCAGTCTTTCCTATTTGTTTCAATTTGGTTAGGGAAAAAAAAAAAAAAAGAAAACCCACAACAAAAACTCACAAGGATCAAATTACTCCATGATTTCCAGATTCTGAACCACAACAGCCCACTCGGGCCCCTCCCATCCAGGTATACGGCACACTAGAAATTTTATTTAAGAAGTCAGGAAGATTTGGTGGGTGTAGTGGGAGGGTGTATATGTGAGAGAGAAAACAACGCAGGCACCAAAGGCTAAACTTCAAAGGTTTGGGCTCTCTTAGGGCTGGGTCCAAGCCCCTGTCAGTGCGCCCAGGGAAGTGGTGGCAACATGCTTGGGACTTCAACACAACTCCAAGCTCTCACTTGAAAAGAACTCAGTCTTTGAAAGCAGTTTTTCTCATTTCACTGAAGCAATTACATTTATCAGGTATCATGATACTTACCAACTAAATTAGGATTTCTCTTACTTTTCTTAGCCCTCTCCAAACACCAGCTGCATACCTCTCATACCGAGTGAACGCAGAGAGCTCTTTATAACAATGCTTCAGGCTGAAGGAGACAACTTTATTGTAAACTCAAACCCACCACTACAGCACAGCTCTGGTCATTCCCTGTCTTCTACAGCAGAATTCAAATACAAATTTAAGAAGCCAGACATACAGCTGAAACTCTGTCATGAAACACTGATCATGGGATAAGAGAGCTCCATCAGCATGGGCACCAGCATTCCCCTGAATTCTCCATTCATCTCAATTAGTACAATGAATTGTTCCAAAAATCAAAACTTCAATTCCTCAGAATCCACACAATCTTTAGAAAAGAAGTACTTAGAAATCACATACTTACATATTTTATTGAGAATCACAGCATGACAGTGCCTGAGGCTCACAGACACAGTTACAGAGCACATTTCAGGGCAAACCTGACCTTCCTTTCACCCAAACCTCACCAGAACAGCTGGGTCTCAGCAAGTCATTTTGAAGCACAAGCATTTCCACCTGGACTTAATCAGGCTCATTAAGAGAACTGAGAACAAATTAACTCAACGAGATTGGGTTCTGTTGAAACATTTTAGTCCCTGGGAAACGTCCAATTCATAAAATGATGGACCATTTGCATCATAAAAGCTAACTATACTAAGAAGTTGTGGGGTATTAAATGATTTAATGAATTTTTTTCTTTTATGTTGGATGCAGTATGAGAGGAAGGAAAAGTTGCATACAACAGTATTTACAATTCCTTTTATTTTTCTCTACACAGCCAAGGCAACATGCTGTGGTTTCTAACTTACAAGATGCTGTCCTCTGCTTGTGTAATGCTGGCGCAACCATGACATACTAAGTTCTGCCTGTTTCTATGTTACTGTAATCCTAAATGGCTGATTTTCACCGTCTCTCCTCTTCTACTAGTTGTTCTGGAGTTACAGAAAGTACATCTCCTGTAATTACAAGAAAACTTTACCAAGGCCTTTAGCATTTGCTTTTCCATCTGGTTAACACTATTCCCTTGATCTCCATGAATTCCACTTTGCTTCAACAATTGCTCTTTCCAATCAGTTTTTAGAGTTGTAAGGTGAAAACACGCCATGTTACAAAGTGCTTTTGGAATTGTTCAGGGCCAGGTTGGATGGGGGAACCTGGTCTAGTGGAAGGCATCCCTGCCCATAGCAGGGATAGAGGGAGTGAAACTAGATGATCTTTAAGGTCCCTTCCAACCCAAACCATTCTATGATTCTGAGCTGTTTCTGTGTTCTGGAAGGTTTTGGTAACATGTGTTTTAAGAAATATATCTCTAAATCTCATCTAATCTAATCTCATCTCATCTAAACTGATCATCTCTACAGTTATTAACAGTGAAACCATTTTTTAAATTGATATCACATTTTATTTGTTCCTACCAACCTAACAGCACCTATTCTATATTAAACTAAAAGTGACTTCTCCCTAGATCAGAAGTTTAGTATTGCCTAATGTATATACCATTGTATATACCATTGTCTATGGTATTCATATTACCTCTTTGAGAGCTGGTATTAACCAGTGGTTTAAAAGAATCCATTTCCAAACCTCTTACCTCTTATTAGTTTTGCAACAATAGATTGTACTCACCAGTCAGGTTGCATTTCTGTAGATACTTTAAGAATAAGGCTTTTTCCACCAAGGCCTACTAACCTCCTGGGTGCTGAACATTTGAGACATATTTGTTTCAGTCATAAGAACTCAATCCACAGTTGTCCTACTAGTGGATGGAAAATCAGAGAGAAACTTTTTAATGAGCTGCTGTCACCTTCTTCTGTAAAGCTGGAGATTTCAGGTGAACTGTCCCTCCTACTTCTTATGATTGTTCATTTGTGAAAGTCAAAATGTTGTATTATTGGAAATATTCACTGGCCCCTGTGCTTTGTTCACAGTCATCATAAAGGATCTATTGCAAATGTGACAGCCATTAAATGACAGCCTTATATTTTGCCTTGCCTTGTATTTGCAGATGGAGATAGACCCCTAAAAAGAGATGCTTATTATTTGCTTTGCAACGCTCTTGCAGTGAACAGTTTACTACTAACTTTTGTTAGTATTCTAAATTCAATGGAATTCTAAATTCCATCTTGAATTTCATTTTAGGACGCAGGTTACCATAGGAAATATTTTGAGTAGCCTGGAGAGGTCATGACTTGGTGTTCACATTGACACTAGCCCAAAGGTGTGTCCCACTTCCAGGGAAGATGGCTTTTCCAAGCTTCTGAGCTTGCCCTTCCTTGACATCATCTGTGCAGTCTCCCTGTCCACACTTCCCCAAATGCTAAACAGCCGAAGTGAAGCAAAATGTTCAGGGTCAGCTCTAGAAAGCTTAACACGGTTCACTGCATGAGGCTTTGCTTGCCCCTGTCCCCTGGACATAATTTGATAAATGCTGGGATTTCAGATGCGTATGAAGAAAAAACCCACAGAGCATAACTTAGGCTGTGGTTTCACAGGCATTTCAAGTCAATATAAAGTTGCCCTGATGTTGAAAGCAGAGTTCCGAGCCTCACGTAACTCACATACTCCTGCCCTCGATCCTGCTTTTGTTCTACAGCCATAAGGCGATGGGATGAGTCCAGATCAGAGCACTAATCTAGTAGAAAACACATTCCTGTCTTTTTAGAGTTAGCGTTCATTTGGATTGGCAAATTGCTGCATTCCTCATCTAATCTGACCTTTAGAAAAAGTGTTTGTTAACTCTGAATTCATCTCTCAAGATTTACAGTGTGCTGTTCAGCCCTCTTAACACAGCAGCAGCACTCACTATGGAACCTTCCCTGTTCGTGCTGCTGTGCCACTTCTGCAACAGAGCCAAATGGCATCCAGTACAAGGAACAATTTGCCCTCATCCAGGTGCAGGCGTGTGACAGGCAGAAACTGACCCAGGGCTCTACTGCCCCAGGAGATATCTGGGCATTCCCTTTGAAGGACACCCACCCTTCCCACCACACTGCTGGGTTGCAGGGAGGCATCAGACCAGATCACAGATCCTTCCCAGGGCGGGCAGCTAGAAGGGCCATAGTCCTCTTTTCGCTTCCCCACATTCACTCATCCATGGGAAACTGCTGCCAAATGTCATCAGCTGGAGTACGAATGCTAGGAAGAACAAGAAGTCCAATTTCAGATTTGACAGCATTTAGGAGATTCAGAGCTGTACATGCACACCCCAGTCGGCCAGAGCTCTGAGATCACTGCAGGGGCCAGAGCCACCTGCCATCCCCATCCAGGAAAGCAGGAATTTTAAAGCAATGAAAAATTAGTTCATCCATGGAAGGCTCTGAAGGTTCACATATATATGTGGATAAAAGAAAGCCTTAATAATGACAAAAGCCAGTTGTTTGTACTCCTCTGCAACAATGGAATGGTTTTCACAATGCTATTCAGCTCTCTTTGCATACAGTACAGGGAATCCTTTCCCAACATTTAGGTGTAGTTGAAGGCTAATCAAGATCTCATAAGTTACCGGCCTCTTACTGTTATTGAATTTCCTTCTATTTCTTATCTTGAGTAGCTATTACGATTCCAGGTATTCAAGTGAACGTCATTCAGAAAAGATAAGGTAATAATCCACTGATATAGGACCCTCGTATTTAGATTTCAGCATATCCAGCTCCCTGTTTATGTTATTAACCATGGTAGAAAAAAGGTAGTTTAAATTACCCTCTATTTCCTTCTCAGATGAGGTACAGAATAGAAATTACTCAGCAGATGTCATCAATCCCTCTTCAACAACAGAGATGAGAGTTGCCAGAGTAATTTTGCTTGCTTTCCTCAGGAATGTAAATTTTGCAGGGATTCACCCCAAAATGCCTCCATTAACATCTCCATTAAAGCCCTTTGAAAGGAGAGATTAAATGATTCGTATCCAATATTAAATCATTAATTTTAATAAAGGAATTAGACCTAAACCCCAGTGTTCTTCAGAACATATGCTGCAAAAAATTACACAACCTGCTAAATCTATGCCAGCTGATAACGAGCATTTTCCTTAACATTCAGAACTTCTCAGACGATGCTGAGCTTTGCCACATAACCATTACTTGATTTAAGTAAACCAGACGAACTAACTATTCATGGATACAGTCACATTAAATATACTCTATCTAGATTTGCACCTTCCCTTTAATGTTGGTATCTGTTCAAATGGCACAAGAAATATTCAAGGTTCGTGTGAGTAATTTATAATCACCAATATAGAAAAGCAGTTTTAAAATATGCCCAGAATATCCCAAAGAACTGTGGAGGAAACAATGTTTCCTCAAACAGAGCAAAACCCACACAAGAGGGATAAACCAATCTAGCAGCTTGGTGGGGAGAGGCTTTTTCCTCCATCCCATCACTCCTGCCTCTTTTCTGGGATGTGGGGTTCTACCTCCTCCTCCTCCTCCCTTGCACCAGCTCTAAAAATCCTCAAACTCCTGAGTGACCCACTTCAACTCTACTCCAGCAGAAAACAGCATTTTTTTTTTTCTGCCTGGTTAATAAAATCCATCAACGCCCAGGCACACGTGGTGAGCACCAGAGCTGGCTGGGGGTGAGTGGACCTTTTGGTGGCAGTGGACAGAGCACCCACCCTGGGCCACGTAGTGCAAGCAGGGTGCCAGGATGCTCTACCTGAGCTGGCTCACGGAGCGTGTGAGAAAGGGCCAGGCAGGAGCAGAGTGGAGAAACTGCTCTCTTCTGGTGGGGGCAACCTGCCACATCACCTTGAGTATGTAATTTTCATCCCAACCCTCCACTTACTTCTTTAGCAGATGAGCACTCACAGGTCTGGCTGTGGTCATTCAGGATATTCCTGCCTCTCTCTGGACAGGTACCAACCAGCTGCAAAGTTGGCAGAAGGGACAACGTAACTATACTTCAGATGCAATAGTGGAGAGCCCAGTATCTTCACTTTAAAATTCTGAGGACCTGAGTTTAAACTGAAGGAGCAGAAAACGAAGTTTCAATTTCCAGAGTTGATGTGCTGCCAAGGTCTGGAGGCCCGGCAGGCAAAACCTGGAATGTCCTACCTTATTAATGACAGAGCACCACCACCTGAAGCTCCTTCAAGTAAGATTCACACTCAAAGTCAGCGAGACAGACCACACAATTAAAATCATATAGTACAAATCCCTTAGCTTTTATGCTATACTAGCAAAATGAAAAAAATGAAAGCACATTTTGATCATAAACACAAGTAAAATCTCAGGCCTTCTTTGAAAATGAGGTTGTCAAATGCAGCCTCTTTGAAAAAAGCCAAGCTGCACCCCTAATGATGGGATGGGGGCAATAAATGGAAGGAGGGCAGTAATTTCTTTTTTGAAGTCATGTGGAGTTGCATTGGACATTTAAATGATACTCTGGAAAAGGGCTCATCCTCCACTATGTATTTCACCACTGAGGCACTGGTTTGCTGCATTCTGCATTCAGCAGTCAGCAACCTCCTAGCTCCTCGGGGGACTGTGCAGCACCTCCAGCTTCTACACTTGAACTGGAGGTAAATGTGGGTGTACAGCAAAATCAGCTCACACTTCAACCAGGATGCACTCAGCGAAGGGCAGCACTCCCCTGCTCCGTGGCTCACTGCTGTGAGTATGTTTGGTGCTATGCAATCCATCCAGCTGTGCGTTGATAGGAGTTACAGCACACTGCTACACCTGACAAAGGCAAACTGAGGAAAGTCACACAAATGAAAAGCCCCCAGGAAACTGAACGGATTAGGGAGTAAAAATCAAAACTACCAATTCAATACATTTGAAAATCCCCTAATGATCATACCAAACTGTGGTAAATCAATTCTTATTCCGAGACCTATACCATTACATCTATTTCTACTAAGTTAAGTACTTGATGCAATTTCTTTCAGACTATAAACTGAAGCCAGCAGGCCTCAGTCCTAACCAATAATTAGTAAAATCTCCATTTTCCAGATCCTCAGAGTCATTTTAAGTGACCCAACTATTAGAGATACATCACAACTCTAACAGGCAATAGCAGAGACTTTAGAGTTCCTTCTCAACCCAAAGCTCTTGAAGAAAACCAGTTTAATTTTTACGCAGTTTATCAATTTATTGCAAAGTATGAGAAAGTTCTGAATGGCCTGCCCAGCTTTGCATACACTGCTGAATTTTGAAATGAAAGCAAGAGAACATTTGCTTAAGTCAACAACATAAAGTCACTAGTTTAAAGGTTAACACTTGATTGTGCAGCACAAGAAACACAGAGTTTTATCTTCCCAGGAGTTCAAGGACTCCTGGTTTTCTGAACAGCGGCACACAGCGCTGCAACAGACTGGGTTGCAGCACACTTTGGAGGTACAAACAGAACACGGTGCAGGACAGGTGGCCTCAGAGTATCACTCACTTGGAGCCAGGCAGAGGGCAGCTCAGGCCCAGCTCTCCCCACACACTGGCATGCCACGAGCCTGCTAGGAGACACTGGCGGGCTATCACCCATGCTGTCCTGGCAGCCTAACACACAGAACGCTGGCGCTGACACCAGCGCGGTTGTGTTTCACATGAGGCAGCTGCCGTAAAGCTTCGAGAACTCTTCTTCCAGCCAGGAGACACCAAAGCCAACCTCAGCACCCTCACCAAAATCCTGCTTTACGAACGGAAAACCACAAGGAAGATGAAAGTACTGCACTGATGGAGTACAACTGTCCTAGGTAAGTGAAATATAGAAATAAATAAGGTCCTTATCTACTGTGGCAAGAAAAAGGCAGGCTCAGGGAAAGAAGTTGGCAAGGGAGAGAAGTAAAAACCATACATAGAGAAGACACCAAATCTGAAATTAAATGAGACGTGCACACCTGATTAATGCAGTTTTAGTGTGACAATTAGCTCCAAAATCCCAAAAGAGAGTTAAGGCATCATCTTAAGACACCAGTCAAACCAACAACTATTCTCTGTTCCTCAAAAACAGTGGCAAAAGCCTGTTCCGTGCAGTCAGGGCATCTGTACCAGGGATGCCTGGGGAAGGACCCAATGGAGCTAAGGGCCACCATGCAGCCAATGACAAAAAGAAATTTCATCAGAAATTAAGTCTGGGAATCAAAGGGAGCAATTCTGAGCCAAAATGTCAGACTGATCCATTAAAAAAAGGTGATTGCTGTAGCTGGGCTGTGTTGTCATACATTGCTTACGTTTGTTTTAATTTTAAACTAAGTGTCAGTCCAAGGTTTGTTACACAAACATATGGCACCAGTATTACATTCTACCTTGTATTTATAGAAAGTGCTGTGGCAGTCCAGGCAGTGCAGAGATGCCATAATGTTAACAACATTTATTATTAGTATGACAAAAGAACAAAAATAAGCTGGTAGAAATCATGACTTAAAACTTTAAGGGACTGACTGGAATAAGGTGCCAAAACTGTGGAGATATTAGCTAAAATTCCTCCAGTATTAATGCACTCACAGTCTCCAGGCTGCAAAGTACTTCATTATATAAATATAACCTCAAAAAGGTAATTTGTTTAAAACCCAAGCCCTGAAAACTGATTAACACATTTAATGCTAGCCCTATTAACAGATATGCCCTCAGCTGGGTGATGGGAGCATTGAGGCAGAAGTCCACATTCCTGTGAGTGATGAGGAACAAAGCTTTTGGGACAAAGGGTAAACTTTAATTATGCCTTTTTATTACCCAAACTGCCATTTCCTCCTTGCCCCAAACAAGCCAGGAAGGCTAATGGCACACTCATATAGCCCCTGAAGCAATGTGATTGATAAATGCCATTACTAGATTTTTCCACTCCAGCTGTTAGCTACAAGCAGCAGACCTTCGATTCTTCATCCTCTTAAAAATAAAAAAAAAAAGACCAAAAAAAAAAAAAGGCAGGATACAGTACACCCCTGACATTCCCGAACCTTCTGGAAGTGTTTATTAACTTTGGCCACCGACCAATGACGGCTGCAGGAGTGTACTGGAGCAGCAGTGCAAACTGGTTAATCTGTAGCTAGACATATCTGTGATTGGGGGGGGGG
>VZRE01004039.1:0-38555 GCA_013396775.1 Cephalopterus ornatus
TTTCCCTTGTATTCATAAAAGGGGTGGGGAGAAGAGAGACTGCGAACTATAAAGTTTGAGCATTCAGTGAGAAAACCAAACCCAAACCATTACACTTTTATTCTATACCAGCTTATATAGACTTGAACCTCAGCCAAACTCAGTATCAGATCATGCCTCCTTAACTGTTGGTTTGACATATTTTTCTGCTGGCTGAAATAAGGAAGTGAAAAAATAATAATTAAAGTCAATCAAATAAGAGGGAATGAGTTTGTATTTTTAAAACGTTACTCCTAAAGGGGCATGAAAAAATGTAAATTTGGACACTGAAAACTGTCATCCTAGGAAAACTGATTAACTTAGCAGTAGGTAGAAAAAGAGTGCTGGAGGCCAAAAAGAATCAGTTTATAAAAGACATACAAAGTTTGGAAGGCATCTAGAAAGGGACAGGCTCTTTTAAAATGTTACAGGAATTAAGCTCTACCTGGGGCAAATTAAATGCCTTAAATACTACCAAAAAAAAAATCCCAGATCAAGGCTTGGAAATAGTCAAAATGAGGCTGTTACTAGACAGGGAGTAAAGCCTATTAAAATGTAAACCTGTAAACTAGGAATAGAATGGCAGTGACAAAGAATATGAGAAAATTTTGGCTTTGCTACCTGAAAAGTAGTGCAGGAGCGTACGGGAGAATTAGATAGTAGCTCGGTAAGAGCTCTATATGTCCTGTCAACAGCCATCTGCCTGTCTGTGCCTCTTGCAGTAATGTCTTTTCTGGTTACTTGTGACGATAGACACAAAAGTATTTATTTGCAGGGTTAGTTTTTATGGATTATCTGAAGAAGCTAAATAAACTGTTTAATGAAGTAACAACATGGGATAATCTGACTTTCAGTAATAAAGGACATTAAAAATACAACACCTCAACCTTGCTGGGTTTGCTTTTGACAGACTTTTTGTTTTCAAATGCAAGATCAGAAAAGGTGTCCACCCTCCCTTTGTCTGTACTTGGAGGGTGTGTTGAAAAAAACAAACAAAAAAACCCAACATGGGAAACTAGAGACTAGGCTTCACAGCTGGAAAACAAACATGATTTTAGGCTGATGATATGAGGTTAATTTTTATCAATTTTGTTATTTCTTTCTGAAACACTGGTCCCAGTCTTGCAACACATTAAAATCCACAAGGAAATTTTTATTATGTCAATTAAAAATTGTCATAGAAAGGTCATCTATAATTATTTGAATGGAAATTAAGAATATTTATTTAAAGCAATGAAAAATAAAGAGGAACAATTAGTGAAAATTACTCAGCAGCTCAGTAATATTCTGTGTAATTTGTTATTTATAGTACACTAGCAAGCTCAAAGTGCTAGATACATAATTAAACTAAAAGCCCTACTGGCACATGGGAGACAGTTTCAGCCTTAGTGGCTGTACTAAGTTTGTGTTAGAGCAGGAGAGGAGGGAGAAAAGGGCAAAAGATTTCACAATGTGCACTAATATGAGAAATAATAAGAGATGTGCACTGATGTGCTCGATGTCTGGCTTCTGTTGGCTTCTCTGGCACTGTGGCTGGACAATCCCCACTGCACCTTCAAAGCAATTTTCCTTTTAGATTTGTGTCCCCAGGGTGCCAAATTTCTCCTTCTGTTTTCTGAGCAGGATTTCCAAACTGCAAAGTACATGGCACTCAGACTCCCTGAGAAAATAAATGCTATTATGGAAACACAATTAATTTATTGCTTATTTTGTTCCCATTTCTTTACTAACTGCTGCCTTGTTATGCTTGCAAGTGTGTAGAATGCTTACACTGTCTTTGCCGTCTTCTTCTTTGTGTCTTTCTCTGCTATAACTTCTAAGGAATGTACCTTTTTAGTTCTTGTGTAATATTATTTATAAAAAAATTAAACCATTTATAAAGTTATTAAGCACTCTTGTTAAGAAATTTGTTACTCTTTTTCTTTTCTTCCACCAGAGGACTAAGAAGTATCCCAAGTCTCTCACAGTTTAATAGGTTAAAGTATTTGTGGCTTAACAACAATAAGGTAATAAGATATTAATTTAAAGAGCAGAACAATGCATCTATTCTCCCTGATTATTATTTTGTAATTTTTTTAATGTAAAGTATTATATAATTGTCAAAATAATAAATTATTTTTAATATTCAGTCATATTTAACTGTCAAATGTGAAAAGATTTTTTTTTAAATATATTTTCCTTTAGATTCTCATCAGATTTATAAATGGTGTTTATTTAAGAAGCTGAGGTTTTGTGCTAATTCCTCAGCAATAAAAAGAAAGCAGTTCCCAGTGTAGCTGGTGTACCCCGCCCAGCAGAGCGCAGCTCTTGGAGCAGACCAAGGGGTGATGTGGCTGTAGGACAGGAGTGGACGGCAGGAAACGCGTAGCTCTTGTTTCGTGCCCTTGCAGACGTGCAGAGTTTATTTTCTGGCAGGATGGTGGTCAAAGTGAGGCTCCTGTTTGCCCTCGTGCACACAAGTGTGACATAAAACTCTTTGAAATGAGCTTCTCCCTGTGAACGGGAAGCAGCACTGGAATGCTGGGGATGATGGGGTATCTGCTGCTGTTACACAGGTTGTTGTGCCACCTTAACTTGTTGGATTTAGGAGATATCCAGGCAAGAGGTTAGAGTGGGACCACATGAATTTCTCTTGTTTCCAATGGAGTGTATGGCCCTAAATCAGTTACACAAGCCACATGCCTTACTTTCTCCGTCTGTGCAAATCCAGATTGCAGTATTTATTATATCCCATATGGGTTTTGAGACAGTGTTCTGGCAGAATCTCGAGACAGTAGTTTCCAGCCTGTTGTAAGCACATTGTATGTTACACAAAATCGTCTGCTTGACCAGTAGAATTATCTGATTTAGAAATCTCCATATCCATAGCCATCCATTATTAAATGGTTGAATTGAATCTAAACTTTCACCATTAGCCACTGGTAATTAAAACGCAAGAAAAATAATAAAACCCCAAGAATTCTAACCTACTTTTAACTATCTTAATGTACAGTAGTTTACATGACTTTCAGAGTGAGCTCAACTTCTTCAAACACCAGAGTTGCTTGCTCAGGTAAATAAGTAGATCCGTGAGCAGCAGAAAAAATAAATTTACATTCCATGTCTCTTTGGAGTGTATGTATATCTGCTGCCCCGGGCTAACATCAATTATATGGCATCTTATGTCAACTTCATCAAAAGATCTGTGGTTATCCAACTATTTTCAAAAAAAGCAAAAGTATAGATACATTAAAAGATTGAACACAGGTATAATAAGGGTTTTCCTTGTATTTCTAAAGGACACTAAAGAATAAGAAGAAATGGCCTGATGACTAAGCAGAACTAATCTTGCTGACCATAAAAGATAAATCAATCTGATTTTTGTCCAGATGTCAGTTTTTTACCTAGGCAGTAAGAAAGAGTGTTCTTCTGTTGTTCTGTATAACTTGTGTGGAGAAGCCACTCAGTTGCTTTTCTTCAGAGAAGTTTCACTTGAATGCTGTAATAGAGGAAGCATATTTTTCTGTACTCAATAGTTTTATCACAAAAAAAGTAAATTTCAGGTGACCCTAAAATTGAAACTTGTCGAAGACAGGGAAACACCACAATACAAATGAGTGGAAAAACCTCTGTCTTATGCTCTTCCTTCCAGCTTTCAGATGCTGTTAATGCATGGAGTAAAGCACATTTGTTTTAGAGTCAGTGGCACAATTCAGGGACATTCTCCTACTAACAAATAACTTTGCATCCCAGAATTCAAAGGAGCGTCAGGAATAAAATTCTGCTTGTTGTTCTTGCATTTAAAATGTAGGATAAAAACTTGGGCACCATTAGTACTCTCTGTTCTCAGCGATTGTAATGGTCAGATTGTTATCTCATTGCAGATACTTTACCTTGCGCTGGAGGCACTGAGCTCCAGGCAAGGGGATGTGATTTCATAGGGACCAACGATGACTCTTTATGGGAAAAAACCCATGCATATTATTTTTTCTGTAATTGTAATTGATTCTCTAAATCTCATTAAATGACATTTTTGGAAATTTAGAACAAATATGTGCTCTTTGGACCTGCTGGTCAAGGAACAATTTAAAAAAACTAGATGCTTGGTTTATTTCAAGGATATATTTCAGGAATATCCTTAAACCAACACAGAATTATTGTGTCCTACAAGGGTCTCCTCACAATAAAAATTATTTCAAATGTGAATAGAAGGAAAAGAAAATGTGAAGGCCAGTCACTCAAGGAAATCTGTTTCCAAATAAAAATATTAAATTTGTAGTTCAAAAAATTTGGTAAGATTGTACTGCATATATTTGATGTGTAATTAGTATTTCTAATGAAGATTAATTAATCCTTAAACCAAAAGTGTTAAACAGAAATATAGGAAACTGTAGTTTTGCAGTTTTCAAGAGACCTTTTTTATAATTCTCCAATGTTACATTTAGATTGACATATAATAGTTTGCCTAACTCTAATTTCAGATACAAGATTTAAGTTTCTTGATCAAAAACTATTGCTTGACTGAACTCTACCTCAACAATAATGAACTGACAGATATATCAGGTACCAATATTCCCTTTTTAGGTTGTTAAGCAGAGGCCTATACTTTCTTTTCCATGTATTGGCATTAAAATTTATAAAACTTGATGATACCAAGTAACTTACTGGTTGAAAGCTCCTGTTTATGCATAACAATACATGTTAATTATTAGATATTTAATTGTTCCAGGATACTTGAGTGGCAATAAGATGATATGTTTATCCTGGTTTAAGGGATGAAATGTCATTCACTTTATGTCAGGCAATTGTAAAATATTTTTGATCTTACATGCACATATTGCATATTGAGAATTTATAACGAGAAGTATTTTGCAAAGTTAATGCCAAACTTATTTTATTTCAATATTTGCATTTGCCTCTTACTTCTATTTCGATTTTGCTTGCTGTTGTAGATGAAAGTGGCTGTACCAGACTCATAAATTTGTGAATGAAGAGGCCAAAGCATAATAACTTTCTATGTATTTTAGACATTTTAAATGTTAATACTTTATTTTTCTCTGTCCCTATAAAATGCAGGGATTAATGATGTTGATTAGGTTCTGTGAGACTTTGAGAAAAATTAATGTTTGAAATACAAACATGGATAAAAGAGACAATACAGACAATAGGAAAATATGGGTAAACAGAAGGGTATCCTTTATAGGGAAATGTGAGTAGGAAATATTGTACAGAATTTGGAAAATGAGATGTCCAATACTGATGTGGTGTGAGGACGTGAACAAATAGCCTGAGACAACCACAACGATATTTTGTAATAACTTTTTAATATGTCTGTAATTACTTGAAACTGAACTATTTTCTAAGGAATTCACCATTTATTATTTGAGAGGCAAAAGGTAGTATTAGTGATATACTATTGTGAGGCAAATGTAATATTAGGTCAAGGTCAAAGGAAGTGAATTAATCAAGGATTACTGGGATATAGGAGGAAGGAAGGGAGGAAGAAGAGAGGTTGTAGTTGATGCTGATTTGTTGATGCAATAGTAATGTGGACAAATGGAAAGAACTGGAATGAAAAAAAGTTAGGTCTATGTTTAAAGGATATGATGAAAAAATATGAAAGGGATATTGAATGTCTCTACATTTTTTTTAAATTAATATCTCATGCAGTGCGTTACCAAAAGGCAAGCATAGATAGATAACTAAATTATCAAATTCAATGTGCAGCATAACAAAATAATTATCTAATAGAAGCAGTCTGTTGTGATGAGAATGCTAAATTATTTTTCATTTCATTTCAGGTGCTCTGAAACACTTATGTTCGTTACAGATTCTGTTTCTTCACAACAACGAGTTAAAGAAACTTGGCAAAACAGTGAAGGAATTGAAAGGAATGATAAGCTTGCATACTCTAAGTAATACCTTAAATTTATTCTGCAGAACAGCAACTAGTAGCTTTTTAGTTTCTTACCAGGATGGCTCTTGTCTGTTTCTGCATCATTTGCCAATAGCTTTTGAAGCTAATTATCAATTTCAACCAAATTTGGCAGATTTGAAGAAAGGGATCTCTAGGACATGAAAATTCCACAAAGAGTACCTCAACTGAGAAAAAACCTGCTAAGTGAGTTCAGAAGTTAACTCTTTTTGGCTGCTGGCTAGCCAGTATCCTGGATGAGTAGCTTGGAGGGTGTCAAAGCAGTTTACTGCTGCCTCTTTGTAAGGGAACAGGGGAGTACAGTGAGATTATCATAGAGGTAGAGTTGAAAAATAGGTGTTATTGTTGTTGAGACTGTGAGTGATAGGTTATAGAACCTAAATTCCTGCCTCATTAATTCTGTTGCTTATAGAACTCCCTTTCTGCATCTCTTTGGCCGACGGTGGATTTCTAGAATCTAAGAATAAGTACACTTAGGTATTCTTCACAACAATATTCTTATGTTAAGTGGCGTATTTTCTGATGTACTGGCTGGAATCAAAAACAGCGCCATCTCTGAAATTTCAAATTAAGTTACACAAGACAGTGTTGACGCCACTAAGTTACAATGTAAGAACTAGCCTCCAGGGAAAGTAGGATTATATGTTATTAAGATACTGAACGTGAAAATGTAAACGGTGTTTTCCGTGGTTCCTAAAGGAATGTCAACATAGGTCATGACAGACGCTCAGTACTTGGAGAAAACAGGAAACAATTTTCACACCTTAGTGACAGCTGACGAGGTGAATGTCACCAAGCCGTAACACCTCCTTAAGCATTCGGAAAACCCAATGTCTGATTGTGGGAAAGGAAAATATGACTTAAAAAGTACACTTTTAATTGAACTTGACACTGGGCCAAAACTAAAAAACAAATCAAGTGTTTAGGAAGACAACATGTCAGCCAAATTATAGTAATTTTTTTCATTATATGCAAGATAGAAAAAAATAGCCCATTTAAGAATGCAGTTGTTTGAAGTGATTAAGCAAAGTCTGGACAGACATCCTATGTATGAATGGTGCAGTCACTTGAATTTAATGTTAGCCCTACAAATTAACAAGGAGCTTCAACAAGCACAGGAAGTTTGGTGTACTTGTTGCAACCATCTGTGGGAAATACATAGCAGATAGTTAAAGTGCTGCTGAGTTATTATGAATGGCAGTCACAAAGGCATAGTGAAAACTGAGTGCAAATTGGACTGGCCACCACCATAGAAAAGGAAGTGTTTGAAAGGGCAATCAAACAATATATAGAATATACCAATCTACCCTAATTAAAAAAAAATTGTTCAAAGATTTGTACAGGAGTAAACAGTAACAGTGGAAGAAGCTTAATAATCTTAATAACCATAACTTTAAAGTAATTTCTTCTTCACCTTTGCAGTCATGAAAAAATTGTAAATGTGTTTGATTCAAGGAGATTTCATAATAATGAGTTCTCAAGTTACCCGTACTTTATTTGTTTAATAAAATGCACTGTTATATTTGAAGTAAATTACATCAGTAAATGAACTAAATAAATTTTAAAAGTCATGTCCTATATATCATATCATATTACTATATAATTTCTATGCCTCCTTGCAATACTAAGAAATATGAAATGGGTGCAGAATTTGCACTGTGTAGCTTTGAAAAGGGCTGTGCCCGTAACTAACTTTTATAAAACAAAACCAGTGACAATTCTCACTGTTACGAGGTAGATCTTTTTTTATTGCCGACAATCTGATTTAAAAAAAACCCCAAACACTTGCTAGCCTTCATCCAAGCTCCTGGATGCTTAACAAGATTTTATAGTTTTGTAGCTCTTGGGAAGAACAGAACTATTAAAACACACTATTATTGTTCACTTCAGGAGTAGCAACCAGCTGCCAAAATGTTGCGTCTCTCTTCTTGAAGGCTCTCTTGTGATTTTTAGCCACTGCCCTGCACTGGATGTGTAGCAGAACACAATCCTTCACCAGGCCTTTAGGGAAGACACTCAGCTTCGAAAGATTTACTGCACGTGTTGCTCACAACTGCAGCCTTTGGGAGACTTCTAGGGTTCCTTTATGGGCTCACCTCGTGCTCACATTTCCCTTTTGGAATCCAAGATTTTTGTTACATACTCTGTAAATGGTCTCAACTGATTTAGTGTACTCAGCTGATAACATCCTGCTGCTAGACCTCAGAAAACTCTGTTCTTCACTATGATTCTGCCCCATGTGGCATCAGCACGCTGTTTTCCTACACAGCAAATAGAGAAAACAGACAAAACTGTGGAGGAAGAAAGCATTATCCCTAATTTGTAGAAGTAAAACTGCATGACCTTGACAAGAAAATAGATAGCTGAGCAAGGAATTAATCCCAGATGTTTTGTAAAACAAGACCATCTTGATCTGTACAATGGTTGGATTTATTGTAAAAATAAGCAGTAAAAAAATTCACATTCTCTAAAAAAAACCTCTACATCAGTGTTGATGAGGACGGATGTGATCCAACTAGATTCACAAGTGCCTAGTGTCAGCCCTGGTTTGTGCCTTGGAAAGATCTCTTTTGAATCTTTATTCCATTCCACTACCAAACATACCTACCTTTAGAGATCTTTCTGAAATATTTTTCTCTCTGGAATGCAATTGCATATTTTCTTGTCTCAAGAACAGAATTATCAGATATATGCATAATATTCTTTCTGATCAACATTTTATGGAAAAAAAATAGCTATATAATACTTTGTTCAGTAAAAATGGAACTTTCTTTTGCTGCCACCTTGTGGGTTTCTTACTAATTCTAAGTCAGTGACTTTTAAAAGTTTGTTTAAGAATTATAATATTTTAAGTTTTCCTCTAAACATGTGAACAGGTGTTTTCTGTGCAGGAGATACCAAAAATGCCTGTTCCAGCCTTACTGCATCCTCAAAATAACTGCTAAATTGCGTCAAGCACTGAGCTCCCTTTGGCAATCATACTTGTCGCGAAGAACATGAAATGGTGTCTTGTAGTTTAGAAATCCATGTGGAATATTTTCAGACTTTTTTCTACTTCTACTATCTCTTATTTGCTTCTGTAATATGTAATCCCCCCCCAGCTGCTAAAATTACATGTAACAGGATTTTTTACCCTAGAGTATTAGCTACAGCTTCTCCTCAAAAAGAGAAAACCAGATCCATGTAGCATAGTTTGTCAGAATTGTAGCAGAATTGTCAAAATTATTAATTTAAGATTTTTTTTTCTCTCCTCTGATCTCAAGGTGGCAGCCTCCTGATTATTTTTACTGTTTTAGAACAGCATTTGTTAAAGGAGAAAAATAGAATTATTATGTCTTTCATTTAGAAAAAAACCCCACCCAACAATAGTTGTTTGTTTGTTAGCTGATCTGGGAATGAGCCAGTTTCTATTTTAATCGATCCTGGATATCACTGTCATGAAATAAACTGATTTGGCATGTCAGCTAGGTAAGTGTTCCACATGTGGCAAAGCAGCAGCACAGGACTGATACCTGTCTCTGTTGCAAAGGTTTGGCTATACAGGTGAAGTGAACCTGAACATAGGCTTTCTAGTCAAGTTGCTAGTGGTCTTGTGTAGCTCAGTATCTCAAGGAAAGCTATTGGGGACCCAGGTTCTGAAGAACTTAGATCGAATTAAACATTTTACTCTTAAGTTTCTTGAGTTTTCAAACTCATCATCTTTCAAAACATAGCAAGACTGGGTATTTGCATTTTATATTGTGTCTATGGGATAAAGCACCTTTATATCAGCTCTGAAAAAGCTGTAGGTGTCCTAAAGCCCATCTGATTTTAATAACTCCTTCCCCCTACAACTTTTATGTCTTACCTTTAAGCTGTCACACTCAAAAGACCACTATTATTTAAAATAGACATCAGCTAACAATACATAAGGAAATCAAACGGAAGCACGTAGGTGCTGGGTTTTTTCTGTATATCTTAAAAAATGGAAAAACCCTCAAAGGTTTGGACTGCATGATGACAATTTGCTCAGTTCTTGCCTGTGGTGTTTTGCATATTATGCAATAAGCCAACTTGAAGTCCATGTTTAGTTATTTCATGCACGTAAAGAGACTGTGCTTTGTTTGCCCAGCATAAGAACAATTTGAATTTGATAATATATTGTACAAAATCTTTGGCTCCTAATTTTCCTTTCATTTTCCTGCCTTGCAAAGTTTTTGTTCTTTTAATGGGTTTGGTTTTTTTGTGACGTTGTTTGTTTTTTTCTGTATACATTTTGCAGACCTATTCCAAAACCCTCTGGCATATGATCCAGCCTACCGGCTTTATATGATACACATCCTTCCTTCAGTTCAGCTCCTTGACAGGAAGTGTAAGGATTGCTTTCCTCTTCTCACAAAGCATTGACAGTTGCTTTTGATTTTAATCAGTTTGGAAAAACAGGTGAAATTATCTTGCCTGTTCTTTTACATGCATTTTTTGATATAGTGAAAGATCTAATGAGCAGACACCCATTTTTTGCAAGATTTGTCAAGTGAACAGAGTTTGCATGGCATAAACAGTTTACTTTGTCAGAGGCTTTTGATTTCTGTCTTTTCAAACTGAGTATGCTTTTCTTGTATCTTGGTCTACTTGGATAAGACAGATAAAAGCCTGTGCTTAGAAACATGTACCTACATTTGTGCATTCTCACGGGCATATTCACATGGGTGAGCATGTTTACTTAGGTATGGATAATATCCTCAGCTGTCTACATGTTTCTGTACACTTTAAATATGCACATTTCTTGATGAGGAAGATTCAGACCACGCTTTCAAATATAAATATTCATAAATCATCAGGAGCTCTTTCACAGATTGTTTACTGTAAATTCTACAGGAAAAAAAAACTGTCTTAAGAATAGCCAGATGTTAAATCAGTGAAACCATAAACATGTCACAACAAACCTAGAAAATCACCTTTGGCGATTTTTGCCTCTGCTGTTGGAAAGCTATGTGATTGGCAGGAGAGCACTGACAAAGGGGTTGATTCCTGCCCCAGCTCTGCCTTATAAGAAAGTAGCAAGGAAAAACAGGGCCATCTTGAAAACCTGCTCTCAGTCTCTGAGAGAATCAGGACGTAGGACTTGAGCAAGGCAGATGCAGGACATTTGCAGGTGCTGGAAGACTGCACAGCTCTGTCATGAAGGAAAGCCTGTGGACGGGCCACAGGATGTGCCAGGGGCTGATGAGGAACTGCTGGATCTGACCACGTGGCCATTTGCTTACACTGTCCCTTTGCACTGGTACCTCTGATCTCGAGTATTTGGTCTCGAGTTAACCGCTGTGCTTAACACGTCTGTCAGACTATGTTACTAAAAATCACTTTAGACTGGGGAGTGATGAATGAAGCTTAATGTACTGAAAAATATGTGTTGCATTTACATGTCTAGAAACACTTCCGTAAAACTTCCTGGACTTAATCTCCTAAATACAGTTCTACTGCAATCAGTCCTGGATTAAGACTTGCAATTATTTGTATCAAGCTGTATCCTGGACTTCCTACTTAGTGAACTATTTCTCTAACATTACAAAGCTTCTTCACCATCTGTGGAACATTACCACGGCATAGTCCTGGCTGTCGCCTTTACATGAGACATGTGCTCACACTTCTGTTACCTTCAGGCGTGACTACTGCAGTTCCTTCCTAATTGGTCCCCTAGACACCATGACTCCAAAACTTCCCTGCATTCAAAATGCTTCTGCCAGTTACTCATTCTAAAGCTTTAGCTCACCTCTGTTCCATAGCTGAAGTACTGGATTAGTATAAAGTTCACATAATTGAAGTTATTATCCCCAATTTGATTTAACAGCCTTAAACTGTTTGTTTAAAATTTAAAGTTATTTTTAATTAAAGTGCAAAACAGGAAAATTTCAAGCATTTTTCTTGATTGCACTCCTAGAGTTTTCTCTGTAATTGACCAATGGGAATTGAACTGGCCTTAAACTAGGAGTTGGTTTTGCTATTCATAAAGAAACTTCCAAACCTTTACTGACTTCTGCAGTAGATCTCATTTAAGTAGTATGAAAAGTCTAGTCTTTTAGTTTCTTGGTTTAAAATTTGTGACCCTACTGCACTCAAAAGAAAATATTTTATTGTACAGGGCTTCACCCTAAAGCCTTAGAAAGTATCTCTCCGTGTTCCCATTTTGAACTGTTGTGAAATGATGTAACTTAAACTGCTATTGTTACAAAACTCTTCACAGAAAAAAAGTGAATTACCTTTTCATGCTGCCTTTTCAATTGGTAGAAAAAAAATTTTTTTATATCCCCTTAACAGTAGTTACACAAAGAGAAAGGGAATCAGCATTTCATCTTTATAACCCCGAAAGGTCTCTGCTCGTGCAGTCAATAGCTTTTGGGAAGAGAGTAAATACACCGCTGGGGACTCCAGTGGGATCCAGAAGATGCATTCAACCAGCCAGAAGACTGATAATGCCCTCAGGTATTTATAATAATAGAAGGAAAAACGTACATTTTTAGGGGATTTTAATTAGAAACAGGGTTTTTTTCATTCATCTGATAAGAAGTTATTGGTTTTAGTAATAAAATATAAACGCATCAGGAACTCAACCAAATTGCTTCATAAAGTAGTAGTAGCAGCAACAGGAAACAAATGAATCCTTACACTGAGAGTATTGAGGCAAATAAGTTCTAGTCACTCCCTGTAGTTACAGAATTACCTTTAAAGATACATGAACAAACATTTTTTTCCCCAGTATGTGTCATGTGAGTGTTTGGTTTTACTTTTACTTATTTTAAAACATCTCAATACATTTCTAGACCAGTGACAGCATCATAGACTTTTGATGCCCTCTAGTGCTTTCATAAAATAATCTCTCAAAGAAAGTATTTTCTTCTAGTGTTTTAAATTTTATTGTGCCTAGTTTTATAAGCAGATTCCTTTTTATGCTTTCAAAGCTGAGAATATTTTAATGATGTCTTATAATAGCATATAAGGCAATTTTTAGAGTTCTTAAAACATTCAGATCTGGAAGACAGCATGACCCTGGCACAAGAAAGCAGGTGAATACCACCAGGAACCTCATGACTTGTACTGTATCACAATCCAGAACAAACCTTCAAATTGCACACAATCTTGTCTGTTTTTTTTTATGTTTTAAAGATAAGAAAACCAATATGGTGCATAGATGACTGAAATCATAGCATTTTAAAAAGTAGCATAGATGAAGTTTGGAAAGTAATAAAATACCTGCAAGTTTTTTTAAATGTATATATCACAATAGTAAAGCTGAAAGCAGTGTGTTCAACAGTAATTTTGGAGAGGTTGGGAAAAGGAGGATAGTTTGATAATATTTAATAATTTATTTGTTCTGCTGATGATTATCAAAGTAGGCGTACAGTTGTCTTTATGTCTACTATGCAATCATTCACTTATGGAGACAGTGGCATCATTTTCTGTGAAAGAAAAAAAGCATGGAAATGTATGTCTATGGGGAATAAGAGAACTACATGAACTTAAAAAAATTCCAACAGGTATTTGCTTCCATAGTAATTAATATAAATAAAATATTATCTTAAACATTTCAAATCATCTGCTAGTTTTCAATTAATTTAAACAACCAATTTAGGATCAGGATGGTAATTCTGAGCTACTCAAACTGCTGTACAGCCATTAATGTCTTAATTTGAACTTTTTGTTATAGGTTGTGAATTTGGAGATAACACAAATAAGTAAGTAATTTTTTTTATTTATTTCCCTTTTGTATCTCTGAAGCATTTACTGAATTTCCTCTTCTTGTGCCTAAAAAATACCCTAACCAGAGAAAACATCCAGTAAAAATGAGCTTTTAATAAAAATTTCAGGCCTTTGTATTTTATATAGTTGCAACTCTATATTATTCTGATAAGACAACCTACCCGCTGGTGTCTGAAATTTAATATTGAAAGGTATTCCACATTTGGAAGTGGGTACATAAAACTGCCATGTATTTGGAAGATCAAATACTGATCACTAGAAAAAACATGCTCTAAGTATTAGAGCATCAGAATATCTGTTCTATATTATGGCCCAGAAAAGATTCTTCTGAGAGGCTGTTCAAAAATACATACTCTCCAAAAAACATTGTGACTTGGAGAATGAAACTGTTTTAGTCTGTACTTGATGGTTTTTTATTCTTTTCAGTTTCAAAATCATGGAAATAAATGTAAAACTTACCTCTGCTATCTCTGTCTTGATTGAGGGAGGAGAAAGGTTGCATTTTGATGTGATGACATTGTAGATGTAATCTTTATAAATTTACAAACTTTAGATGTCAGGCTCGGTTTTACTTTCTAGCTTTACACATGAAAAGATTTGAAAAATGCATTAAAGAAAATAATAAAACCCTACATATCCTACATATCCTTTGACAGTACTGAGCACACCTATTTAAAATCAAGCTAATTTATGTTGAAAGATTAATTCTTACCTGCTTTCAGTGGAGTTAGCTCTCCTCGTTGGTAGAATGGATGTACGGCTTCCTCGAGTCTTATTTATTTTGAAGTTTGCAAGGTGCCTTTTCATGACCAAGTGCATTAAACTCGGTGTTGATAGTCCTGTGGTTCATATTAGGTGTGTGTTACTACTGGTACTGGTGTGTGTACTACTGGTACACCTCTAAGATATCAGGATGAAGATTTAATGTTGTATCTGAGTTGGAAGGTTTTGGTCTAACACGAAGTCCTCGTCAATCCTACACTGATGCGCATCTGCTGCTTTCCTCTCCCAGACTACAGCTGTGGCAGGATACAGGAACAACACAAGCTCACAGTGTTCCAGATTCAGAGCCTGGAGAATGGAGATTGGCCTGAGGGCTAGTTAAAGGATCCACAGCAAAATAAATGTGCATTTGCATTAATCGGTATCAAATTGCTTGAATCATGTCCACTGAATCAGAGCATTAAAAGAATACAATTATAATTTTTGTGGGAAAAAAAATTGAAAAATATTATTTTGCTTTAAGTTTACTATAACTGTATTTTAAATCATTTATACCTGATTTTTCCCATTAGAATCCTGTGATTCCGACCTTTTCTCATTTTGTTTTGCTTTCTGAAATTTGCTAAAAGAAGAAAACCTTCTGAAAATTTTGAATTTTCAGATCCTCAGTCTTAGTGTCATCATGACTGCCAACTTCACTTTCTACACTGTGTGTTGTATATTAGTTCCAAAATAGTTTGGAAACATTCAGATAATGGACATCTGCTGTGTTGTTTTTGCAGAGTACCATTTGAGAACCCCGAAGATGCAGTTTTAGTACGGGCAATGGCAAGATCTCTAACCGAATTTTCCTTTGTGGACTGGAACAAGGTAGCCACCTGTCAAGAAAGATGTCTTCAAAATAAAGTAGAAGAACCCCCTGAGAAGCTGACAGTCCAATTTAGATGAGTCCTTTCTTCCTTAAGAAAAAAACAATTCCTCTCTCTAGTGTGGAGCCCCATAAATAACTTAACACCTCTATAAACAAGTACATGACAACATGCATCTAATTAAATGAATTTCCAGCAGAAACCTGTGTAATATAGTGAAGAATTAAGATGATAAATGTCAATGTTACAATAAAAGGTGCTTGAAATGTAATTCTTACCATTCTTTTGTTATCAGAAAGTACTAAAGCTAAACTGCATGCTAATTTTTAAGAAACTAAGGATAAATACTTTCATTGCTTATAGTTTCTGCTGGAGAATTAAACCTATCATGTTCTCTAACAGTAATTTGCCTTCTTCCATCAAAATAAAGATATGAGAAAGCAACCATTAAGCCCTTCCCATTTCTGTTAGGGATTAGTTTCCATTTGCTAATTTGTGTGCTGCACAAATGTGCTGGAAACTCTCAGTTATATGAGGATACTAATTTGATCCCAATACAGTGGATCCACGAGCTCTTAAGCATAGTGATATCTCTGTCTGTGGCTGCTGATACTCTCCCAGGATGCAGGCCTGTGCTCACTTGTCATTCTGGAGAGCCAGGACTTGCCCAGGACACTACTCCAAGATTGCTGGTTTAACACTCTCTTTTATAACCACGTGAGTCATACAGTGCTGGAGCATTACACCTGACACTTCTGGCTTTTAAACCTGTTACCACTAAATAAGCCAGGGGGAAGTGTGTATATAGATGGAAAATAATACATTTCCTCACATTTATCCCTCCATTCTACCAAAGGCTTAAAGTTAGTGATGCCTTTTAACATAACTTGTCTTCTGAGTCCATCCTTCTCTCCTAAGTTACCACAGAGCCACAGGACAGTCTAAGTTGGCAGGGACCTCTGGAGCTTATCTAGTCCAACCCTCCTGTTGAAAGCAAGTTAGAGATGAGGTTTCCTGGTGGCCTGTCAAGGGCAGTCAAATATTTCCAGTGAGCAAGGCACCACTGCCGAGAAAATGAAAGCAGGATTTGTGCTGTGGATTTTAGCACACTTCCAAAACCCTGAACCTTTTGCCCAGAAGAGCTGGCATTTTCAGCAAAACCTCGAAGAGCAACACTTCCCTGTGGGCCCCAAATGCTATGTGTAGAACAGGGAACCAGCAGCACTTCTGCATTCCCAGACCCAAGAGTAGAGGATGGTGACTACAGCATGACTGCAGACCTAAGTTCCAGGCAGGCATCTCTTGCTTGCCAATTGTCATGAACTTAAACTTGTAGGCTCAAGCTACGGGAGGCCTCTGAATGTCACATGAGAACGTCACTGTGTGTCCCAACAGGTGTTACAGACCCAGTAAACAGAACTGTCACACGGCCCCCTTCTTTTAAAAAATTTCCCTTTATTCTTGACAATCTACTAATCCTTGAAATTAAAACACAGGTACATTCCTTGCACAGGTGCATTTATGTATTCTCACTCGTACAGTTTTCAGAATATTAAACAAAAACTTTCAACATATTAAATAGTAAAAAAATTAATATAGCTTTTTCCCTCTGTTTTGAGGATGGTCCTTACTCCTCTAATTAGAAGAATATTGCCTAATATCTAAATAGAAGAATATTAGAAGAAATTGTTCAAAACACCAGTTATTCAGCCAACAATAAGACAGTCTCCAATTTTGCCATCCTTATGCAGCAAGTGGTATTTTCAGTTGTGGCATTCCCACTGATTTCATGAGACACGGTAATAAATCTGAGTGAAAAGCATAGTTAAGGGAAGCTATTTTCTAGATCTGGTATTTAGCTGAAAGCCAAAGTGAAATCCCAGCTGTATCAATGCACACATGAATTTCCCCATCTGTGACCAGGTTCAGCATGAAAAATATTAAGCATTTTTTACATTTATGAAATAGTTCATTAAGAATTCATAAGCGACATCTCAGTGTACTCTAAGGTATCTTTACATGAAAACTGATTTAGAAACCATTAATCTCGTCAGTCAAAATACTTTGAGTCATTCTGGTCTTCCCTTCAGACTTTGGAATATTTCTGACCAAACCAATAGTGAAATAATACTGTTGAAACACAAATTTCACCATCAGCTTGAGACACCTGAAACAGCAGTTTCATTCACTAAAATTGCCACAAAATAGACACTATTATTGTGCTCTCACTAGCCAAAAATATTTACAGTAATGCCATGAAAAGTTGAGAGTTCAGATGAGTATCCTCAGAAGCTTAACTGCTACTGAATGCCTTCAGATAAAGCTTCTTAAAGTGGAGAAAAAAGGCAATTTAACAGTTGGATTCCCCGTGCTTTTAACTACAGATCTACAAACTTGCAGGAAAAAATATTTAAATTACAATTAAAATAAATTTTAGGTTCTGAAAACATGAATAATCCAAATCAAATTATTTTCATTTTTCACTAAGTGGTTCATTAACCACAGATACTCATAGAATTTCACTAGGCTTACTGCTGGTATACATACAGATGGATCTATGCCACTCTAGTTTTTAGCAGATAATAAATACCTATTTTGACAATTTACAACAGAATCTGGAGTATTTATAGACAAAGTAGCCAGTATTTCATCTCATGATGAACAGAGACATTCTGTCTTTCAAAGGAAGTCTTGCATAAGCCATGATCTAAGAACTCAGACATGGTCAGCATAAAAAATGTTTAGTACCCTTGAGAATCCTTAGTCCCTTCCTACCCTCTTCTTATTCCTCAGAATCTTGAATTTTCTGAAGATTAATGTCAGCTAAGCCAGTCTCACTTTCCTGTGGACTTTCAGAGTGCAGGGCTAGTGCCTCCATCTCTTTGGTAATTTCAGGTTCTTCTCTTCGGTCAGTAGGACTATTTGGATCAACTTCTTTTGTAGGATCTGGACCAGGATCTGACTGTTGTTCACTTGTAGAACTACTCTCTACTAGTTGCATTTCATCTAAGCAAAAGAAAAGTCACACAATTAATAAACACTGAACTCATTTGCAAACAAACATTTTTATTACTTAAGAACAATAAACACTAGGACTCTTTGCATCAATTGCAAATTATTAATTTAACCAAACCTCATGGAAAACAGACCCAAAACACTAAAATTCTGCTTAAGTTCATATAAAGTTACTCTAAGCAACCCTACCTAAAGCTCTCATTAATTTATCTTCAATTTTGTCACACTTCATTTTACTATACAGAAGAGCAGAGTAGGACACTACAGTTATTTTGACTTTCAATTCAAACGTGTTTTATTGACACTGTTCTTACCGTTAGCTTTTCAAAGAATGGCTGCAGGCTGGTTAAACACAGAGTGCAGGTGGGTTTGGTTTTTAAATAAAAAAGGCATGTACGTGACTACGTAGGAAGCATTTTTGCATTTAACAGATTGAAGAAATGATCTGCTAATAAAACATTTGACCACAATGAACTTTGGTTGAAGTGAGTCATCCTAGAATTTAGAACTTGATTGTATGGAATGGAATCAGCTATTGCACCTTTACTTTTCAAGCAATGTTTCTGGAGAAAAACAATTGTTAAATAAATTTTTGCCCTGATTCTGCTAAGTAGGGCTTGTGCAATTCTGAAAAGCATGAGGGGAAAGCCTAATTGGGACCAGGAGTAGTTAAATCTTGGTTTCTTGTTCTTTGTTATGATTGATAGTCAGCCAAAAATTCTGTCACAGCTAGCCACAACCCTGCCACAAGACCACAGCAAAGCCCTGCCAAGGACTTACATGGCTATGGAGATAGACGGCCTTAAGCACAGGCTGAAGCGTGGACTTCCTTAACACTCACCCTTCTGCAGTGGAAACTTTTAAACTCCTGGATTTGCCTGTAGTTGCAGCTGTGACATTTATTTTTTTTTTTAATTTTTAGTTTCCTTATGTACAGTATTTGTAGGGGGTATTGCTAACTTTCTGAAATAAAACTGTTGTTGATATGAAGTGCTCTGAGACAACACCATTTATGAGGTGACCTGAAGCTCAGATGAATTCAGTGGTTTGCTCATAATGCATAATCTGATAAGGTCTACAGAGTGCTGGCCACGCACCTGAAAAAGTTAATGAAGATTACCATGTAGATAGTGCAGTGGCAACATATCAGAAAATGTTAGCTTCCATTTTTTGGAAGGGAGGGAGAAGAGCCATCCACCAAGATGCTGTCCTCCCCTCTGAAGAGGACAGCACCTGGCCACCAACTCCTTCAGTAAATATGAACCTGCACGTATGTGCTTGTCACCAGTGTGAGGCATCACTGCTCACAGCTCATTATGTTTTGCTGTACTGGTATGCAATATAACCAGGGATTTCTAGTATCCTTGCCTCCAGCTTCTACAGTCATCCTGATCCCATGCAACAGCAGCTCTTGTTATAACAGGATCAGCATAGGAAGCTGTTACAAACTTCAATTATCACTAATTTATTAGTAATTGATACCCTACTGTAGTCTTTTGAGTATAGCTGAAATGAATACTACATTGTAAGACAAGTGTGGTTTGTCCAGGATACTTCTACAATCCCTAAAACAAGGGAAGGAAAATCCAGTAAGTTCTAAAAGAGAAAAAGTGATTTCTCCTGTTATTTCACTTTAGAGAAACACTGCATCAGAGTTAAGGGAGGTGTCAATACAGTGTTTTTCCTGTTATTAATTATTTGCTTCTTGAAGGGAGAAAACCACCATGAACAGTTTAAAGACTAATGCTTGCTTACTTCAGATTCCAAGTACGCAACACAACTCAATACTGTGATTATGAAGAGAAAGTATTACGGGAGAATTAACATTATATTAACCTTTAAAACTGGAAGGAGCAGACTGCTTGCTTATTATCCAACTTGTCCTAACACCTCCAACAACATATAGAGCAGCATGAAACTTCTGCATGAGCTTGATTAAAGATCTGGGTTTTGAAACAGTGCAGTATCATTCAGAATGCTTTAGTTGCAGAATCCTGTGTAACTGTAGCGTTAAAAAACAGGTTTAGAATGTACACAGTATATTTGTAAATTGAAGACTAGAATCTCAAAAAACAAAGGTTTGCTGTTATGTTACATCAAAGATTTTTCTCCCAACTTCAGCTGTTACAGTTTTAAGACCTGTTAAATTGCTCTTTGTGGTGCAGTTAATGCACAATTAGTTTCTGCAAGCAAACTACAGATTCTAACCTTTCTTTTGCTTCTTTTCTTGTTTCCTTTTCTCTTTGGCAGCTTCTAGTTCTTGTTTCTCATGAATTTCCTTCAGGGTCTTGCAGACTTTTTTGTGGGTAAACCAGTGTATTTTCTGGCAGTTCTGGTCACAGTATATCACCTGAAAGTTACCAGAGTTATCAATTAATTTTCATGTACTAAAAAAATAGACAATATTCTTGCATTTCTTAGTGCACTAAGTTAAGTCTATGTATAGCACTTACAGGTTTTTAAGCAAACTGTAAGGTCATATGGAGTGATTCTAACCTATATAAGAATCTATAAAGAACCGCTTGTTTTTTTAACTCTAAACATATAGAAATTTTACCCTTTCTTCATTCTTAAGCATACACACTTGGAAATCCAAGTACTCCTACTCGTGAATTTCAGGCATCTTTCCCAGAAGTAGATGGCTGGAACATTTTCAGTGCAGGCACACATGCCATTCCTCCTAAGACTACACAGTAAATAGGGAACCATTCAAAATTCTTAGCACCTCAGTGGCACTATTTTTTGGATTCTTACCATTTTACATACTGAACATCTTTTGTCTGCTCCCTTTCCCCCACAAGTTGTACAGAATTCAGCATCCACAAAACCCACTTGGCCAGTAATCGCTTGTGTAAGTACAGAAAAAGCTGTAGGGTCAGAACCCTGAAAGACAAGACAAGAGGTGGTAATGAGATTAAAAAGCAGCACTGTTGCAAACAGGGACACGCAAGGGAAAAGCAAAATGACTGTGCAAGCTTCCGTCTCACCGAAGCTGCTGCAGCAGCAAGAACATAAAACTTAATCACGGAACTTCAACTAACACGCACAACTTAATGTTCGTATAATTTTAGACAAACTTCTGTACATGAAGTTAACTTAAGCCCTCAGCTTCTGTAGCATTTACTCTGTAACGTATAAATGATACTATTAATGAACTCAGCGTTGTTTACACACTGTCACCCACTTGGTAGATCCTATGAAGCAGATTTTTGCAGATCAGGCTGTGCTGCCACATACAAAGATGTTTCACTTGTCACTGATACACTGTTGTGCTCAGTGCACTCAGATCCTACAGATCAAATGGTCAGAACTTGAAATGTTCAAAACAATTATTTGCATATTACTATTTAGATGTTATTTGCAATTCTTCCCATGCAATGCAAGCAGTAAGATTTAGTATATTTTATTGGTAAACATAAATTAAGACTATTCTTTTGGACAATAATGTAAACATCAGAGAAAAAAAATGCCAAGTTGCTCCAGCTTTAAGTAAATCCTTAAACCGTTAAACTACCGTGGAATATGCACAATCATAACTCCTGTGACAACCCTGAGACGCCCAGACTGAGTACAAGTACTTGTGCACTGACAAAAGTCAAAGGCTTCCCAACAAATAAAAATCATAGCATCCCCTCCTTTCCAGTTCTATATAATGGATAGAAATCCAACGGAATAAACGATCACTTTTTTAAAGGCAGAAAAGACTGCAAACTCTCCTAAGAAAAAAGGGATAGAAAGGAAAATGTTTACTCTAAAGCAAGTCGTAATGCATCACGATGGCTTATGTTTTCACACTATGTTCCTGGCTCAGACAAACAGGAGAGATTGCACTAAACCTCGGGACATTTTAGCAGACCTGGAGCCACTTAAGATGGAGGCTATTTTTAATTCACTCAGCATAATCCAAGCACGTCACAAAATTGTTCCACTTCCCCAGCATTTGTGGATACATCTTGCTCTCAGAGACCCGAAAGAACATGCTTGAGAAAAAGAACAGTAACTCTTGAAAAATTTATTACAAAGTAATAAATAGTACTTTAATGAAGTGGGTTAGCAAGGGCATATGAGGAAAACTGAAGTTAGATTTTTTACTTGCAATTTTGATTTCCTAATTTAGATATACATGTTGCTGTACGTTGCATCGTCCTGCCTCTCTCTGGGATAAAAGGAGCCTCACAGAATGTTTTTTCTTTTTCTACCATCATATATTACCAACTTTCTGTACAATGGAACTAATGAATGCGTTAAAAATCTAGGAAATTATTCAATCTTAAACTGAATTTAGACATTGTGAAAAAGAGTGCAAGATAAGCTTCATTTATGTCTGAATCTACAATTCCTAAAAGCAAACTGGCAGGGAAAAACTGAACAGATGTCCCAGAAAAGGGAAAAAAAAAAAAGCTCTGAGACAAGAAACAAATTGCTTCAGTTTTCTTTAAAAGCTGAGGTGTTTAAGCATTCATTATGGGCACATATCAGTTGAAGTATTTTACAGCATTTTCCTGTAATATGTAAATTAAACTCCAGTTAGCCACGAAGTTCAGGGACATCAAAAACCTCTGCTTAATGTAACACACTGCAGAAGCTGAGAACAGAAAGATGGCTCAAACTGAATTTACTATGCAAGTTGCTTAGAAAGCATTTTCTTGATAGGAAAAACTTACTATTTCAACTGGAGCAATACTTCTCACAAGCTGCTGGAGCAATGTAGCTTCACAGTAAGGAAACTTGCGGATACTTTCTCGAATTAGCTTCTCTTGGTACACAGGGAAACCATCTTTATCTCGCCCTTTTAAGAGACTAAATTTTTAAAAACCCAAGTAAAATAAGAAATCACATAGTAAATATTCAAGAACAAACACACAGCATGCTGTACTCAGCTCTCTTTCAAATTATACAGAAGAACTGTAATTCAAAATAAAATGGCACCTTCATACATAGAGGTATTCAATGCAAATTAAATTATTTTTATTCTAATGCATAATCATTATGAAATACATAATTAATAAATGTATGCTCTGCAACCACAACTTAGTAATTCAACCACACAGAGAAAAATACTCATCTACAAGTAGACTAGAATCTACATCTGACTAAAATATCAAAATGTTTTGTGGTATTTAAAAATAAGCATTGTAAGAATAAACACTGACAAATACACAGCACTCTAAAATGCAAAGTCTGCCTTACTTATGTTTAATAACATGTTATAGTCCTAAACACCTCTGTATTTATCTGGTTTGCTCCTACTTTTTTATATGGATCACTAACAAACTATTTGATTTCACTACATGAAAGCTGACTTCCTAATTTATTTTCAGTATCACACAGGATTTCAGTAAAAATCCACGGAAGTCTACGGAGTATGTGATCCTTCTATAAGCCGTGTCACTTACTTTGATATTTAAGATCAGGCAGCTAGTTTTGTAACTGAGTAGATTCTGAAGATCTGTCTAAGTGATTTAAGAGTCCAAGTCTCTGGATCCAGTCTGTGGGATTTGCAGTTCTCCATTGCTTAAGTGTTTTTGAAAAAAATCTCTCCCTTTATGACTTCTGGAGAGCAAGATGGCACAAGAAATGTTCCCAGATGATCCATATCAGACATTGAGAAATTGTATTTTCAAGCCTATCACTCCCCTTTTTCTCCATCACATGTTGCTGCCTGCTGCTTCATAGTGTGTGTGTGAATGCCAAGCTCTAACCAGTTCCAGCAGAGAGCTGAAACTCTAGGAATGTTTCCTTTGTACCGAAGAAAGGACAGTGTCACTTCCGACAGAAAAAAGGGCGTCAGTGTCACCCTGAAGTAAATGAAGCTGGGATGACAATCCAATCTATTATTGCGGCTGTCTTTTTTCTGGTGTCTGTAAAGCTGGTGTGCATATGTGCCTTCAGACCTCTCTGTAGAAATACACACCTTTTAATAAATCCATCTAGTTTATCTTCTCGCTCTTTTAAAAATGTAATACATTTCTGGAAGATGCAACTGATGTAGTGCATTTTCATAGCAAGTACTTCATTCATATCTTTCTGCTTCATACATTTCTCACAAATGAGATCCAGAACCCTGTAACACTTCTGCAGCGCTTCTTCTTCGGCCAACAGAGGGTTCTCTTTTACCAGCAACACGATCTAGGAGAGAGATTGAAGAAAATGTAATCCAGTTAGGAATTAAACTTGTGCATTAGCATTAAAGCTTATACAGCTCATTGTAGCTAAATTTCAGTGGAGTTTCTAATAACCCTCTACTTCCTTCTTGGGCAGTCTTCCCCTTGTTTTTTCAGTCATTATTTAGTAGTATTATTCAGCATACTGTAATTCACAGGAGGAAACAAGAGGAAACTGTATGCTCCACTCACTGAATGAGCTGCCTGTCTGTATGTACCACAGACACCTGGTTGGCAACTGCTGACAAATTCCGGACTTTGAACAGCAAGCCCGAGGAACTTGTATTTTAATTTAGGTGTATTCATTTCTCTGAACTACACTGGAGGAGCAAACCAAAAAAACATTATTTTCAGCAAATGCCCTGCAAAGTAAAAATAAATGTTCTCTTGCACATACTCTCAGAAACAGCAGCAGTGGTAGATGTTACTATGGCAAACCAGTGATGAAGGTAGGAAGATACATGCTGAGAAAAGCATTGAGAGAACAATGAGATTTTGTTAAGACTGGAAATTGTTCTATATTTTCACTTCAAGTGAGGCTAGGAAAAAAAGCCAAAAAAGAAAGCTATTTATGGTTATTGATGTAAGAAACTCTCTACTTCAAGGTGTTAGTTCAAGATTCTCGCGTATACAAACACTGAAATAGCCTAATTTTTTAATCACATCTAAATGTTGAACCTGATTCTTCCTCATCTCAGAAGCCTGTGAATTAGTGGATAATGCTTTTGATCTCAGCTGGACTATCGGAAGAGCTGAATGCTTCCTGACACAAAGAAACAGCTCCCATGCCAACAAACACATACAATTTACATATTACTCCACCTTAACAGGATGCATGTTGGTAGTAGTAATAATTTTATGCAGAGGGCCAGCTAATTTTACTGGCAGTTTTGGTTCTTTATCTAAGCCTTGTGGTTTAGAATAGTAGTCCAGCCTTTCACGTGGAAAGAAGTTGTTGATGACGGTCACACAGTCATGTTGACCTGAAGGCACACAAGAGAAAAAACCACCAGTGAAATAATAACCAAAAAAAATACCTAAACCCAAATCTGACAGACCAATATAAGTGAGAATTACCCACAAAGGAGCTTTGCATGATAACTTTGCACTGAAAACAGGCAAGTCTTGTAACTCTTTTGTGTTTTAATGTTCAGTAAGTCTAACCTACTGACTCCCAGCAGGGAGTGCCCTCAGGAAAATTCATTTTGAAAACTATCTCCCTCCTACATCCTCTTTCCCTGGTAGGCCAAAAATTAAGAGAATAGGTATTTCTCCCCCAAGTTATACTATACTAGTAGTCTCATACTGGTGTTAACATTTTTCAAGAGAAGTTTCTCCACTTTGTACTTTCAAAAATTAATGACATTTGCATTGAGACTTTTAAGTTTTCAGACTTGAAACAAGTAGTAGTGTATTAACCTAAAGTGGAAGAAGCTATAAAAACAGAACATGCTTAAAATTTACCAAAACTAAAAGGACTGTGATGAAAGCAACAAGATGAGAAAAGTTACACCTTCTTGTTTTCTACTTCTGACAATATGACGGATTACTTGACTACAGGGAAAGTAAAACTTATCTTCTTTAGTTCAGGACCACATTCTTTAAATTGACTGATTTGTCTTGGCACTAATCCTATAATCAGTACAAGACACAGCCAACCAAATTCCAGCATTTAAAATCCTCCACTGTTTTAGAAGAGACAGTTCTGAGCTAATAGACAGTAATGAGCTAATAATACAGTGTAAGACAAATGACAGGGGAAGAAGTATCCTCACTTCCCACACACAGACAGATGAATTAATGTTGATTGGACAGAGAATAAGAAACCAACAGTAATAGATTCCAACATTCAGACTTTTACAGAGTAGTGTATCTCAGTATGCCTGAAAATATTTGTTCTACCTTGGTGACATGATGAGATTTTAAACAAGAACTCTCCAAAATTATGTTGGAGATAATATTCCCCACTCACTAATAACTCCATACAGTATCACATTGGAAAAGACTCTCCAAATCCGAAGTAAAATTAATAGAAGTAAACTTCTCCAACACGTTAAGTGAAGAGACAAGGTTTTGCTGCTCGAACCTCAAGTGAGCAATGCCACCCTTTTCCTCTTTACAAGAACAGAATGAGATAAGATGGAAATTGAAACTTAGTACTAAATCACTACTCAAGGAAGTAAATCTCACAGGTAAGATCATCTGCGTTTTTATGAAACCAAGCATGGGAATAGAACACAAATTGACTCTTACAGGATGAGATGTGGAAAAAAAAAGGTCAACAGCTGTGTCAGTTCAGAACAGGTCATTAAATAACGTTACTTCAACAAAAAACATCAGAATCTAACATTTTACTTCTTTAGGAATTTAGGAAATGATAACAGATTTTCACCTTACCCACAAAAGCAGCCATCTGAGCTGCTGTCCTTCCCACAGAGTTGACAACATCAGTTTCTGCTCCAGCCTCTAACATCATCCAGGTGATTTCTTTATTTCCTGAATTTGCAGGGAAGATATGGGGAATGAGTGAGAACAAATCAGAACCTGTAATTCTTTATGCTTTAGAAAATCATGGACTGAATTTCTTAAAGACTGGGCATAACACTGAGGGAAATGAATGTTCTTAATGTCATTATTTTAAGACTGGATTAAGAGAAAGGCACGGTGCTTATTTATGGTTCCAGAGGGTATAGCTCTGCTCTCTGTAATGCACATTCAGCTCCCCATGGAGCTTACGGGACTCGTATGCGTGTAGCTACACTAGTGCTTGGTCCCTCTGGATAGCAGTATAGAAGCAAATTCTGCTAATCTAGTTTGACAGTTCAACTACATTTGCTATTCTGAGAAGAAAAACAAATTCAGGATTATCATGTAGCAGGAGCACAGAGAAGAGAACAGATTGTTCCTTTCTCCACAGTGGGAACTGGGTGTTCAGACTGGGCTAAATACCAAGTAAAATGAAGCTAAAATTTGATGGGAAGATTAGATGACTTAATTGGTGCCCTTCAGAGACTAATAAGGACACTTGCCACCACTTGTGTTGGTTCTGCTTTCAAAGGTATTCTTACTGTATCAGTGTTAGTGCGGATGCTAAGTACAGAAAAGTGAATATAAAAAGGGGGTGGTGGATGAAGATGAATGTTTCTGGTTTAAAAACAAAGTCACCGCGTCGGTAGTGCTCATGTGCCTTGTGCGCTCACAGATAACAGACCTTAAAGTCAACATTGAGAAGCGCTCACACCCAGGATGACAGGTTAAAAGCTTAGCTGTGAGAAAATGGTAAATGTCCAGCATTTTCCATAAAGCTGCTGTCATTTAACAACCTCCAAGTGTTTGTTCTCATCTGTCTTCTGCAGCTCTGATATTGCTCAATGCCACAGAACACTGAAATTTCCCGAATCTTTTTACCAAAGTTTCAGCAGAAAAGCAATCTGATGATCCCCTTAGTGTTCAGATAAACATAAGCTTTTCTTTCCTTCATACTTAACATGAAAGAAAGCAGTTTAAACTCTACCTTCTAAGAAATCTTACTTCCTTAGAATCTCCTTTTTGAGAAGAGATAAGTGGCCTAGTAAAGAATATCCTAATATTCCCAAATCTGATCTTTTCCCCAGAAGGAACAATGTTTTAATATACTATTTTTTTCTCACTCAAGAAAATAACTCTTCCTGTCATCAGGGAAAAAAGAGGAAATCTGTATACCACCACTTGAGATGGGAGAAGATATGTACAGCTATAAGCACTCTCATAAGAAGAAAAAATAATGCAAGAAAATAACGTGGGAAAAAATGTTTCTGAAACTTACTATATACATTCTTAAAAGCCCATAAGATAATTGCAAAACTAATGAAGGAGAAAGACAAAATTTGAAAAATACTGGATTGATTTGAGAAGTCTCAAATATTACTAAAAGCTATAGATTTTTAGTGCTAATAAGGCAGTCTGGTGCAGCATTTTCATTGTAACACAATGTAAGTAAACTGAATGTATCCCACTGCACAAGAAGACTGTCACAGAAAACTGAATTTTGGGATCTGTAACAAACAGGACAAAGTAAAGATAGACTGAATGACTCAAAATGTGGAAAAGAATCAACTTTTATATGAGTCTGAACAGTAGCTCTCCTGTTCCACTGTCCTCATGATTCTACTGGTCCTGACATATTGCCATGGTTCACATAAGTAACAGTAAACCCGAATAACAAAAGCGTATCGATATTTCCCTTTAAATTATTACTTTATGGCAAATTAATCCATGTCATAAAAACCAGTGACCTAAGTTTAGTAAGAAGTTACCTGAAAGCCCAGCGAACATCAGGGCAGTGTATCCATGCTCATGTTCATTGCAGTTCACATCAGCTCCGTGTCGCAAGAGCAACCTGCACATGTCCACCTTCCCCTTGTAGGCTGCGTGCATCAGAGGGGTCATGCCATGCTGGCAAAGCAAAGTGGAAGCAAGTAGCACACAAAGAAGAATGTTACATCTCTTGATCTTCATACCATTGATAATTTTTTACTTGTACAGGCATGTTCAGCATAACTACTAAAGCCTCACATAATATTTAAGTTACAAAAACACTCACAAAATCTTCATAAAAATATATGGTTACGAACATGAAGCAGATTTTCCACTGCCGAGTCACTTTTCTGATTATGCTGGGCTGTAGGTGTGAAAACAGACCAGTGTTGAATAAATGAAAACCATTTACCGCAAATTTCTCATTGGCCTTTTGTATAAGACATTAGTGTTAAAGACAACTAATGCTTCTGCTAGCAGAAAAAGCTTGTTTTAGAAAACTTTTTAGCTTCATACATGATTTCTTTTTTCCCCTGCTGCTGCTTATATGATAAGCAACAAGAAAATTAGGAATAGGCTCTTGTTGTTTTAAATATTATGAAGATTTGCAGTTTCTGAAATCCATCTTGCTCATCTTTAGTCAGGATTACTGGTAATTGTGCTATCCTCCTCTCTCCCACTTCTCCACCCTTCTGGCATTGTGTCCAGAGTCAGCCAGAGCTCTGAAAGCCCTTGTGCAGATACACAGCTCTCACTAGACTGTAACAACCACAGCCTCAAACCTTGCTGTTGATCAACTGCCCCGGTACAAAAAAGGATTTGCTTCAGCAGGGTGGGCACTGAGGTTTCATTGGAGTTGGGCTGGTGTAATTTTAAATGTAAACCTGGGCAAACCTCGAGGGAAATTTTCAGAACGAGGGTGAACTGTGAGTGCACGTTCTCTCCCTCTCCCAGGGCAGGGAGAAGCACATTTCTGTTTGAGAAAATTGCATGACATTCCATTTTTAGAATTTAATACACTTTTTCCAAAATGCTGTTTATTTTCACATAACATTGAGTCAGGATTCATGTTATCAGCCAAGACAGGCTAATTGCCCAAGAACACTCCAAAACTGAATACACAGGAGTGTGCTTCAGTTTGTTCCTGAAGGAAATCAGAACAGCATTTTGTTCCTTTTTTGCCAGTCAAGGCTGTGTACATGAATACACCCATGGACACCATTACTGCAGCTCTGTAAATGCATGGTAATGTGACACTTACTCTGAAATAATGTAATTGTCAATTTGAGCCTTAATATATTCCTTGTTTCAATTTATGATAGCATAAAACTCAACTGAGTTTACTTTATCAGTTTTAAAAAAAAACTTTGAAGGTGATGGAAGTTAGGGAAGTTATAATTATACAAATTTTGAAGTATTATATTTTCATTATTCTCCATCCTAACTGAAAACAATAAAAAGTGGTTACTTGATGTTTCATATTCTAGCAATCCAAACACTATGGTAAACTTCAATATAAACTGTCACTAAAGAAACAAAAGACCTGAAGAGATCACTCCATGAACATGAAAAAAACTGGTTTTGCTAGGTTTTCACTTGGGATGCCACAAATGCTAAGTAAAGACTTTTTGTCCTAATATATAAAATATACTGTATTATATTTCATTATGTTATGTTAACAGCAATTTTTAGGGGCCAATCCCATAAAACTGGGAGTCACAGCACGGATTTGCCTCCTTTAGCAGCACAGAAAGGCACTGCTGTAAGGGAATATGAACACAATATGGTTTTGGACGGGAGAAGGAATTTTTAGAAAACAATTACTTAAGTTTGGTTATATCTCGAATGCCAGTTGTTTCAATTAAGATCTGAAGATTACAGGACAAAGAAAGGAATTGGGTTTGTTTTTGATCATCCTCTCCTCCCAGAAAACTTTTTTAATAATCCTTTGATTCAATTTTGGAAGTGTCAGGCTGTGGTGTGGATCAAAAAAACATGTCAAGTAGAAAATACGTGGACAGTTAACAGAAAATTGGATTTACAGTCACACTAATATCAGCTTTGCACATTCACACCAAACAAAATAGGGTCAGGCTAGACACAAGCTTATCTGAAAAAGCTCAGCATCCTGTATTATGTCCCTACACAGAAACTGAAATGACTGCAAATATTTTTCTCATCCTGAATGTCAAAGACAGGTCCAGCAACAGTATGTTTTCTCACAGATGATATTGGGATTGTCAATACAACATACTTATAAGACAAAACTATCAGATGGTTTATTAAGCATAGAGATGAAACAAATTATTTATTGTTCCACTATGGAACATCAGAGGAAGCACTCAACAGCTACTATGTAACATTTTTCTGACCAAAAATCTGGCCTTTTAACCTCATTCCCTAGGACAAGAAGGAATCCTTCCCAGTTTCTAGTTTGTTTTGCAGGGATATTACATGGTAACATCTCCAGTCTTCTCTTCTGCAGGGCTGCTTCCTGCAGGCAAGATTTGGAAGTCAGTCAACAGTCACATGCACAAATAATTTTAGCTACAGCTAAGTATGAACTAATTAGAATATGAAATACTGTTCAGTGTCAATAATAGCTTTAGTTCTTCTCCTTTACAGTCATTCTGCTCAACTGTTGGTTTCACATTTGTAATGCATTTGATTCCTCTGATGATCTTTCAGTTCACCTGAAAGAGATGAAAAGCTAAAATCTACATCAGCCACCAATGTGAACTGAAACCAGATAATTCTTAACAGCTCTTGAATTTTCTTTGGTTTGTGTATTTTGAAGTAGTATGTAAAAACCACCAAAAGACAAAACTCTTTCTTCTCAATGAATGCCCAGGATCTGGGCATTTTCTGCCAGCATAGGATGTTCATGCTGGAATAGCAAAATAGATTAACTAAAGAACCCTCTGCTGAACATAATCAGTACAAGTAAAGCTACACACATCTCAGGCACTAATAAGGAGGCTGCTGCTGTAATTCCCGGGAAGTGTTCAGTTTTGTAATTAGCATATAGAAGGAGACTGTTTCTAAAAGATGTATTACAGAACTGAACAGCCGAATTACCAAACTAGAGGAAAAAAGTAAAGCTGCTAATGCCAGATGATAGTTCTGTATATAAGGAGATTATGAATGACCTTATAACTATTTAAAATACAGAAAAATTGTGAAGCCTTTTCAGGTCAAGTCTCTCTGCTTGATCTGCAGAAAATAGAGCACTGTAGTACTACAGTGCTCCTTTGCAGCCTTGACTACCAACATTACCAGAGGAAACTTCCATGGCTAGAAAGTCCATGTGCTTCCTCTAGCCTGCCTTTCTGTATGTAATAATCTGAAATATCTTAGCCACACACTGCAAACGGACGGAGTTAAGTCAGCACATTGCCAGCGTGAAGTCACAACACTATTTACAACCTCTGCCCTCTCAGGGGAAACAAAAGTTCTGAACTCTTTCTTCCATACTAAGTTTCCAAATTAGCAACCACTCCATGTAAAAGAGGACAATAAAATGACTAAATGGTGTGCATTTAAATTAAATATATTGGTATTTATTTTGCATTCATTTCCATAGCCCATCTATTTGTCCTAATGTTTTAGGGCACCTGAGCTTAAATGTCCCTGAAGTTTTAAAGTTGCCAAGCTGTTAAAGACCAGTTCTGTAAAAGAGCTATTATATTTCTTTGCTTTCATAAAGATAGTGATTAAACCTAAATCCATAAAGAAACAACAACAGAAAAAATTATTCGGTCAGAAAGGGTGCTGAGAAAAAATAGGACGGTATCTGCTGGATATCTCCAGCCTTCTGGAAGATGGGCATCTGTGAAACTCATTTGAATGAAGTGATCTTATTCTGTGTTCAAGTGACTTACTGCTGCCAGCAGAGCTCTGCAGATAGCAGGAGGTGAAGGGTGATGAGTCTCGGCACAAGGAAAAGCAAGTAGACTTAGAGTAACTTTTTATTTTTACATACACATACCATCAGCAGAAGCAATGCTGAAATACCGTGTCCAGCTCATGCCTACATTTTTGAAGTAAGAAGCTGAAACAACTGGAAAGGATTTGGAAAAGAACCACAATTATAGCTCAACTGCTGCAGAAACATAACTTGAGGCAAGATACTTAAAAGGTCAATGCATCTGGAAGATGTTAAACTGTCCTTGTCTAAAGGTACATAGAGAAAAGACAGCGGACTGTCAGTAGTTTTTAATCTAGAAGAAAGCAGATCCAAGCAGTTAGAATATATGGTCAAACCCAAAATGAAAGGAACAGCTTATGTGTTTATTTTTTTAACATTAGGAAGGGCAATATGTAACAGCCTGCTTCTGGATGTGCTGTGAATTCCACAGCCTGTGGAAATTATTAAATTCTGATTGCATGCTTGCTGTACCACAACTAGAAGAGCAAATTACATTAAAGATGTGCTCATTCTGTGGATTCTCTCACTTACAAAGGACTTTAGGGATGGAAATGAGTTCCCAACTGAATTGTGTTCCTATTTCAATACCTAAGCATTCCATTTACAGGGCTGTTTCCTTACTTCTTAACAGTACTAAAATAAGTAACAATAGTAATATAAATAATAATGTGAATTTCAGGATAAACAACTAAGGCCACAGAGAAAAAAAGTAAGACCTGATGCATTGAGAGCAGTCTCCAGGTGTGGTGATGTTGAATAACAGATGAAGGTAATGTTTAACTGGGATTTCACACACTCTTTCTTTTGTATAGATATTTGAATAATACATTGGAGCAAAAATGGCTTATAATAGAAAAATTCTAAAAGTTGAGGTAAGATGACCGATGGATTCAAGAATCCTAAACAAATCTGAACTCTTTCCTGTTCAAAATGCACGATTACATACCATTCTTGGGAGTAAAAAGGAGACGTCAGGAAGTCCATTGCATAAACTTAAGTCTTATGTGCCTGGTATTTAGTCAGACGTGAGCATTAGGCAAGTATTGTTAATACTATTTCTTCTTTACCAACAGCTCTGAGCATAGCTCAGTTATGGTTTCTATTAATAAACCATATCCTCTTGACAGTAATCCTGTATGGTGCACTAATACTGCATCAAGGGAGCAGTCAGCAATTCACTGCAGGAAAATCTTTTAATGTCCATACCATAAAGCACACTTGCAAACAGACTTATATTGTATCTTAGGTTCCTGAAGTTCACTGTAAAGCTTAGCGTGATGAGTTTGTCAGAAGCTTATTGGAATTTATGTAGTGGAAATTAAGGTTTAAATATTTAACTGTTATTTAAGAGCATTCAGAAAATGGATCTGTTGGCAGCACAAAGAAGGCTAACAACATTCCATGAAGACATCTCGTAGATGAAGGGGCAATTTTCCTCCATTCAGATTTCATGGGACCACATCTACAATACCCTGTCCAATTCTGGGTCTACCAGTGCAACAAAGACACGAATAAAGAGCAGTAAATTCAACAGAGTACCACCAACACATGGCAGGAACTCGAGCACTTGTGTGGTGAAGAGAGGCTGAGGGAGCTGGGCTTACTCAGCCTGGAGAAGAGATGGCTTTGCTGGAGTGCAGGAGCAGCCTGCCAGAGTGAGGCAGTGGAACGAGTTGCCCAGAAATACTGTGCAGTCTCCATCCTTAGAGGTTTACAAGGCCAGACAGGAGAGAGCTCAGAGCAACCTCACCTGACTTCGGAGCTGAAGCTGCTCTGAGCCAGAGGCTGCACTAGAGACCTTCTGAGCTCCCTTCTAGCCCAAATGTTCCAGTGATCCTATGAAATTAAAAAATTGTGAAAAAAACACAAACTGACACTTAAATTAAGAAATTACACATGGATTTAACATCCATGGTGGGGAATTACAGTTTTGCTTGCATGTTACACTTATTAGTGCTGCACACTTTGGAAAAACATCGTAAAAAGAAAAGGAAGAGGAAACATATGAACATCACACACAGTTCCTTTCTCCACAAACTTACTCTCACCATCAGGCAACGCTTAAGTATTTTATCTTCTACATGTCCATCACACCCGCCTCTGAAAAGAGTGTGTTTTCCATTTTTGATCTAGCTATTCACCCTCCCAGTATGTTCATGGTTTGGCAAAGACGGCGTTTGGGTGATGAGACCAAGTACAAGATGGGGGCAGGTATTCTTTATCCCCACTGTCTGCTGCAGAGGAACTACAGTTTGGTGGAGGTGACAAGAAGCCAGGGAGCACCCCCATGTTCTTGCTGCAGTACTTATCTTACCTTACAGACACCAAAGTTCCTGCTGGAAATTGAGAGAAAATACAAATAGTGTAGTACTTTAAGTACCATTAATCTTAAAGATTTCTTAAAAAAAACCCAGTAAGAACTCCTCAAAGGCTCATTATTCAGCTGCAGTCTGGCAATATCTTCAGAATAACTCTGACTTCTGCTGTACTTCTGTACAGCAATGATATTTAATAGGAAGGCCTTCAGACCTACTACTTTCCTTGCTAAACTCAGCATAATGCTTGTACTTTTGCTGTACCTCATCCAAGCAATTGACACGGACATTCTTGCTGCCCAGTAGTCTTCCAGCCTCATCGGTGTTTCCTTGAATTTAAAAAAAAAAAAAGACAGAGATAGAAAGGGAAGTGAGAAACACAATAAAATGAGAATCAAGAGGAAAATTATCATTTCCATTCCTCATTAGAATCGAAATCTTTGTAGATTAACCACTTGGGATGTAGATCAACCACCAATAAATCAACTGCACCTATTGAAAAGGCTTAGGAATAAATAGTGTTTTATGCTGGAAGTTAAAAGGCAAGAAGTTATAACATTAACGAGCAGTCAGACAGCATATACTACAAGTAAACATCCATTTTTTGTGAAGTAACTGATCTACACGCACACAAGAACAGGACACTAATACATTTCTTCATAAAGAGCACCAGAATAATTCTGAATGAGTACAATGATGCTGAGCATTTTAACATACTTTGAACTTTGACTTCTTTTGGAGCATCTTATGTCTAAAAGAGTTATCTAAGTTCTCACAAAAGGGAATTATTTATAGGACTTTCTGGTCCAAATGAAACATGCTTCATCATTTACTCACATCATCTTTCCTGTTTAAATTTGAAATTTGCAGCATACCACTTCCCAGGTCCACAAAAGTGGAAGGAATTTGCTTTTGGTAATAGAGAATAGAAGGGGAAAGGACAAGGACCAAAGCAGCTTGATCACTGACATTTCTAAAAATTGCCAAATGCATAAATAGACTGAAATCTGGAAAAAAAACATGCAAGGAAAAACAGGCTATAACTTTGTATTTTCAATTTGCTACAAGAATCTTTTCAGTTAAGCCACAGGTCTATGAACCTGATTAAAAGTCTATTGAAGGACAATTCACTTAATATCAATGCAGCTACTACAAGCATTCAAACAAATCGAAATGAAAGAACATTCAAAGACTCTGAGTTTGGGGAGTTAAATCTATTGCAAATTAACAGAAACTTCTGATCACTGAATCAATCACAAGCACAACTCTTTCAGCAATGATGTGCTTTATAAAAATAAGCATTGCACCCCTCATTTTAATGACAGGATTCATGCTTATCTTCACTATATCATAAGGAGCCGCTCTTCCAGCAAATTTTCAGCAAAGCAGCTCTTGCAACTTCAGTTTTGGCCAAAAACCCCATTACAAATACTATAAATAATTTTTTTCATCAAGCTTTTGGTGTGGTTTAACTATACTACAGGTTTCTTTCTTCCTTTATTATTAATCAAATAATTTAGGGAAAAAAGACAATCACCTGAGTCATCTCACACACTTGATAGAGACCCAGTCAGGCAACTGTCAACCAGCCTGCTCCCCCAGACATATATATATTCTAAATATTGGGAAGCTTCTTAAGACCTGGAGAAATTTTCAGAAAAGCATCCCAGCAAGAGAACAAACACCAGCAAGAGCAAGTCTTCAAGGGGTGATTTTCAAGTAAATTTCGATACAAGCAAAGCACAGTTGCATTTACAAGTTCAGAGTTCTCAAACACTGAAGGATTTCCAAACATGACATTGAACTGCTGGAAGCCAGACTTCTAGAATTGTCTGGAGCTACAAGTTGGAGCTAGGCTGCTCATGGTGCTGCATGGTAGCAGGCCAAGAGACAACAGGCAGAAGTTGAGAGAAAAGGAAGCCTCAGCCTGGATACATGCAAAAACACTTTAACTACGAGCCCAGAAAAGTAGAACAGATTGCCCAGAGACACTGTGCAGTCTCCATCCTTGGAAGTTTTCAAGGCCTGATAGTATAAAGCCCTGAGCAGTTTCATTTGACCTCACTGTTAATATGTTTTGAGCACAAGGTTGGCCTAGAGACTCTTGAGGTTCCTTCCAACCTGATTCATCCTGTGACTGTAATCATAAGCAATCAGGTAAGTTACACAGAAGTGCCTGCAAGACGAAGGCCTGAAACTCTGATTACAGTGTCTGATTGAAATCAGACTGATTTTGATTCACAATAAATTCATTCCTGGCTGTCTTACGCCTACGTCTCTGAAACAGAGCAACATTTTAATATCGCTGAGAGTGAAGCCCCAGAACTACAAACAAAAGTTCTTAAGGGTTCAATTTGCCTGAAAGTACATACAGAAATGCATGGGACACATCAAGTTTTAGCTTACCTCTGACTAATGATCACCAGTCATGATTTTCAAAATGCCATTTGGAGTATAACTATTTAGCCAGGGCTGTGGAATTCATGTTGCTGGACCAGGAAACTCAAGTGTTACAGGAAGCATGACAGAAAGCATGACAGAAAGCACCTCACCAATAAGCACGTGTGCCACATAGTGGCGTGAAACCGTGACACTTGTGTGAAACGCAAAACCAAAGAATCACAGAATGCGTCAGGTTGGATGGGACCACAGTGGGTCATCCTAGAGCACACTGCACAGGACTGTGTCCCAGATGGTTCTTGAATATCTCCAGGAAGGGAGACTCCACAACCACACTGGGCAACCTGTTCCAGTGCTCGGTCACCTGCACAGTAAAGAAGTTCTTCCTCGTGTTCAGGTGAAACTTCCTGTACATCAGTTTCTGCCCATTGCCTTTTGCCCTGTTCTGGGCACCACTGACAAGTGCCTGGCCTCAACTTCTTGACACCTTCTCTTCAGATATTATAGACATTGATGGAATCCCCTCTCCTCTCTCTAAGAGAACAGTAATAAAATATTATAAAGCATAAGAGGTGCACAACACCCTGGACAAGCTCGAGTTCTGTTAATTTAAGAACTACCTGTCTGCAAGGACATCGTGCTCTGGCAACCACGCATTGGGAAAACCGTACAGCGGGTTAGAGCCCCGGATTACCCCCAAGAAAACTTTTTGTTTTTAGCAGAGCACATTAACACCAATCATTAGGCAAATGTCAACAGACAATACTAATAAGATGCTAGCTTTCCCTGGCAGAGGTTAGATCCGCCTAGCTGAGCTTCCCCAGCCCCCCTCCACCGCACCTCGCCCCCCACTGCATTCCCTGGGTGACACGGGCCTGCTTGAGAGGGAAGTGGACCAAGGGAACAGTCCTCGTCCCGGCAGGGAGAAGGGTGGCGGGGTCTGAAGGTCGGAAGGCAGGCGGGGCCCGGCGCGGTGACCCCAGTGCGGAGCGGCCCGGGCCGGAGCGGGGGCAGCGCGGCCGGTAACGGGGCCTCACGCGAGAACCTCCCAGGGCACGGCCGGCGGGGCCGACGCAGCCGCGGCCCAGGGCCGCGAGTGGCGAGGACCGGGCGGGCTCACCTGTGGCGATCACTGCCAGCAAGTCCTTCTCCTCCGGGCTCAGGTCGCCCTTCCTG
>VZRE01004039.1:39411-109716 GCA_013396775.1 Cephalopterus ornatus
GGGCTGTTCAGAGCGGTGCCTTTTGTTGGCGCCTTTCTAAAATTAAACTGTCGGTGGAAAAATGATCTTTGTTACGGATCCAACTTTCCACTCCTCCGGTTGAAGCCTGGTAGGCACTAGGACGATTGTGCAGATCTCCTCCTAGGGACAGAGGCTGAGGTTTAACATCCTTGGTTTCTGCCTGTGTTTGTACCAGAGGGAAAAGCTGGACCCTGATACTTGGTGCTGACTTTTTACCCTCCTTTGCCCTCTAGTCTTCAGTGTATATTTTTTTTTGTATCCTTTCTTTTAAGGCACCCATTTTTTTCCTGTAACTAATTTTTGAAGGGATAGCTTTATCAGCAAGCTGACTTTTTTTTTTTTTCCTTAGTACCTGCAGGTCATCTCGTGGTTGCTTATGTGTTGGAATTTCTCTCTCAAATACTAGTATTGTTCTGTATTTTGAAATCTGTTAATGGCTTGACTGGCTTTCAGAAATTGTGAGGTCCCATTGTTTGCTTCCTGGTTCAGGGAAGAGCATGCTCTCTGAGTATAGTGGATCTTCATAACTATTTGGGTACAAAACCAAAATGTCGTACACTTCTATATTAACAAAACAGCAAAAATATGTTTTCATGATTTTAAAAATCGTGAAAATACAGGAGCATACCACCATCTAGTTTTACTTACATCAGCAAGTGTAAATCACATAGATTGCTTTGGACTTCAGATTATAACAGATTCCCTCGAGGGGTTTTTTTGTGGCTAAACAAAAATGCCTTGAAGGAAATATCCTCAAAGCATTGCCTGAAAGCAGAAGTGCTTTTAATATTCTGATCGAGCAAAATATCCCTGTGTGGTGCTAATAGAAGTTTGTCACTGGCTCAACATGAAGGCTGAAATTAGGGTTTAAGTGCTCTTTTGTTGGTTCACAGCAGAGTGTGACTTTTACCTGCTGTGAACAAATTTTGTGATATTACAGTGCACTGATAATGTCTGTGGCACTATTAAATAACAAGTGCCTTCAAGCTTCCTTTCATATTCCAAAAAAAATCCTCAAAACCTGTTGGGTATTCAGTGTACAAAAGTACGCATATTGCATTCCCTTTTTTTAAATATGAAAATGTCAGTACTGTCATTGCACCCTAGCTTGCAGAGTGAACAGGCAGACAGTTTTTCCTTGGCCAGCGTCACTGGAGCTCACTTGGTGAGTAAGGCTGCAGGAGTGCTCCATCTGCAAGCGTAATAAAATAACACTAGTTAAAAATGTTGCTCGCTCTTACCTATGGAAGGACTGTATGACCTTCAATTCTGGAATATGCAGGCATTTCACAATCTTCAGTTCATCGTTGTGAGATTGTGATGAGGTAATAAAGTGGTGTTGCCTCCATTTTGTGAACATAATCTGAAGCATGGAGGCAACAAGTGATTTTTTTTTCAAGGCAGCATAGGGAGTGAGCGTCAGGTCAGGGAACTGGAACATGAAAATGTGGGTTCTGTACCTTTGTGTCTTGCCCCTTAATGCATTTTGTTTTATCTGCTGCATTTGTTTGTTTTACATATTTAAGTTGTGGGTATTACTGTTTGGTAATGAATAAATTACGTTTTGGGTATTACAGAGGGAGAGGAAAATGTTAACCTCGCTGTGACTGAGGATATAGGTGATACATGTGATACGTGTGATTTGTGAAAGCAGGGACTAGTGGTGACATTTTTCCCCGGTGGTTTGCTGGTTCTAGTGTGTGCAGGTGTGGTAGTGAGGATTTGTGATGGCTGTTGTTAACAGTGTATAAGTGATCCTAAATGCCTGACACTTTCTGCAGTTGTTGAGAGCAACGTTCATGCAAGAAAATAGCAAGGATTCCTTTAATTAAGAAACATTCGTTTTTGGTGAATGTACAAAACAGTAAGCTTTTTCTTGGATCAAGCTGAGGGAGAAGACTGCCCTGTGCCCTGAAGAGTGCACCATGAAACGCTCAGTCTTTGGACATAGAAGAGGGGAAAATTAAATGCTCAACTGGTTTCACTGGTTTAAAGCTGTTTTCTCTCAAATGGCCAACCTTCACTTGTGTCTTGGAGGCTTGCTAGAATTATGGCTGTGTACTCTGCTGCTCTGCTAATGGTAGCAGGGGTCAAATATCCTATAGCCTCTTTCTGTGCCTGGCCTGTCAGGATCAGAAACTTGGTCTGACCCACTACATTTTATCTAGGGGAAAAAAAAATAATAGGTCAAACAAGTACTCATACTTCTGTGACTTATTCTTCTAGCTTACATCTAATGGGTTCACAGCTAGTGATTTCCTCAACAAAAAGTGGTGTCTTTGTGTTTACCTTTATATTTGATAGCCTGTGGTAAGTTTTTTGACTTCAGGTAAATTGTGTGTATGCAGCATCCTGTGATTATAAGTTTCAGGATTGCTTGAAAGAGGACCTCTTTTTACTTGTTTTTGGACTTGCTACCTCATGATTTTCTTTGATCCCCCAACCTCCAGTTCCTGTTGCAGGAGACAATGAGTCCTTTACACCCTTGACATGCAGTCATGCCTTGGCAAAGGTATGTTATCCCTGCCATTGTATTTTGTGAAGCTGAAGTCTTAGGAGTATTTAGTCATTCCTATGTAAAAGCCATTTCATATGGTTGCCAAGTGTGTTTTTGTGAAATGGTTCTTTCTCCTGCATGGCCTGGGCTATAGGAAATATCCTTCAAGTGGAGCTAAGCTTTGCAGACAGACCCCCACTGGGTTTTGGTCCTGCTGTCTCCAATCCTTATAATTATATCCTGGCCAAAGTTAAGAGGATCTAATAGGATTATTCATTTAGATCAATTCAAGTTCATGCAAGTTCAAGGGTTTTTTATTGCTAAAAACATTCTCTGTTTTTTCCTCTCAGATCTCACAAATCTGCGGATAGGTTGCTTCTCCCCTCCCCGCCCAGTTGATTGGCATTGTATAACTCTGACTTCCTTAAGTATTTTTGTTTTATTTTAGGTGGGTTTTTTTTCAGTTTTCATCTGCTTTTGGATCTCAGCACAGCCACTTGATCCTTGGTGTGATCTGTCAGCATTGCTCAGGCATGTTTGTACCTGAAGGTAGACTATAAAAAAACCACAAAAGAATAACCGAAACTGGGGAGCACCAATGCATGTTGGAACACAACTGGTATAACCACAATAACAATACACAAGGTATTCCCATAGCTAAGATGCATACTGAGGCACGGATAGAGGTTTTCACCTGCTACTGATTCCGTGGGGGACCTTGCACAAAGTTAGGCTTTCTTTACGCTCTGCAAAATCTGAGTTACTCTTAGGTCAGATGGAGAAGTTTTGTGTGGAGATCACTTAAATAGTTATTGCAGACTCATGGTAGCAGACTAGCAAGATTATTGCTTCTAGTCAGCCTGTAAGAAGGATGGATTGCCTCTGGTGAGAATTAGGAGTGAGTACGAACAGGTCGGGCAAAGGAAATACTAGACACAGTCTGGGACAGGGAGGTTGGCCAGGGATACAGGAAGAAAGCATCTCCCATGATGTCCTAAATCTCAAGGAGTTCTACAACTCCTTCAACTACCACAGGCAAAGCAATTAAATATGGCTTTGGGGTTGTACTTGTAATAACCACTGTTTCATGTGTTTTCCTTAAATGTGTTTTCATGCAGAAAAAGAAGTCTAAGCAGTTCAACAGTTTGTAATTTGCAAGCTAAACTAATCCTTTCATTTTAGGTTTTGTTTCCATAAATAAAATCCTCTAGTTCTCTAGAAATGTTTTTAAGAGGGAAGATTCATTCAGTGCATTCAAGTTAAATGTTAGTCATTTTTCTTCTGATAAGACATGGGGTTGAAATCTTGGGAAAATACTACTGAACGTTAGCAGATACAGGGCTTGTCATTTATTTTCACTACCGTTTCATTCCTTGAACAATAGAAAATTAGCGAAACAAAGTATGCTATTTGTTTTAAAAATGCTCAAGAAGTCAACCCTCTAGAAAGAAGAGGGGATGGTGAGTTTCTTTTCAATCTACAACCTTCTCTGTATGCACCAGTATTGATACGAGTTTGGTAAGAGTCTTTTTGCTGCACCGCTCTGAGGTCTGTGTTGTCAAGTCACTTCTGTCTTAGGTCTACTTTGATTGCATTGTCTTAATGTGTGGTTTCCTGTGACTGAGACCTGAGGATCCCAAAACCATCAGCCAGTGCTATGGAAGCCCAGTTTTGTGCTGTTGAATACCATATTCTGCCAAGGTGTTTGTGGGTTTTTTCCCCTGCATTTCGTGTGAAAAGAGGCCCCAGTCAGTGTGTCTCCAGGGCCATGTGAATCTTTCGCTCTGCCCTTAAGATTTATCATCCTGCACTTCAGTCTCAGCTGCCTGCACAGCATAGGGAAACACCTGCTCCTTCTGTGCTCGAGCACATGCACGAGGTCTTTTGCCAGGTTTCGGGTTTGGCTGTCTTGTTTTGTGCAGCTTTATTAGAAGGCTTCTTGAATTAGAGAAGGGAAAGCATACTCATATTTCTCTAGAGGAGCCAAGGGAAGGGCTTTATTCTGTCAGTTTTATTCCTTATAAAATGTTTATCGGTGTATGCTGAAAAGTGTCTTTTTCAAATGTGCACTGCCATCAGTATGTCAATTGATTTGCATTGCTGTTGTGCCTCCAAGATCCTTCATGATGATATTGGACTGGTTGTTTAGTGACCTACGCTGCAAAATCAAGGCATCTGACTGTCAGGTCTCTCCTGTGAGGAAGCTGAGTGATTCTTGAACTTTTGTTTGTGAGCAGTGGTCCCCAGCTCCCTGAAGCATAATGTGTCAAACCAAGGCATTTCATGGGTAGCCTGTTTGATGCTAGGATTAGTTTAGTAGTTTAGTGCCCTCCCTAAGTTGTATTTTGTTTCCTGGGTATAGGAAGACCTGATTCTGTCCCCATTTTCCTTTGTTCTGTCAGTTTAAGCAGTTGTTGACCTTTTCAGTGGGTATCAGCTCTGCAAAAGCGGTGTTATGGTATGAGGAGACAATGCAAAAAAGCCTTCTGAAGCTGAGGGAGAGCAAAATGTTGGTGATGGGAACAAGAGCACTGTCTTCCTAGTGCCATGTTCCCCCTTTATTATTTTCAACATACTTGTTAAATTATTTGTTTGTAATGCCAATATAAATTACTCAATTCCTGTTGAAAAGTGCATTATTGAATAAACTACCTTAATTTGTGTGCTTAAAAATTGGTTAATAAAGGCTCATATCAACATAATCTGAAATATCAACTTTATTTTTGAAGGATTGTCAAGAATAGCAAAAAAAAGCCCCACCTATTGCAAAGCTCCCAACTGAAAGTCATATTGAAATCTAATCTCTTCTATAATTAAGAAAAAATTAATTTAGGTTGGCACTTCTGCTGTCTTTGCATTTGTATCTTCCGTTATCAAAGAACATATGACAGTAAAACTCTACAGACAGTATCAAACTAGGAAGAGCATCATTTGAGGTGGGATGTAAAGGCGTTGGTCTGCATGGCCTTCAGCAGACAGTTCATTGACTTGGAGAGTTTGGCTGTGTCCATGATTGAACAGCTCTACATTTTGGGATTTAGCATCAGTTCACTTTTTAAAATTAGATTTTTTTTTTATTTTCCTCATTTTATGATAGATGCAGTAGCTGTTAACAGGTTTTTTGTTGTTAAAGAGCTTCTGTTCCTTTTAAAAGGACAGACAGTGTAGCACTGAAAGGTGTATGCCCCTTTTCCACTGGAAGTTTATGTATTTTCTAGAATGTTTTTCTAGATCCACATTCAAGAGCCCAAGGTTAACTGGCATGTCCTTCTGAAGCCTCAGGGAGACCACCCAAGCCTTTCATTGTGGTTTCTTAGTCCAGATAAAAAAAAATCCTTTAGCTATCTCATTAGTAAACCTTTTAAATTCTTCATATCTTGCATCCTCATAGGAAGTGAGTTGTAGAAATCTAGCGTAGCTTTTATTGGCGTTCTTGCTCTCTTGTACGTAGATCTGTATGTGTACACCTACAGATACACATTCCATGGAACCTTTATTGGGTTATCTGCAGAAGTAGGTTGCTGATATTGGTCTTTCCAGTGCATGAACAGTGATGCTGTAAACAAGGAAATAGATTTCCCTATTAATAGTGTCAAATAGCATTGTGCCGAGCTGACACTGATACAGTTCAAACAACCACAAAGAGCACAAGTGCTTTCTCTGAAGGAAGCCAGGCTGTTTGGCATAGTGATGTTTTATGCCTGTTAAAAAATATACTAAACCTATTCCAGTTAGAAATCCATAACTCCTGCAGTAATGTTGGCTTCAGAAACTGGGTTGTGTGTGGGTGGATGGTTGTGGCCTATTCTCACAGCATATTTGGGGTACTCTGGATTTTGAAACTTCTCAGTCAACAATGAAAATTCTGTGAATCATTCCAGAAAGATAAACAAGCAGGTCTACTGAACTAGCTATAGAACTGAATAATGTACCAATAGTAATTACCCTGTGGTTAATTTTGGGTGGATAACTAAACTCTTAACTCTGCCTGAGATGTTTATAGGCGTCACTGACTTTCACACAGATGGCCAATCTGCAGGTGTGAAGTTTGATCTGGTTCAGAAATCTAAAAAGTGCCTAAAGCTGAAGCTGTGAAGTTGTTCATGCATTTCACTCTAAGATAGACAAGCAGAATACTTTAGACTAGCTATTTTCTGGAGATGTTTATGTTTCTCTTCATGATGAAAAGAGGCAAGGATTGAAGGGTCAGACTGAGGTGTCTGTTGCAGTTCATTTTTAAAGTTAGGTCAAATGCACCCCATTTTTGGGTTCTGACAGTTGGCCGTGTTTGAGAAAAGTGGATATGGGTTTTGGCTTAGCTGATTGCCTTCTGAAATCATGAACAGTGAAACAGGTAGTGATCCTCAAACCCAATAGTATCAATTAAATTGCTGGGTTTTGCATTGAACTGAGCTGAGTGACAGCTGTCTGTGCTTCCATTACCAGTGCGCGGGCACAAAGTGCTGCCGTGTATCCAGCACTGCCTGCTGGTGGGATTTGCTGCCCCTGTGATGGAGTGGGGTAAAATATTATGTACCTGCTCTGGTCTACATCTGGGTGAAACAGATGTCTCAATAGCTTCTAGCTTCTTGTGATGTGATTATGCTGTTAGGAGATGACGCTAATACTGGAAAATAGATACAAATTATTGGTGCAGCTGGCTGGTTACTCTATTTTTTTCCTAGCTCATGTCATTTGCATTGCTACTTTATTTGACTTCCTTTCATGGCAATGTTTCTTAGTTCCGAGATTTTGGCCACCTGTGTATATAAGTGTATTTTTGAGAACTGAGTTTTCATCTCATTGCAATTATTATCAAAATTGCGTATAACTTTTTGAGAAGCAAAACTATTGTGATGCATTCATAATAGCCATTGTTTGCAATGTTGTGTTTATAGATAGATTGTGAATTCTTTGGGTTTAGTTTGGTGGAATTCAAAGTCTTCTGAGTCTGTATTACCAACAAAGATATATTCTTGGGTTTATGCATTTATATTTTCAGATAGGTGTTGCATTTAATGTCAATTCTGTCAAGATAAAGTGTGGAAAAAGGTCAAGAAAAGCAAAGTTGAACTGTTAAAATTGAGAGAAGATGTGGTGCTTTGAGCACTTCTGTGACTGTGTCTGTGCGTGGTGTACCAAAATAAGGGAAACATGATTGCTTAGCATTTGAGGTTTTTTGTTACCAAACAAAGACTGATCTCTCAGTTCTGATATGTGAATAGTGCCAGAGTCCAGTACTCTCTGATTAGCAAATTTTAGATATTCCACATGTGGAGGATGTGATGTTCAATATCTAATTTCCTCACCTGCAGATAGTTGATATTACATGGGATTCATGACTTAGCAGAGTAATAGAGATAATGCTGAAAACATAATACAGTTATAAGTGCATGTAACAAAGTAAAGCAATTGCAATACACAGTTCAGTCACAATTCCAATGTGGTTGTGATTACCAGTCTCTGCAGTGCTCACTGGGCACAACGCTGGGCATCTGCAGTCATTGGGAAGAAATATTGGTGGGTTGAATCACGATATTCTGTACAGACTGGCTCAAAGCTTTTTGCTTTCATCGCTGAGGATAACTAGTTTTAATGTTTTCCCTCATCTTAGAAGAAGCGACCTGAAGTCCTCCTGCAAAACTAGTGCTACAACAAGCTGACCCAGGACAGTCCTCTTGGGATTTTTGTTTACTTCTCCTCCTCACCTGGCCTTACTCAGTTGCCACCCACCTCTGAGTGCTGTGGCCATAATACACCCAAGTGGAGTTTGCTGTCATGGGCAAGTAATGCTTGTCTTGTGTGTTTATGGGTTTAAGAGAGAGCCTTCTCATACCAAAGCTTGGCTTACTGAGAGAAATTTGCCTTTGGTCTAGAGTTTCCTCTCTGAAAGTGGCCTGCAGTATAGGAAGGTGTGAAAATAAAAGCAAAACCAACAAAAAACAAACAAAAAATGGGGAGGGAGGAGAACATGGTGGTATGAATAGATAGATAGGAGTCTGTATTTCTTTCTTTCATGCCCTTATCAAACTCACAGCAGTTTTCAAACTTAGAAAGTTTTATCATTCCTGTTTTTAATAGCCCTTGATAGACTCTTTTTCCATGAAATAATCTAAGAGCTTCCAGGCCTCCACATAGAGGTGAAGAAATGCCTTTCTGAAGTGAGCCTGAGAGCCCCTCCAGTATGTGAGCTGCCAGGCAGTGGGTAGGATAATGAGTCCCCTCTCTCTGTGTGCTCAGAGAGAGCACATTTTTATGCATTTTAAGCATAGTTATTTTTCTGACTCACCTAAAAAATAGTTGATTGTGTAGGCACCGCACACCATATACTGTTGGGTGGGCTTTGTTTGTTGTTTTTTCCCAACACCTATTGGATATGAATCAGTTTCTATTGCCGTAGAATTCTCTTAGCTTGATCTGAGAGGAACTGTACCTACCTACAAAATAACTACAGGTTATTTTGTCTGAGTGCTGACTGCTTTATTTCTCACTCCAGGAATTTATTCACCAAAACTAGTGTGTTCTGTCAAAATGCTCAATCTGCTCTGAGGAGGAGGAAGCAGTCACAGGGAACATGGCACTGCTTTTGGGATGCAGAGTGATACAAGTCAGTTATGGACTCCTTTTTTGTCTGAGTGAATGCTGCTAACAGCATAATTGCTGTTAGCTGGTATGTTTGGAATACTTGACATGGTGCAAAGTGTTGTGCCCTTTGTGCCATCTCTTTCTGCCAGAAAGATCAGAATTCAGACATCTGGAAGCTGGTTCAATTTCCTGTAGGTAAAAAACTGTGCATTACCTTGGTGAACTCCTTGCACTATGCTTTGAAGAAATAATTAGGGAAGTCTAAATTGAAACTTGCTTTAATGCTTACGGCAGTTGTTCTGTCAAAGCCAAGGCCTTCACCACTTGCAAGTGTGTAGGAGGTGCTGGCTATTAATATATCCCTCCTCCAATTACTGTATTTAGTTAATGAAATAATAAACTTAGCAACTGGGAGGCATTGCTTTCTGGAGAATGCAGAGATTGTATTTATTTAGTTTTATTTTTTAAGCTTAACCATGGTGATTTTGAAGGCAGTTTGGGGTTTTCAGGTGCTGCACTGCTGTGTCCTCCTGCTCTTCCTGCAATGGCTGTTACTACTGAACTGTTTTGTGTTGTCTTGTATCTGACAAAATTCACTACTTGGAATGAAGTTTCTCTGGTAATTCTTTTAACATGTTTTCTTCCACATACTTGTGTTTATTGATTTACTGGAGACCTGGTTCAGGGGACCCTATAAAGTAACTCCATAATGATTTTTTGCAAGTGTACTGTGAACAGTGGCTACTACAGTTTCTTTGCCAAACATTTATGAAGTCTTGAGGTAAGTTGCAGCAGTACGTTTATAAAAATGTTTTTGCAGAATTTCAGCTATACCATTTTTCCTGTAGCGAAATCATCTCTACTGCAATTGCTAAGACAATAATTCTTTTCAGGATAAACAGGACATACAATGTCCCTTAGAATTCAAGAATCCTGTTCTAACATTTACACAGTCCATTGAAAGTGGTATTTTATATAAGGAAAAAACCTTGTTAGCTTTGGAAGAGTATTGTCTTCCTCTTGTTTTCTCAGTTCACCTGACCTGGATCTCTGACAATCCTTTTTATCTCCTTCTTTTTCTAAGAGGTTTTCCTCTTGCCAAGGCATGTAGGCTTGGAGTTGGATGACTAGCCATCACCTTAAAATGAATGTTAATTGGATATGAATTGATCTGTAGCAATACCCCATCTCCATGATCTCAGCCTACTCCAGTTAAGAGCACAGCGCCTAAGAGAGCTCTCAGCAGTGAGAAAAGCTCCTACTAATACCTTGTCCTTGAAGAATTACGTCTAATTCCTCCTCTTCAGTTGCTGAAAGAAACCTTGTTACTGAAAGACATTATGTGTTTTGGCCTGAGTGTGTAATTCTACCTGTCAATTATTAAGATTTTTTTCTCTGTTTTTTTCTTTCTCTGACTGTGCCATGACTTTTGCATTTTTCATATGGTTGCTGGTTACAGCACAGAGAAGTCCTTTGTCTCGATGCTTCAGTTTACAGTTCTCTTGACATCGTGAAGTGCATGTGGAGTGCTTCGGGAGTCTTACTCATCTGAGCCACTTCTGTAGAAATTTTTGGTTAGTGACCTAAAAAGTACCCAACCTCCTGAAATAGGTGCAGTGAGGTGGATCTCTAATGCAGCGTGTGATTGTACATTCATTGGTGGCAGTGGGAACTTTGACTTTTTCAAGAAACATCTTCCTATACATCCCAGTTTAGCAGTTAGGTGATGTGATTTATGGTGCAAACTTTGGTGAGTCTGTCTTCTCAATTTTTCTCCTCTTAGAATCGTGGAATTGTTTAGATTGGAAAAGACCTGTAAGACCACTGAGTCCAGCCATTAACCCAGCACAGCCCTGGCCATCACTAAACCATGTCCTTAAGTGCCCCATGTACACATGTTTTAAATACCTCCAGGCATGGTGACTCCACCACTTCCCTGGGCAGCCTGTTCCAATACTTCATAACCCTTTCAGTGAAGAAATTTTTTCCTAATATTCAATTTAAACCTCCCCTGGCACAACTTAAGTCCATTTCCTCTTGTCCTGCCATTTATTACTTGGAAGGAGAGACAAGGCCCTGCCTCGCTACAACCTATCAACGTTGCTGCAAAGAGCAGTAAGGTCTTCCCTCAGCCTCCTTTTCTTGAGGATAACTACTCACAGGCTGCCTGCACAATTCTTGGCTGGAGAATCTTGCATGAGCACAGGTTTCTGGTTTTTATTTAATGCGTACTAGGTTTCATTCTCTTTAGGTATTTGTTTGTACTTCCTGCAGAATGAAATCAATTCCACTTGTTTCGTGTATTTTTCTTTCTCCCACTAGGCATACTAATAAAGGACTAGTATTTTTATTGGAGTAGATACTTTTTACTGTGGACAAACGCTATTCTGTGATGAAAAAATAAACAATTAAAAAAAAAATTAAGTGCCTTGAGAGCTTCTAGAAGGCTCATTTGGGAAAGACAAGGCATTCAGTGTGTGTTGAAAACCTGCTAAAACACTGTCTTAAGATTATGAACATGATAGCCACTGGTGACTAGGGCATGCTTCCAACTATGCAATCAAAGATATTTTCAGCAGTAAATATGTGGATTAGCAATATGCTTATTTCATGTAAATATTAAAATACAAGGTTGGTTGTATTTACCCTACACATCCTTATATGACTGCTTAGTCCCTGTACCTTGCTGTTGAGGTCGTTTGTGCAATAAAATCAGTGAGGGGATTTTGACATGGTGAGAGCCTGGCTCTGGCTTTAGTGTGCCTAGTGAATGGCACCTTAGGAATAAAGATTTCATAAACATTGTAACTGGGGGCAAAACAGCAAGATAAACCTTGTGGCTGCTAGTTTGCCCTTCCTGGTGATTTGTGCCATAGCTGAAGTTACAGACCTCCAGCTTATCAGTGACTGCTTAAAAAAAACCCCTATGTTTTAGGAACAGGGGGCAAGAGTCAGAAAATACTGATGAAATGGCACAAGTCGACCTGCATAGAGAAAACCTGGTGTGTCTCGCTAAGTGTAGGTACTTGGTCTTGCCATCTCCCCAGATGTGCAATGAAGGAGAGGAGAGGTGGCTTCTTAACACTGCTCTGGTCCTGTTCTGAGCACTTGGGACCCTGGGAAGCAGAAAATAGAGCTGCTTGTTTTCTTATTTTTCAACAGTATCAAAGTGAGCTTTTAGCAGGAGATAAGGAATATTGGAACTTCTCATCACATTGTGGGCTAGCCGTTGTACTGCCTTGAATATGGAAATAAAGCACTTTTCCTTCACACCGACCAATTCTGAGAAATGTCGGGAGCTGAGATGGACTTCAGAGCCTTATGAGGGTACGAAAACCATGTTAAAGCAGAAGATGCTTCACAGCTGTCTCAGCAGTGAATACTGCAGCTACCATGTAGGCTCCGTGACCAATGTGCGTTGGGATCGCGTGCCACACCCGGGTGTTGGGAAGTGTCTGTGGAAAAGGACTGTAAGAGTCCCCAGAGGGACTCAGTGTCCCAGTGGAAAGTGGGAAGTCTGATGAGGATTTGGCGAGAACTGGTGGCTGCTTTGCATCCGCTCTGTCTTGTCATCCCCTCATGTCGCTTTGTTCCTCTGTGCTGGTAATGATTTATGAAGTTTCCACCTACGGATTTTGTTAGCTCATAATCTAGCTGCCTACTGCCTTCCCAGAGAGCAGAGACAGCTGTTGGCTGTGTGCTGACATGTTTCCTCTGGCAGAAGTGCAAGGGCAGCTCTTCCTCCATGCTACTCAAGTTTGGTAATTTGCTCTTAATGTAACTTCTTGGCTTGCTGCTGGAAGAAGAGGAAAACCCTCTTTACCCTGGAAGTGTAACTGTGAGAGGATGAAAATGCCCAGTAACGTTAGTGGATGAAAAAGACCCAATAAAGCCTTTTAAAGTCCAGTAATGTCCTGTATAGTCTTTGGTGAAAAAAAAGATTGCCCTTGATTTATGGGTTGGGGTATTTACTTCATATTTACTTCATAGTATTTACTTCTCTCCATCAGTGCTTCTATTTTATTTGACTTTGTGATGAGTGCCCCTGTCTTATATGACATCTCAACAAGGGAAGGAGATGGAAATAATTCCTGCCAAGCATCTGTTCCTGTGAAAGCTGGTGTTGCTGTGTTGGTGGTACTCTGGCAGCTCTCTCCATCACACTGTCAGTCAAATGCCATTGGTGCCAGTCCCCACAGCAGCAGCATCCTGTGGAGCAGTGCTGCCAAAGCCCTGCCTCTGCTGGGCTGCCCGAAGGGTCACTGCATGTCTTCATGGGCTGTTTTTAGGGCTCTGTGTACATGGAACCATAAAATCTTGCTAAGGAGTTTAATAATAAACTGTTGTTCTTTTTCTTACATTATATTGCATTGATTTCCCTCTCTCCGTACCTAGGGCAGTGGAGTTTTGCTGCTGTGAAACAACTGTTCTTGAATTCATCTGAGCATGTTAATGTTTGAAGTATCTCAGGTGAATCTGAGATTATGGTTAAAAGAAGTATAAAATGATGCTTAGAAAAATCATGTTGCTTTGAATATAGGTTTTTGGTATTTTTTTTTTCCTCACTTTGTACACTATGTTTCCAAGAACAGATGTTTCCTGTATTTCAGCGTGGTAGAAACTTCAGCCTTACCGAGGCTTTAAATAATTCAGAGTTAATCATCATAAGAATTTCCCTGTGGTATGGATAAAAGACTGCATTTTTCTAACTTGTTAAAGCAAGTTCATACTTGCTGAAGTTCTAAAGTAACTTTTACTTCATCTGTTGCAGGTTTTGTAAATTAATTTTATTAATTAATCCTGGATTTATTAATTAAAACTGTTACAGTTTTTATTATGTGAGAAGGATTGGTCGATTAAAGCAACTACTGTATAACATATGTGTAGTTATCTACAACTGTAGATGTCCCTCGGTTTTATTTTAACTGTTGAGGGTTTTTAGCATGTAAGTGAGGAGCAGCAATAGAGAACGCTGAGCCTGTGGACTTCAAGCAGTCTCAGGAGAATGTACCAACTCACCAACGTATGTATTTTTAAAGTATGAATCTGCTTTATACATGCCTGTTAACAAGAGTGGGAGTGGAATTTGGGAGACTTTAAGTCATGCATTTTTTTTATTTTCTGATGAATTTTGTAGCTGCAAGTTAGCAGTTAGCAGGCTTAGACATTTGTGGGTTTTATGAAAAATGAGCCGTTTTCCACAGTCCACACTGGAGTGTGTTGCCTGGTTCCATACTGCTCTCTGACATCTGCTTGAGTATAGAGCAGTAAATCGAGAGTAAATCTTCGATTGCTGAGCCTCTCCCATCTTCTGTAGAAGAGTGGAGTCTGTGAAAGGAATGAGCTATCATTTTCATACTTGCTCGTTTTCCTGCTGACAATTCATACGAATCCTGGAGGATGTTGGGCTGCAAGATCCAAGTTTAACTAGTGGTTTGGGTTTTCTTTTGGAGGCTGTTTCCTTCCTATCCCTATCTGTACTTAGGTTCTTTATTCTGTAACCATTATGACTTTTCTAGCTGCCATTTCAAAATTTGCTATTGGCTTTAGCCTGCCTACATGCTGTACCTTTCAGAATGGAGAATATATGTAACAGTTCATAGTCTTGTGATTTTAAGGTTTTACAGCTACAAGTCACCTGGCTGCACAGGTTGCACTCTGGTGCAGTCAAATGTGCTGTGCAAGTTTATATGCTGCCACCCTGAATTTACAACCTTCAGCCATTACTTTTATCCTGTTGTTGGTGTGCTCTTGATTTAAAAAAAAAAAAAATCAAAAAAATCCAGGCATCTGTTGTGGTGGCAACAGCACTTTAAAATCTCATTTGCAGGAGCTGCTGCTATTTGTATTATAGATACATCCTGGGCTGTCATACAGATCACTGGGTTGGTTTTGCACAGCCTCATGCTGCCATTTCTTGATGAAAGATCCTGGGCCAGTGCTTGAGGCAGTGCCTTATAAAGCCAGACCCTCACTGTAGCAGATTAGAGCACAGTGCATGTAAAGCTAAATATAGAAGAAGGCATATCCTGTCTTCCTAGTAATTAACTATTAGAGTCTTTTCTGTTGCACCAAACCTCTAGTCATTAAATCTGCCACAAGTTGTGAGTTTTAATTTAACAACTTCTTTTTTAAAAAATCTTGTTCCTATCTGTCTTAAAGGACATACTTTATATTCCCAGGGAACAGTCATGTTCGATAGTCATGCTTCAGGTGTATGCAACTCTTGCAGTTTAAAAATGCACTGCATCAAAGGGAAGGAGAAGTCTGGTGCTAAAAATTTAGCATATGCATTTCTACCTTTTACAGAAACTGGGAAACTATACCAGTATGACTGCATTGAAGGCTTTTGTGTGTTCATTAAGGCACTGTGGATACCAGCCTCATGGCATGTTTGTGCTCTGGAAGATCTGTGACAAGCAGATTAATTCTTACCTGCTGTGTTGCTTGCTTGACACTTTCTAAACCTCATGGGCTTCTGCCATCTCTTGGACATTTTCAGACCCAGAACAAGGCGTAAGATGTCCAGGCCAAGTATAAAAACAAATCAGAAATGCCTGGGCAAATGTTATAGATCCGTCTCTTTGCGAATAACTGAAGGTCAGAAAGACAAACAAGACAAGTATATCAAATCTAGCCTGTCACTGGCTAAAGGCTGGGCTGTTGCTTATCCCTATAGACTGCTAGATTATCTGCTTAATTAACTTGTAAAGCACCTCCTGTTCTCTGCCACCGAGACAGCTTAGGAGGGGAAAGAGCCTTTTGGGCACTACTGTGAAGGGAGGCTTGGGCCCTACAGCACTTTAAAAAGATCCCATGATATCAGGGTTTGTTATGTTTAACTCTCTTTGCAGATGAGCAAATCATTTTTCCAGAAGGCTCTTTAGTGTTGCAATTATTTCGAAATGTTCCTTGGTCTGTTAAAACTGCAGCTTTAAACCTCAGCGATAAATGTGAACTGCTTTTTACATCTTTGTGTTTTTATGACTCGCAGGAAGCAAACCCAGTCTTGACTCTGAACTTTACTGGCTATTTCCATTGCATGTGGGCAGTTTTTGACTGTGGATAAGTGATAAGCCTACACTCGAACGCAGTGGCTTGCCAGGTTAACAATTTGAAATGCTGCAGAAGTGGCCATCTAGGGATACTGCAACTAGAAGGGGCAGTCTGGCAAATAGTAACACACTGTATAGCTGAAGCATTGTTAACAGAATTAAATGAACTTTCAGGGGTAGAAAGTGTGATTGATGGAGTCTTTCTGGCCATGGAGCTTGAATTTCTTTTCATTTGTGGTAGGAAGAAATATTGGAAATGTATGTACTTTTAAACTAGACCTGCAGAGTCTACAATGAAGAAATAGAAATAATACAGATTTTTTTAAGAACTGAAGTTATAAGAAGAACATGCTCAAAGTCGTGCACGGGAAGGCTTAATTCTGGATGAGCAAATCATATGTAACAGTGTCCTAATGACCTACAGTGTGAAATAGGTCGCCTCTGAGTCTCAGGGCTGGGACTTGCTGTTGGCAGGACAGGGGGATGACCTGTGATAATTTGTACGTGCAGTAAAGCTTCCTTTTATTCGCTGCTGTTTGCATTCAACTGTCGGTTTAGCTGCTCTTTGTGGAAGCTGTGTCTGTGTGATTAAACTGACTGTATCCAAAGCTGAAAAATAGTTTTGGTTTCTTTAGATAAAATGGCATTAATATATCAGCACTTCCCAAATTTTTTGACATTGTGTGTTGAGATTTGCCATTAAGGTCTGAAGTTGTACAAGCCCGATATTTTTTACATGTTACATGAAGTGCCATGTAGGTCCTTAACTGTGTATTTGTGTGCAAAGTTGATGGGGCGAGGCATTTGCTTATCTTTTATTATTTCTGCAAAACCCACCTGCTTTTAAGAACTAAATGTTATTAAGAATTTGATTGGGATTTGATGGTTAAAACATTGTAATTATGGTTAGACCAACTTTAGCAGGACAATATGTAGCCCTGGGATCCATCTGCCTGCTGAACATGCCAGAGGGTCAGACCTGTGCCATGACGAGCCCCACCAGAATGGTTCTCAGACTTCTGCCCCGGGGGCTTCTGTGCCCACAGCATCCCCATGACCTGGGTGGGCAGTGGTGCTGTACCTCTGCCCCAGGAGTAAGGGCAGCAGCTCCATCACCTTCCTGTCCAGGTTTGAACCTTCAGGGTTTTTTACAGAGATGCCAAGAGCCAGGTTTTGGGAGAAGCACATCTTGTCGAAGTCATTCTTGGATTGTAGTGCTCTTCACCTTTAAGATAATGTGAATTACTCTTCGAATATGCATCAAGAACTCTATTGCCCTTTCACATATTGGGATTTTCTGAGTGTTTATTTTCCCTTTGGATTAAACTGTTGTCTGTAAATGCCAGATTAAAAATATTTTTCCTTTTTTTCTTTCTCCAGAAATTTTATGAATAAGAATCAGAAGCCGGTGCTAACAGGCCAGCGGTTCAAAACTAGGAAGAGGGGTAGGTTACATTACATTTCTTAGTTTATTTTCCTGTTTTTTAAAATGACTACCAAGAGGGCAGATGGAGTAGTTTGAAGTTCAATAACGTTAAAGTTTTTCTCCCGCTCTTTTCAGCCATGTCAAGATTGCAGATGTTATGTTTAACTAAGCTCTATGAATTTTATTATTTTCACTATATATCTTAAGACTTTATTTAAAATTTGTGTTTATTAGCTATGAAGTCTTGTGGAAGCCTCAGTTAAAAATTGGATTCTGAGTTTACAATATATCTACAGATGAGGATGAAAACTTATTAGATGTTTCTTTTGCATTTTTCTTAAAATGTTATTTTCAAGTAAGAAAGCTAAATATGAACTTTAAGACTGTGTAAAGAAAATAATCTGACTTCTTGGGGTTTGATTTTTGTTTTTATTTCTTTGACTCAATGCTATGTCTATGAATGAACCTTTCATATCTAGAAAGGAATTCTCTCACCTTCCTTCTCCATGAGATGGTCAGATGATCTCATTACTTTCTGTAACAACAGAGATCAGAAAGTTCCTTTTTCAGAAATACTTCTTTCTGCTGTGTTAGTATAGTCTTTCTTTATTGTTAAATTAAAGCAATTACCATTGTGTGAGTCCCGTTTTACCTACTGTGATACTGATTTTCTGGAAACATGACCAACACTCTTTCCTTATGTACAGTAAGCATTAATTTTTAAAAAAAGCTGTATGGTGCTAACTGTACTGGTTATCCAGGTATTCTGTACAGTGGGTGTCGTCGTAACATGTTTGGTGATACTATACTCAAGAGTTCCTTTGTCATGTTTTAGGTGGCTGAGATTAATGCCTAACAGTTTGAGGCAGAAAGCAAAAATATGTGTAATAAATTAATTTATCTTCCCCCCTCAAAAAAAGAATAATGTCTAGTTTATGAAAAGAAAGCTCAGATTTTTTACTGGTGTAAGAGCAGATTGTAACAGCAGACACAGGTGAAGATCCTGTCTGTCATGAAACAGACTTTTTCCTGTTTCTGATCCAAAGCTAACACCTTGTCTTAATCTCTTGTGACAGAAAATGTAAATAAGAGCATTTTTCTTAGTGAGGTTGAGAGAAACAAAAAGAGTTGGTAATCTTCCTTAGAAAATTGCAAATTCTGTCATGAGTCTGAAGACTTGAATTAGTGAGTGCCATGAGATCTAGAATGATCACGAAGCTTAGAAGAGAATTGCAAAATAATTTGGTGCCAGTTGTGTTAAAAAGCAGTGCCAGCTTTCTCATCTTTACTTCCTTGCACCCAGCACTTCAGTTTGTTTGACTGATGAGGTCTCGTAATGGAAAGTGTATTTTTTATGATGCATATACAAGGTTTGTAGGTATAACTAATTAAAAAAGAAACTAGTATTGTCTGTAATTAAATGTCACAATGTTCCAGTAATTAGTGGGATTAACTTTCTATCAGCATGGTCCAGAGCGTTATTCCATAGGAGCTGTGCACTGTGTTAACTAGCAGTCATATAGACACAGCTGGAGGAGTGGAATTAACAATCCCTAAAGAAATATGTCTGTCAGATTCACCAGTGAAAGCAATGAGACATGCACACTTCTGGATTGATGCCTAGGTCAGATGCCTAGATTGACGGTCTAGGTCAGTCAGTTGTGGTACATACGTTGTTTGATAAAATTGTCTCAGAGAATGTCTTCTTTCTCATGAAGACTTTCAGCCCATATTTTGCACTGTGGCATAGTGGGTCCTAATACAGATTTGATCTTTGACTCCTGTTTAATACAAGCAGTAATTAGAATAAATGAGATCTGATTTGTATTTCAGAGCCTATCTCTTGGATTTCTATCACAGTGATTGGGAGTGGCACTAAATAACTCATTGACTACATGGAAGAAGGAAAATCCATGGTGCAGGGTCTGAAAGATTGGGGGGTGGATTTTTGGTTGTTTTTTTTCAGAGAGGTTACTTAAATGGAATTATGGATACTAAATAGCTTTAATATAGAAATTTTAATATGCAAACATTTCTTTTTGTGCTCAAAGCATAAAATCTCTTCTTCAAACACGGTGGGATCCTGGTTGCCTTAATATTTGAATATCCTGCTTAGAAAATTGTAGATACTTTTTTCTTTCTAGAAGCAGAGGGCTTGAAGAAGAGAAATGGTTTCCAAGTATGTTTATTCCTCTCTGTTTCCATATACTTTTTGTATCACAGCAGTGTCACAGACTGTTATGTCTTGGACTTAGACTAGAAGATAGATTAGGCCCTTTTTGAGGACTTCCACTGTATCAGGGGGTCCTGAAATATCACCCAGGTAGGACAGAGTGCAGTAGCTGTGGTTTGACCATGACATCTCAGTTGTCAGAGACTGTTCTGTTGTGTGGAAGAGGCAGGCAGGTAGCACAAATGCTGAGGGCAGTGTGCTGGTTGAGAAACAACTGCTTGTTTTTACCGGTTGACTTGTGCCCCATGATACTCCTTTTTCCCTTCTGCAGCTCCCTGGAGCACTGCCATATGGGGAGACGGTGAGGTGTGACACTGCAGTTAGGCATCTAATAAAATTAATTGCCTATATGAACTCTTCTCACTGGTCAGCTAGCTGCAACTAATCTCTGATTGCGAACAACTTCTGAGCTTTTAGAGAGCAAAAGAGGGAGAACACAATGCGTTTTTCTTTAAAGTTTGAAGGTATGCTTAGTGTCTAAAATGTTTTTGAGAGGGGACCATGAAGGAGGAGCTTGTAAATCCCACTCTTTCCAGTTCTATTAGTTGACTAAATAAAAGGAATAGGCCTTGCCTCCAGCATATGTAGTGGCAGACGTGAAAATTGCTTAAAAAAGATTTGAAGGAAGAATGATGTTGTTAAAGGAAGAACCTTACAAGGGAGGGAGGCATCTTGCAGTTCCATATCAAGGTTTTAGAGATTTAGTCAAAGAAAGTAGTTTTGTTAGTTCTCAGTATAATCTCTGTACTTGTTGAATACTGCTGTTTTGGTAAGGATCAGCAGTAGTTGGCATCTGGGCAGTACTTGTGTTTATGGGGCAGATACATGGGATGCGGACCGCATTGACTGCATGCATGCGTGCAAAGTAACGTCTCTGTGTGTTCTGAAATGGAAGAGCAAGAAACAGGAGTAGCAAAAATGCCAGTAGGTAGAAAGGAAAATTTATGTATCCAGACAGTTGACAAATACGTGCAAGACAAAAAGCTTCACAGAGCATTAACAGGAACAAACAGTGCGCATTGTTTGAAGTAAGCTGACAGACAATACCTGATATGTAAGTTTATTCCTGTGGTATAGTTAACATAGGATTAATAGATGCTAAAAAAATGGTGCAAAATAAGCTAAGCAAAATTATGCATAACACTTTCAGGAAGAAAATTATCTAATCAAAAGTCAATATTAACACCTTTACATTAAGATGAAGTAAGGAGAGGGTCCAAACAAGGAATCTTTTTTTCCTCCACAGAAATACTGTTGTGGGCCTTCTGTCAAGGAGTTAAAATTCATTCTTAAGGAGAGGGGTATAAATGTACTTTGTGATTTTCTTAGAAGCAAAAGAAAGGATATAAGGATCTGGGAACATGGTGAAAATGAAAAGCTGTGTATAGCACTGCGTCACTGGATATTGTGTGGATCACATCTGCAAGCTACACCTGCCTCTGCTAGCCTGTGATTGGAGCTGTGCTTGTTTAGTAATTGTGCTTGTGACATACTGTCACCCCTTCTTGATGATGGCTTCTTACTCACCCTCTTGTACTACATTAGCATATTCCTCTTCAGTACATCAGCTTGGTAGGAAAATGTTTCAGTAAAATTATAAATCATTTTTCATGCAATGAGTTCTCCTGTGTAAAATTTTTAAATTGTGATAGACAAGAAAATAGTAGGGTACTACTGATGAGAGGAGGACTTCTGGGGCCGGAGAAGAATATTTAAAAGAATTAAGAAATATTAATCATGGTGTTTGTATTTGTACTGAACACTGTGTACCTATGATACCAAGCATATAATACCTTTCAGTTTAAATGTGAACATCTTAAATTCTAGAGAAAATACATTTGAAAAAGTAAAACAGGATTATTTTTTAACTCCTCTCTTAAGACTGAACTGTCTTCTTGTTGGTTGATGTATCATTGAGCTTTTTTTTTTACCTTGCAAGTAATACATACTTATTAGATAATCCAAAAGAGAATAATTATACTCAAATACTTGTTTAAGGGTGGAACTGTGTTTCTTCTGCGCAAACAAAACTGCCTGAAGTACACATACTGGAGTACTTACACTTCAGTAAAAGACTGGTTTCCTTGTGGGTTGGTTGGTTGCCTTGTTCTTTCTTTTGGGTTGCTTTTTGTACTTCAAGTTGGAAGAGAGCTGTAATTGAGTATTTTGTAATAGATCTGATTGTTCAGATGGGATTCCAGTAGTATGCTTCTCTGGCATTTCCCCAGAGCAAAGGCACATTCCTCCATTTCCCCCCTCAACCCTCTCCGGTTTGTCTACCTTGAGCATGCCTTGCAGATATGAGAGGGGGTTGCTCTAATGGCAAACTCCAGATTTTCATCATAGCTGAAGTCGAGGTAACACAGCTGAGAGCCAGAATGTCTCCAAGGTCTGGTGTGAAGTAAAAGCATGGGAAGAAGTCATTTGCACTCCAGAGAAGGGGCATATTAAGTAGTGTATTGGATTATGAGAGCGTGGTAGGGGAGAATCTGGGTTGGCACTGTGGTCGTGTGCATCACTTCAGGATAAGCTGGGTTAGGAGCAGATGGTTTCATGAGCACATACATGCGTGTCCATGGAGTTGAGTAATCCTCAGCTTTGGTCTGAGGATGTCAGATTTTGGAGGATGGGGAAGCAGTCAGTCCATAGGGAGATGGGAAGTAGACTTAGTAAGTCACTAGATGCTAAGCATAGCAGGGGATTTCTGGGAAATAAGGGGACACTACAATTTTCCAGTGCTTCATGCTTGATAGGCAGCCTTTGAACTGCAGTTGGCTGGGTGCTGCCAGGCTCCTTGGAAGGGCAGGTTGACTAGTCACCTTGAGATTCCCAGTGGCGCGGGACACTGAGTGGAAGGGACTGCTCCTTCCAGGTATGATTGTTATGGAGGAAAGGGATGCATTAGAAGTGGTGGAGAATGTGCAAGTGATGCACTGAAGACGGTAGAATGAGCACACCCCAAAGACATGCAGGGGACAAGGAGAGAAAAAGTCTTTTGTGTATTAGAAATAAAAAAGTTAACTAAAGTAGGAATTGTGTGGAAAATAGTTATTGCCATAAGACTACTGTGGCAGTAGGGAAGAGATTGGTGAGGAAAGGCTATTAGAAAGCAAGGTCTCTTAACCAGTCCTCATTTATCTTAGTAAGTAAAAATCTCTGGATTGATCCTCTGGATATAATGTTTGCAGATTTCTCGAGAACTTGTATCAATATTTGTGTCAGGTGATAACAAACCTGGGTTTTGAGTGCACAGAACAGTTCGCAGTTCTGTTTCTGAAGTTCATTTATTTTGACAGTAACAGGCATTTCATACGTGCCCTTATATAAAGCCAGGGTCTGTTTTCTTAAGAAGCTTCAAGTAAGCTGTTAACAGCCTGCATGAAAAGGCAACAGGAGGTGTGGGTAAGTCTACCTAGATTTATCTGGAAGTTGCAGTTATATCTGTTGTGACTAATGACATTGACATAGAGCATTGTCCGGGGGTCAGACTGTACCTTAATAGAGTTCAACAAGGGACAACTGTAGAAAATGCAATGTGAGTGCTGTGTTCCTAGCGCTGCTTAGATCTGTGAATATCAAAGATAAATTCTTGTTTACACTGTGTTGCCTGGTCCTAAATGTTTATGCAAAAACTAGTTTTATTAATATCTTGATCTCTTTTCGTGAAGACTTGTCTTTTTGAAAACATTTTAGCTGTATGACCATAATTATTTAAAGAAAAATAACAAGAAAGGAAAAATGGAGTGTTCCTACAGTGACATTATGTACGCATAGCTGACATTCCCTTAACTCTGCTCTCAGATTTAGCAATGCACAGTGGTACACACTTGTGATAGTACCTTCAAGAAGAGAAGTAAGAGTATGAAGTTTGAAAACAATTTCAGTAGTTGCTCCTTTATTTATTTATCGTGATATGTTTGTGTGTGTTTTGGTGTTGGGAGATGAGGAAGAGAGGGAAGCAAGGGTAAACACTGAAGAATTTCCAGAGGCAATACAAGCCAAACAAAAGGACTTTCATTGTGTTGACCAGAATGAGAAGAATATATTTAGGTGCCGTGGTCATTTCAGTTGCTGCCTGATACAGAATTTAACAGACAGTTTAAAAACCGGTTCTCTCCTTTTCTTTCTCTTTTATCTCTGTTTCAGATGAAAAGGAGAAATTTGAACCCACAGTCTTCAGGGATACAATTGTCCAAGGCCTCAATGAAGCTGGGAATGACCTGGAGGCTATAGCCAAGTTTCTGGATGCAGCAGGCTCAAGGCTCGATTATCGCCGCTATGCTGACACACTATTCGATATTTTGGTAGCTGGCAGCATGTTAGGTAACCTGCAGAGTATCTGACAGAGAATTTTGGTGATCAGCCTTGCTTGCTTTCTATTCTGTCTTCCTCTACAGTGGAAATTATAACCTGTATCACAATTTCACTTATCTAGACACTGCTTTCATCTCGTATCATAGCACTCTTTGTTGTTTGTCATGCAGTAACGCCTCGGCACTTGGTGGATGCTGCTCTGAGAAGCCTTCAGTCTGAGCTAAACCAGCATATAATTGCAACAGTGAAAATGAGAGATACACTAACTAGGGGAAACAGAGGGACTTAATAGCATAAAAAGGCTAATACAGCACTCCAGCTGTTGCAAATCTTGCTTTGTAGATGTTGCAACAAAGGCTAGCTGAGAGGAGAAGTGAAGGATAATGGGGAGTTCTTTATGGATGTTCATGGGACATTTCTCTCAGGTATCAGTGGCAAAAACATGCCTTTCACCTTCCTCTGTATTTTGAGTAAGTTGGCTCCTTTTACTGATCATGTTGGTTTGATTCCTGCTTCCTGCACTTTGGTATGTAAGAAGAAAAGATGTTTTTGTAAGATTTGAGGTAATACAAGAAACAAAAGCTAGTGGAAATACCTAGGTAAAAAACTCTCAGCAAAACAGGCTACTGTTTTGAATGTTTACATGAGCCTGCTAAGCATTAGAGGAATTAGTAGGATGTTCCAAGTCCTCAAATTACTAACAGAGTGCTAATACTTTTCTCTTTGGAAAGGATTTTCATTATTGTGGTGTTTAAAGCAGTAGTTAAAATACGCACAAGGGTTGTCCTCCAACCCATCCTTATTTAATCACTCTCGGTGCACTCAAAACCCACTGAGATGTGAGTGAACTGAATCACTCAGTCCTGTGAGGTCTGTGTGATCTGAGGTGCAGCATATTGGCTGGTCACCCCTTCTGTTGGATGCCACCACTCCTTAGCAAAACTTGGTCTCTCTGTTCCTCCTTTTCCCCTTCTGACTCTTACTCTGGCCTCTTGCCTTAGTGATACTAACATAAGACTTACTAGACTTATTAAATGTTATATATAGAACATCCTCTAAAGTAAGAAATCATTCCTTGCCTTTTTTTCCTTTCTTCTAGCTCCTGGAGGCACACGCATAGATGACAATGATAAGACCAAGATGACCAACCACTGTGTATTTTTTGCAGATGAAGATCATGATGCCATTCGAAATTATGCTCAGGTCAGTAAAGGCATAGGTGATTACTGTTTTCCATTTATGTATCAAAAAGGATTGTAATGGAACATCTGCAGACTGTCTAGGCTGCAGTAGGCTAGTTATAGACCAATTGAAAATCCAGTTAATCAGTAATCTGCCCTAACCTATACATTGTAGCTAAGAAAATAGGATGTCTAAGATAATCCTGTCACAGTTGGCAGTGCTTTCTTTTACAGGAAGCAGTTTTGCTTATCTCAGTTTGCTGTTATTTGAGTCTATTTCTGGACACCACCCTTATTATTTTTGTTGACCTTTTCTGTATGCAGACTGAAAGATTTGTATGAACGTATTTTTAGAAACAAATGAACTGTATCAGAAATACAGCCTGTATCAGCCATAGTGTGGCCAGCAGGATGAGGGCAGTGATCATTCCCCTTTACTTGGCACTGGTGAGGCCACACCTCAAATCCTGTGCTCAGTTTTGGACTCCTTACTGCAAGAAAGACATTGAGGTGCCAGAGCATGTCCAGAGAAGGGCAGATGGAGTGTGAACCACAGGTCTTATGAGGACTGGGTGAAGGAGCTGGGGCTGTTTAGCCTGAAGAAAATGAGGCTCAAGGGTGACCTTTCTCATTCTCTACAACTACCTGACAGGAGGTTGTAGTGAGACGGGGCCTGGTCTCTTCTGCCAGCTAATAAGGGGCAGGACAAGAGGAAATGGCCTCATGTTGTGCCAGGGGAGGTTAAATTGGATATTAGGAAAAATTTCTTCACTGAAAGGTTTGTGAAGCATTGGAATAGGTTGCCCAGAGAAGTGGTGTAGTCACCATCTGTGGAGGTATTTAAAAGATGGGTAGACATGGTGCCTAGCAACATGGTTTAGTGGGACTTGGCAGTGCTGGGTTAACAGTTGGGCTTGATAATCTTAAAAGTATTTTCCAACCTAAACAATTCTGTGAAGTATAAAAATGACAAAAAGTATAAAAATATAAAGCTCATGGCTGCAACCTAGTTAGGAATTGGGCATATATTCCAAGAGCTTTCATTTCTCCTACATAGGTGATATATGGTTTCTTCTTGCAGGAATAAGGCTTGCACAAATAGGCCTATGTGAAATTAACACAAAAAAGCAATGAAGCCTGAAACATTCTTGACAAGAAGCTAACTCCTTAATGGAAGATAATGATTATATAAGAAAGCTCAGTAAGAATTCTATGGAAAGTTCAAATCCACCATTCAATTCTGGATACAAGAAGGATGGCATAAAAATGCAATACCATTGCAACTCCCATATGTCAGAAATCTTTTGTTAATTAAGTTATTATAACTAATACTAGTTATATATCTTTTAAAATAACTAGTTATTATTGGAATGCTGGAGACAGCAAGTAGAAGCATAAACCCCACTGTCCCTGCTAAGGTGCCTAGGGTGGCAAGCTGCTGGAAAGGTGCTTGGTTGATTTAAGGGTGCTGGGATCAAAATCTGCATCAGTAACAAATGTTGGTTTAATAGCAGAAAGCTCCTTTAAAAACACATCTCTGATAATATAAAGAAGTGAAATATACTTACTTTCAGAAAAAGGGTCAATATTTCTTGTGCATCAGCTTTATCATTTCTTAAAACAGGGTATTCTGCTTCAGGAAAATCTATATTACTGGTAAAAGCATTGATTCTGACTTCTTGAATTTTAATGATTTTGTAACAAAAATTGGCAGTACCAATCCTCCAAGAAGAAATTTAACTTTAAAGTGGAAGCTTGCATATTGGAAAATGGAAAAGAAGGCTTCACTTCAGGATTTGAAGCAGTGGAATTTTCAGTGTATTCTTCGCATTTCAAACTGAAAGCCAGCAAAATAAGTCAATGTTTTGTAATTAATGCCTGAAGAGATATGTGCCACGTTTTTTTCCATGCATAATGGAAAATAGAGTTCTTGTGCTATTATCAAAAAGTGGAGTTAGTGTTTAGAACTTCCTTATCTAGAAGATACCTAGAAGGTAATTTCTTACTCTGACTCCCAAATGAACCGGTAGCGTGGTTTTTTTGTGGATTTAGTCATGGAAACAATTAGAAGAGTGAAAAGTCTTCAAGTAAAAAGACTAAAGCTAGTGCTGATATTTTAGCAGATTATTTGCATATCAGGTGTACTTCTGTAATTTACAGGGACTTACGAAAATATACAAAATTTTGTTTGGAAATATGAACAAGGAAGTAGCTTACATTTTCATCTCACACCTAATTTTCTTAAAATTTTGTGTCTCTCTGCTTCTCAGCATAGCCACAACTTGATTTTTCACTTGTTCTGAGCCAGAATACTTCCATTTAGGATGTTAGGATGTATTTTATGTTCTGAAAAGTGAATTGAAACGTTCCAAGCTTAATTCCCCCCCATCCATGACATTATGTGGCAATAATGTGATTTGTTCTCCACGTAAACCTTATTACTTATGACAGTGAGTCATATGTTTTGTGCCTTTGTGAGCAATTATTTGTGTATTTAATTTCTTATGTCTTCCTTCTTCACCTTGAATGCACTTTGCACCTGTGCTGCTGCTGGTTTCATAATCTGTGGTCACATGATGGGAAACAAATGATGAAAACTGGAGAACAAGTGTTTCCAATAACATAATTGTTGTAAAAGCTTTGTTGAATGTTCTTCCTCTTTCCTAGGCAGGAGTGTGTTTTGTTGTAAACATTTATGTTAGTTGATTTACAAAGATATTGCATCTGCTGAAGATGCCCAGCATCCTGACTGCCTCACTCCATCAGCCTCAGCTGACAACTTCCCCAGAGCTGCACTGCCAAGGGAAGGGTGCAGAGTTAACCTTCCCCTCCTCTCCCTTGCTTTTGATCTATGGATAGGGTGAAAAGTAGAGTAGGAATAAAATTTTGAGAAATGCGAAAGGAAGACTCTCAAACTGGAGTAAATTCCCTGATTCAAGTATCGCTCTGTGAAGCAAGAATCTCAAAACTTGTATTTTTCCATTTGTGGACAAACTGATAGAGAAGAATGTTTCATGGTCTCCATGAGGCAGACAAGGCAATAGATAAATGCAGAAATGCCATTCTGCAAGCTGCTTATTTCTGGGGAACATGTCTAAAGAAAACTGCAGTGGAATATTAGAATGTGAGAAGCCAGCAGTGCTTTCTACATTTTCTTTCCTGCTGTGGAGATAGTAAAAGAAAAAAATATCTTGTCACGGATTAGTCAAAGGCTTTATGGATTCAGCAGTGGCAGTCTTGTTTCCCTTTTGCTTTTTTTTGTAAAGAAAGATGGCTGCAATTGTTGCACTTTTTAAGTCAATCTATTTCTCTTTAGGTCTTCAATAAACTTATCAGGAGATACAAATATCTGGAGAAAGCATTTGAAGACGAAATCAAAAAGGTAATGATAATGGCAGTCTTTCCTGGAATGTTAATATTTTTTACCCTATTTCTTATATAATTGTCTATGTACAAATGTGGCATTGTTAGGTATTTTATTTAGCTCTACTGGAAAAGAAGATGGAATATACAGGAGGGCAGCTTTCCTCTGCAAATTTAGCTCTGTGGGAATACTGCAGGCAGCACTTGATGTAGAGTGTTTCTGAATTAATGATTCCTTTGGTTGCTCTGAACAAACTCACCTTCTTATTCCAGGTTTTTTTGTGCAGAACTTTGATATACTTTGGGGTATAGTTCTTGAAGAGAGGTGATTTTACTGTCCTGCTAATAGAAAAGCTCTCTGTGGATTTTTCCAAAGAATAAATGCAAATCTACTGTGCTGAATGTCACTTGATGTATGAGTTTTAAACCACTCCTGCTTTGTGAAATGAATCCTAACCACAAGTTTTTTGTATTTGAGACCAGAGATATGTGCAAGAGAAAGTCATCATCAGTGGCAGAGTCCTCAGGATTTGTTTGTTAGACTGTAGTGGATATTTGTGGATACTGCTTTGTTTTGTGATACTGAATTCTAAAGAGACAGGAGAAACCAGGGTAGAAGTGTTTGAAAAACATATTTCTTTTGTCTATTTTGAGTTCCTAGTAACAGATGTAAATATCTTTTTCTAATGGCCTGAAGGAATAATGAACACTGTACTGTGCTGTAACTTAACTGGCATGTTGATAATGGCAAAAGCTGTCCTGTGATAAAATACTATGTTTATTAAATGTAAAAGTGTGTTTCCATATTACTTAGACATTAGAAAGATTGCTGCGAGGGTCAAATAAGGGCATGCCTGGAGCATGATGCCTCACCACCACCTCTTGCGGCTGAATGAATTTGGCTCTGATTTATGCATTCTTTCTCATATAGGAAATTATTTTTACACTTGTGGCCAGCATGCCTATCAACTGATGCTGATTGCTCAGTACATCATTCTAAAGACCTAAATTTACCTCTATCCCCACACAAATCTAATGTTCCTGCTGTTAATTACTATAATCACTGACATGAGAAGCGCTGACTCACAGCATTCAAGTTTCAGAGCGTGTTCAGCATATTAAGCAAATGCCATGTCAATTCAAGCCGCCTCCTCTCTCTTCTGTAACTTGCCTTTGGTTTTGAATCCTCTAAGTTTAAAAACTCACTTTGCACACTTAGTGACAAGATGAGACTGTGGTTAATGCATAATAATTTAACTCTTCAGTTGAGGAACAAGTGCCTCTGATGTGAAGTTTAGCCATATGCCAGCTTGAAAGAAAGAAGTAATTTTATGTGCAGTATGACTGGAGCCATGCCACTCATTTAAAGCTATTAGAAACATCCAAGCCATGGCAGCACAGGATCAAAGCAGGCTTGTTCACCTTGCAAACTGCCTTTTATGTAGATGCTTTTTGTGTAGTTTTCAGTGTCCGATTACATCTTGTATGACAAGTCACAAGATGAGGTTTGCATAGTGGTCCTAGGCTGAGGAGAAATTTTTCCATGAGCCCTTCCATCACCATCCATGGCACTGGTGCAAATCTTGGTGTGGCTTCTGGGGGTTGCCGGGTGCACTCCCTTCCAAAGTTAAAGCAGGTTATTAGAGAACTAGAAACTAAGAAGGTAATTGTGAAGTTGTTTGGGCCTGTGCATTGCACTTGCACTGCTATTGCCCTTAAAACCTTTGAAACTATTTTTACGTGCCTTTTGCTTACCTTCTCTCTCTCCCTGCTTGTGTGAACCCACCACGTGACTGTATTCAAATTTATGAGTCTGCTGGGTTTTTAACTAGTTAATCCTTTAATCCCTGTGTGCTGTAACTTGTGCAGGAGTGGCTGCCCACAGAGGGCCAGAAGATAGATACATTTGTATTTTTAGAAGGTGTTTCTGCAAGATGAAGTAGTTCAAAAACTGCTGCAGTTAGTGGTGGTTAGAAATGCAAGAGAGCCACTCCTTGATGTTTTTTTCATGGCTCACTGTCCCAGCAATGAAAGTGATTTTTCTGGCATACTCATTAGACAGAGCACTTGGGGGCTCTTCTTGCGGAAAAAGGCATGCTAAAAAACCAAGGCAATACCAGCAGTTTCACCCTAAAGAAGCAGATGGTGTCAGTGGGACTTCTCTTTCAAGAGAGATTATCTTAAATGGCAGTATTTGCACAAGTATTTGTCTTCTAGGTTATAACTTTGCCATTAGGACATTATTTTCAAGCATCTTTCCCCTTTTTGTCTGCTTCCAACTTTCAGATGTTTTATTTCTTAATTCCCAAAATTGCCAATTATTCTTTTTTCTAATGGCATAAGCAAACCATAACTCTAAAGTTTTACATCTAAATTATTTTGTGCAAGTGATTTCAGCTGAAGACAAATATGTTTAAATGCACTGCCCACTTGCTGTTTCTTGATGTAGGCAGCTTGAGTTCTTATGAGTGTTGCTCAGCGTACTGACAGACCTATGACAACATTTTGCAATAATTTCAGTAAAATTCTCAGTTCCAAATTTGTGTTCATCTTTCTTTACAAATGTATTTCTATTTAGGTCAGTGGTTGAGGAATGCAGTATTAGCTGTATGTATAGTGTCCTTGCATGTTTAAGTATATAGGTTCTATATAGGTTTTTTTATTATCAAAATTGGGAGAAAGTACAGGCAGGTTTATTTTTGGTCTTAACAGTGGTAAATAGTACTGAGCCATGTGAGGATGTTGGAAGTACTGAGAGATGTTGTGATGGCCTTTATTCGTGTTCCTGTTTTCCTAATGAAAGAACCGTAAATCAAGCTAGGAATTAGGAAATAGGAGGAGAATAACCTTCTGAGATCAAATGGGGAGTAAACAGAAATTCTTAAAGTCCACTAAACGAAAGGCAAGAATCAGTCTATGGAAATCTGTTGTTATGTTACCTACCTTCTCATTGCTGACAATTCAGTGCTGTCTACTGATGTGACAAATTGTCAGGAACAGACCAGTTCAAATAATGAAGATATAAAAAGACACCACATTCCCTGTGTTGTTAGAATTCCTTAATTTTTCACTATTAAGACAGATCACAGGAGGAGAGCAGAAGTTTTTCTTGTGCACTTTTTAATGTTGCATGTGTGTCTTAACTTGTGCATATCTTTTATGCCCAGAATTTGTGCTTAAAAGACAAAAATAGCATGGAACAGCACGTTAGGTCTGGCCTTGTACTTATTAGGTGTTCTGAACTCCCACTTAGATAGGTAGGAGTTCTTATAGCTATAATAGAAATAGAAAATTGTGAGCCAGAATTGCGCTTTTTATGCCTGGAATCAGACTGTACCTCTAACAAAAGCAGTAATGTCCGTGCTTGGCTAACAGCAGGAAAGTATCAGCTTGGAGAACGTTCTGTGGGTGGTTGGGTACTATTCTGAAGTGACTTGGACATTTTGTGACTTGCCTGCTGAGGTTTGTAATCATGATGGTAAAAGAAGAGCTCTTAAATAATCAGCAATAAAAATCTGAAATAACAACTTTGGACTGAGATTTTTGTTCTTTTTGATGTTTTAAAATGGGTTTATGAAAGGTTTTGTTTCTTCCTATTACCCAGTCTCCCCCTAAATTAGACTATGTTTCACAATTGCCTAGATATAGAATAATTTCCTTAAGTAGCAGAAAATTACAAGTCTAAGTTTGAGCTGTTTTTAAAAAATAATAGTAAAGCAAAAATTATGCTAGTAGCACTAACAGTACATAAAGAGAGATGTGTAGAAGATGAGGGTGCTGCTTAAAACATACTGCAGTGGGGTACACCAGAAATCACATTCATGCTAAGAGACGTGCAAGGAGCACATTTCAGAGGAAAGGGAAGACGATAAGGCTGCAAACTGCATAGATGTGTGGTTTCAGACCTTCCGAAACATGTGAACAAATACAGATTTCTCAGAAATAGACTTGATAAATTTTTGGATGTCCTTCTCATGGAATCCGTCTCCACACTGGAGTGTGTAACTCTGGCTTTGCAGATGGATTTCCTGACATCATTGCTTTCCTGACTCAAATCTGACATGAATGGGTGTAACTGTGCATGATCTACACATTACTGGCAAAACCTAATGAAGGTTACAGCTCAGAAGTATGTCAAAACCCAGTCAGTCATGTTAAAGTAGTCAGTGTGGCCAGTTTCTAATCAAAATTCTAATCCTTGTCTATTGCTTATATAGAAGCAAAAGAAAGAAGAGTTAAGTAGGCTACACAGAAATCTGAAGCTGTTTGTTAACAATCTCTGTACTTAGAGCAAAGAGCAAAAGGTGTAATTCTGATTTTTTTTCTTGTGCAGATCTTAGTATAGTGTTGTTGATAAATCTTGTATAAAGAAAGCTTTAAATTCCCAGGCTTCCATTTTACACTAGATTTATATTGAAATTCTGTAAAAATATTTTCAGTCTTCCGGTTAAATGTGGCCCTGGAGTTCCTTTACCTGCCCCATTTATATACACCAGTTAGTTGCTGCATTTGGAAAAACAGTGCACCACTTGTTTCTCATTCATATATTTAGAAATAATAATTCCATTCTTCTGCATCCCAAATTTTTGTATATTTTTTAGTTGAGTCACAGTTTGTTGAAATAAACTTACACCTTGAGATTTTATAGTTTCATAATATTTCTTCTAAGCTAAAAGTGCATATTTCAGTCAGTTGGCTGAAGCCCACTAAAAAAAAATCCCAAATGATTTGTCTGTGGCTGAATCATTCCAGCCTGTGTAAGCTGTAATTTAAAGCTGATATTACGTAAGTACTGCCGTATGAATGAGGTCTTTTTCAGTTCTGTTCTCTGATACAGAGCAGAACTATTCATAAAACACTGCATGAGTTTTAAGAACTTCATTAGTTATCTGGATTTTTAAAACATCACTGCATTCAGAAAGCTTTATAGTTAATAAGCTGCTTAGATATCTTGGAGAAGATCTCTCCTGACTATGGTAACAAACAAGCCCAAGTACATGTGTGGTATTCTGTCCCTTTGTATGGGTAGAATCTGGTAATTAAGAAATAATGCGTAATGTGGAAACCTGGTGGGAATTTTCCATCAAAACAAGCTGTTCTGCTTTGATTGCATCTGTTGCTCATTTGGAAAAGGAAAAAGGGTGTCATGACAGCAGAAGGTCATGACACCCTTTTGAAGGGGTGTCTTTTCTTCTTCCTGCTGAAGAAGAAAATTAATTCCTTTTTAACTCCAGAAAATCATATCTGCAGTATTTCTTTTTTTATTTCTTTTTTCCTTTTTTTTTTTCTGTGGTGGTGGTAAATTTGTAAGCCAGCATCTGATGGAGTCAGCAGCCTTTTGCATTGAATGAAGCTGTCGTTTGTTGTCTCACCTCCTTTCTCCCATCATCCATATTGTGGTTGCTTAATCACATGTTAAGAATATACAGTTGTTAACAGTTATGCCATTGACAAAATCTAATTTTGCATGACTTTTTTTCTGAGGTAAAGAAAAAGTGTAATGTACTTCATCAGTATGCTCTCAAGTCATTCATCTTAACATACGAAATTAAGATTTTAAAAATAGAGGCTTAATTGCCATTTTTAGACTTTTAAGAGGTATATATGTAGTTCAGATCTTCTAGCACTTCAGATGATGAGATGTGCAGGTTTTTTCCCAAGCTATTTGTTTCTCTTGTAATTAGTGTTGGGAATGGTAAGAAGGTCTTAAAGCAGCTTGTGTTCCTGTCTGTCCCTTTGTCAGCTTTATTGAGAATGTCTGAACTTGAAATACATTTCTTATTTTAGCCAGTAAAAAATCTGCTGTAATTGTGCTGTGTTCTCTTCCCCAAAAGAAAAAACAGGAAACTTTCTCATCCTTTTATTGTTTCCATGAGCAATAGTTTTTGAAAGCTAGAAAATGAACTGCAACTCTGTGTGGCTTGGCTGGAACTCTGAAGATGTGAATAGGCAGGCTTCTGGCTGTGATTTCTGTGCATCTCAAGCCTGTAGCAAGCACTTTTATCTTTACACATATATACATATATTTTGAGAAGACAGGTCTTTTCTACCTGACTAAGGCCATATTCCATGTAGAATCATAGAATGGTTTGAGTTGGAAGGGACCTTAAAGATCATGTAGTTCCAAGCCCCCTGACATGGGCAGGGATGCCTTCCACTAGACCACGTTGCTCAGAGCCCCATCCAAACTGGCCTTGAACACTTCCAGGGATGGGACATCTACAGCGTCTCTGGGCAACATCTTCCATAGCCTCACCACCCTCACAGTAAAGAATTTCTTCATCTTTCTTGTAGGCTCCCTTCAGGTGTTGGCTTGTGTCCTTACAGAAAGTAAAATTACAGCGGATCAGTGAAATGGCACTGCCATGCTTCAGGACAGATTTTGATGTGATTGATATTATTTGTAGTGGGACTTTTGAGAAATAAAAAAATTAGATGGTTAATATTCATCTCTACCTGTTATCATTGCCTTTGCCTCAAATATATATGTCTTTTTTTTTTTTGCCTTATCTGACCCACAGCTCCTGCTATTTCTTAAAGCCTTTACTGAGACAGAGCAGACAAAACTGGCAATGCTTTCTGGCATCCTGTTAGCCAATGGGACTCTTCCTGCTACAATTTTAACAAGCCTCTTCACTGACAATATAGTCAAAGAAGGTAATTTTCTGTACATTTTTTTATTACATTAGCTTTTTTATAAATGTATTTTCTTGCAACATAGTATATATGTTGCAATAAAATGGAAGTTAGAAACTTGTGACTGTACAACAGAAATCAGTATTTCAAAGCAGAAGCATATACAGACAGCAATGGCCAACTTACTTTGTGGAATCCAGTAAGACGGCAGTCAAATGGAGAAAAAAAGCAACAAATAGCAAAAACAAACCCCAAAGGATTTACATTTTTATGGAAGTCATACTTGTGTGTGCAAAATTATAGAATGTATGTATTATTGTGATACTATAAAGGTGTGAAGTATAACATCTATCCCAGAGATATGTCTGCTAGCATTTTTTCAAGCATTGCCAGAATCTTCTGCATGTGAGTGGGAAGAAGCGGGACTGGGAGCATGTGCAGGCCAGCGGGATATTGCAGAAGAAAAAAAATCAATCCCTCATTTTGCCTTCATACCACTAGTGATCAGTGATTGGTAAACTTTCCCATGGACTTGTATTTACCACATGCTGAGTAAACGTTCTTCAGTCTTAGGGCATAATGCCTTTTTGAGATGACTTTTTTTAAGGATTTTTGTTATATATTTGTAGCCATCTACCTTGGAATCCTGATTTTCCAACTTCTTGCTCAACAGTTTCTTTCTCTGACAGTTACTGACTATCTGACATAATTGCAAATGTACTGTCAGTGTGGAACAGTCTTCGTGACCCTTTTTTTGGTTTTGTTAAAGAGTTATATATTATCTAAAAGGTATTCTAACTTTCATTCCAAAAAAAATTATTCTAACTTCATGTTCTCATTTGCAGCATGCTAACCATTACATTTGTTTTCTAAATGCTGCAGAAAGAAAAGCCACAGCTGCAGCTTTGCTCTGTCATCACTCACAGCTTTTGGAATCAGAATTAAACTAGGAAAAAATAAAAAAAAAGCACTAATCCATGTTTTAGGGTGATTGTCTGCAATGTTTTTAAATTAAAGTCTTCCTAGTTATGGGAAGACAAGCATCTGAAAATTCAAATTTTTAAAAATCATGTATATTTCCATGTTTCAAATTTAACATTTTAGGAATACAATTCTTATTTGCATTATGGACTTAAGTTTCTAGGAGCCCTCAACTTTTATCAGGAGCTTACATACAAGAACAAGGAGCTTACAACCAAGAAGTTTTGGTTCTTGGTTTATATGTACTAAAAATGTACCTGTGACAGCATTTGAGGAAAGATTGTTCAGTCAGTGTCCTGGAATAGATATTTTATGGAAGAATAATTAAAGATGCAAAGATTATTGAAAAATGGGAAAAGGAGCAAGGCAAAACACATAGATCACATATGAATAAACTTGAAGCTTTCTTTGATTTACAAAAAAACAATACTGCAGGCAAGTAAGGTTAAAATACACGAGGAAACAATGAGGGAGTTGTTGATCAGTTTGGTAATTGTAACACTGGCAAAGACTTGGCTGGAAGTGAGATAAGGGTAGACTGTTCAGACAGGAGATCTAACAGGTTTGAGCGCAAATACCTAATTTATTTTCAGATTACCCTATTTCAGTGTTGTCATTGCTTTTACTGTCATATATAGATGAAAAACAAGGATGTCCCTTGTGGGTTGCTGACATATTTGTAGCAGAGACAGAGAAAGGTCTAGGCGATGGTGGAACCTCATCAGGGTTGCCCTTCTTGTCACCCATGCTGGAAAAACAGTGCAAATGCAAAGAGCAGCTAATGGGGTTAAACAATAAAATAAATGGCTGAAGTTACTTTCTGCAAATAGGAAAAAGAAAGAAAAAAAAACCAAACAAAAAAGAGAAGAGCTGTTTAAAGGAAAAGACAATTGGGAGGACACGCATAGAGTATAGGAACTGGACAGTGATAAATTTGGGCAGTAAATTAGAAGGAAGTTTGGAAATATGTAGGTAGTGAAGCCCTAGAACAACCTCAAATACTGATACTGGCATAAAACAACTTACTTTGTTTTAATCTGAAACTTGAAAAAGTGTTTAGGACGTGTATTAGGATAGTGCTTGGTGACAGAGACTATTCCATTCAATTTTGGTATTCGGCACATAAGCACATGTTGGATATTCCGAAGTGTGTTTGCAGGTGGAAGCTATGCCTAAGTCACCTGTTGGTTGACCAGGTTTGTGAATCTTTGTTGGTGTGAGCGTAGTACAGAGGAGCATAACTGACCTACGGGAGACCTTCCTCAAGGATGAGCTGGGTCTCCATCTCTTAGACCTTTCAGCTTACTTCAGCTCCCTGCACTTGCTGCTCGCAGACAGGAAGCTGGAGCAGAGCTTTGGTGGTGCAGCTCTAGGAAATAGGAGGTTTTGCCTGATGGTTTATTATCTCCCTTGCTAGTGGAGGTTTGATGTAATGCACAAAATACTAACTTGTGCCCTGAGGAAGGAATTTTTCCACTTAAAATAGTATTTGTGCCTGGTCCTACCAGCTACTAAATGCCTCCTAGGAGTCACCTTGAAGTTGCAAAGTTATTTACCCTATTCTGGGGCTTGGTAAAAAAACATTTGAAAATCTGTTTTTTCAGTTCTTATTCCAGACTGTCCTTTATTTATTCTTTCCTAACTGATTTAATGCCTAATTTTCCTTTTGCATTGGACTCAGTCTGTGAATTGAGAACGTAGGAAAAATTATTGCAAAGAAAATCTTTGAACAATTGAATGGAAATGGGTGATACAGAATGAAAAGATTTTCAGTCTTGCATACTTCAGGAAATTAGTATTGCATTAAAGAAAAAAATAAACATTTCAGCTCTACGTGTTTGGTCCTGTAATCATAAATGCATTTTCATTCCATAGTCTTGTAACTTTTTTGTAACCGTATAATTTTTATAGTCAACTTTAATTCATGTTGTAAATCGCTGAAACGTGCTTTTCTCAAACAGGGATTGCAGCCTCTTTTGCTGTAAAGCTTTTTAAAGCATGGATGGCAGAGAAAGATGCCAATTCTGTTACCTCTGCTTTAAGGAAAGCCAACCTTGATAAGAGATTGCTAGTAAGTACAATGTATTTTCAATAAGCTTTCTCTCCCCCAGGGAAAAAGAAGGAAAATAAAATGCAGATGGTAGTTTGCTGTAAGCATGTTAACTCCCCCTCAGACTCTGTTAGCGTTTTTAAAATATTTTGAATCACAGCAATATTGTTATGGCTGTAGCATTGATACAGGTTCAGGAATATTAAATATCACATGTTTTTACATTCTGTCTATTTTTCCTGAAGTCAAGTGCCTTCTGAGAGACTGTATATATGAGACTTGGGAATTAATTAAATGGGTTTTCTCCTAACTACTGCTAACAAAACACACATCACCAGCAACTGGGCATGAGAAGTTTTATTTTTTTTTAATATGTTTTCCTTTTGTAAGTAATAAATAAAATATAAAGGATTATGATTAGAATGTAAGTTTCTGAATCAACAGTGTTTAAATAGTAAGCTAATCTTCTGCAGCACTAGCCATCTGGGTAGCATAACTCATCCTACAGTGATGACAGCAGACCTAGTAGGTACAGTGCAGGAAGGTTTTCAGCCTTTGGACTCAAAACCTATGTTCTGGGTTTGCAGCAGGTATAGAGAGAATATATGAATATGTAGCAATGTCATGTGCCTTTCTCTCACAGTGTCTTTCTGAAGATCAGTAGGGTTTTTTTAAACCTTAAAAAGATTGCTGCTATGATAATCCAATCAAATACACATCCTGTGTAGCACTGCCTGGAGGCTCAGCAGTATTTCCTGTTTCTGCTTCAATAATTTATAATTAAGCAAGTATCTTTCAAAAGTGAAGCTGCTTTCCAGACCCCTTCATCTCTTCAATTTGTATTTGATTTTAAGAGTCTAAGTCATAAATAATTTGCCATTAAGCTGGGAACTGGGCTAATTACGCTTTTTATTAGAGAGTGGTGAAAAGCAAACTGCATCATATTTGTATTTCAAACTTGACTTAAACTTTCAGCTGTTGACTCTCATTATGCTGCTATATTAAACAACTGTAAAGTATCAGATGATGTTACCTAGCATAGATGCCTTCATAAAAGTGTCATCTTAATCTCATTAGTCAGTAGGTAAACAGATGGAGGGTCTCTAGCTTCTTTGTTAAAAAAAAATGTGCCATCCATCCCACAAATCAATTGTTAAGACACCAAGAACTGGGTGGTAAATAAATGCCATTGCATCCTTGCCAATTGCATTTGTTATAGCAATTTTTAAGAATAATTTTAACTTTTCTAAGTAGCTAGACTGTCATAAATTGACAGTGTCTTTGAATTAGAAATACCTACGGGAGTTAATGTTAACAGTACGTAGTGGATTTTGCGATTTTTGTTAAACAATGCAATAGTGGTAGACCAGGATACTTGAGCCACTTATTGAGTATTGCTGAGCATGTTTTTCTTTCAAGATAAATGTGGGGACATACTGGGAGGGCATCGTAAACATGCTGTGCATTCCCTCCACTGTAATGAAACATAGCAATATGAATGAAGTGTTGACTTTTCCAGTGTGGATACAAGCATTCACATCTTTCTAAGTGCAGTACCAGGTTGTTCCCACTGTTCATTCTGAAAAAATGTTTCTTCCATTATGTCAAGAGTCTTAGTTGGCTATTTATTTAACAGAGAGCATTCCTGTCTTTTTAGGAACTCTTTCCAGCCAACCGGCAGAACGTGGATCATTTTGCCAAGTATTTTACTGAAGCAGGTCTAAAAGAACTCTCAGATTTCCTTAGAGTTCAGCAGTCACTGGGGACTCGTAAAGAACTTCAGAAAGAACTACAAGAACGTCTCTCTCAGGAATGCCCAATTAAAGAGGTAAAAGTGTTTTTTTACAACTTCTGTTTATATAATCATAGCCAAAGACTTAAATCAACACTAGGTAGAGAGGAACAGATTTCCTCTGTTTTCTCATAGATTGCCTCCGTTTTTCTTTAAATTATTTTAATTTATTCATCTGTTCACTCTGTGCTTAAGGCTAAAGCAACAAAATATCCTCTGGATTTACAAGTGCAGCAGATTATGGGATGGGTTGTTTTTTTTTTTTCTTTTGTTCCCTTGTGCTTGAGAAGCTATTTCCTTTGGCTGCATTAACTGTTAGATTGGAGGGGAGGGACAAAACTTGTAGTCACGTTACAGTAATGTCATGCTAAATTCTTTCCCTTTTATTATTGTTCTGATTTTGTTTCTTATTACTTCTACACAATGGTGTTACTTGTAAATGCAAGTATTTGGAAAGTGAGCAATTTCTGGTTCATTGGAAATGTTGCTTATTTCCTGCTCCAGGTAGTGCTTTATGTAAAAGAGGAAATGAAAAGAAATGAGCTGCCAGAGCCAGCAGTGATCGGTCTCCTCTGGACCTGTGTCATGAACGCTGTGGAATGGAATAAGAAAGAGGAGCTGGTTGCAGAGCAGGCTCTCAAACACCTGAAGGTGCGTGCATGGGAAGGACGTTGTGAATTAACAGTACATCCTATGGCTGTCAAGTTTTTACCTGTTTAAATCCAGGATATGTAGAGTTCTGAAGGCTGACACCAAGCACTGTGTGTAGTCTGACTTCAATCGAATGCAAAACTGAGGTAGTTCAGATCACTGAACTGCCCTGAGGCATTCAGGGCAGAGGGCTGGGGGAACTGAGGTGATCAGAGCCTGAGCACCTCTCGGTTGTGCTTTCCGTGAAGCAGATCCTGAGAGACTCCTTGCACTGGGGACAATGCTAAGCAAGTCCTGGGAGTCAGCCGGCTCAGATCTGACCAGTAAGCCTGCAGGAGCTGCCTTTGCAATGTCTTTACCAGATGCAAAGGCATTTTGGGAGCATGGTGAGGTGGCATCTGTGCTGGCTTTGCACAGAGCTGGTGAGATCCAGGCAGGAATGCTGAGGCCAGAATCTGCAATGGTTGTTGCCATTTGGATACACAGCAACTTGTCAATTAATGAGCCAGAAGCTGGCTTGGGACTGTGTGCACTTTTTAGTGTGGTTACTCTCTGATCCAGGTACTGTCCTTGTGGATGAGGGAACATGTTGGTACAAAAACGCTCAAGATCTTGAAGTAGGAAAAAACCCCAAAACCAAAAACCAGTGCAGAGGCATCAGTCATTGTCATCGTTGGTATTCCTCATCTAAGTCTGAAGGAATTGTGCAGTGCAAGACACTTAAGCTGACAACAAAGGCACAGAGGCTTTTCAGCAGAATTACTCCCTTTAAGCTGGTAAACCATGACCAAGAGAATACTCCCTCATAGCCAGGGCTATAAAGATTTGCCCTCGGACAGAAGCAATCTGGTCTTTATTCTTTATGGTAAAATAGATCTTTCTTTTTCATATTGGGTGTCTCTCCATACTTGGGAGTTTCCGCATTGGTTTAGCTCCTTCTACTGCTGTCCTTTCATCTGAATTTGGTTTCCCAATCAGTCATCCTAGAAATGCAGTCGCTTGGGATATTGTGTAGTCTTTGATGGTAAGATTGAATGCCTTGGAGTTTTCTCAAGTGACCCAAATTGCAGTAGAGATGAGATAGTTTCCAGAAGGAGGAGAGACATTGTTTTTCTCATTCTTTTGATGTAAAAATTGATTATATCTCTTTGAGTTGTAACAAAGTATCCATTGAGATTTATTGTCTAGTGCTGCAGGGCAAATTAAGAAACGTTTTCTGGAATACTTGAACATTGGGAAAAGAGAAACATAGCTGGTTTTGTGCAAATATTGTTGACTGGATGTTTAGTCCTGTGCATCTCACTGACCCAAGCCATCAGCTATATATGTATTCCCACTGAATTAGGTAAGGCATCTAGCTTAAGATAGGAAACTTGCTAGCTACCTCCACTTTCTAAAACAGAGGATGAATTTGTATGGGATATTTACTATTTGCACTTGCAGGTAAGATTTTAATAGAAGCAGTAGAAATAAAAATTTAAACTTTGATAGCTGCTTCTTTTACAGTTCAGTGTTCAAAAATTAACAGCATTTGTTTCACATCATTCCTCAGGATAGGTGGAGACAGATCTTGGATTCTTCTCTTTGGGCTCTCAGCTGACCCCATGTGTGAGCCAACTAACAGTGTTAGCGTGATACAAAGCTTAGTTCTGGGCCCTCCTTGCGTCTACAGGCCAGGAAACAATGAGGGGGTTGCTTTGATCTGGTGGCATGAGTCAGGATGTATATAAATAAATACTTGATGTGCGACATGTCAGATGGTGGGATTTATTCTTTTATGGCTCTAACTGACAGATAACTTCACAAAGCACATTCCAAAAGCTTTGACATCTGGGTACCCGTTTCTTTAATTTATTAGATTTTTTTTTTTGTAAGCTGTATACGAGGCACCCCTGAAAAGATGTGTCACAGCACAGAATGTTGACCTAGTTTACAGACCTTAAAGAGCCTTGCTGGGTGGGCGGCTACCTAATGGAGGAGGTGGACAGCCATGAACCAGCATACTCAGGCAATGCAGTAAAAGTCATGTGTCCCATCCATATGGCAGGACTGGCAGGAGCTGAACTCAGGAGGAGACAGGGCAAGCTGTTCAACCCTGAATCTTATTGAATAAGCTCGTCATCGTCCCAGTAACCTCACTATGACACTGGGACATGGTGCCCAAGCCACCTCCAATGCAGAGAAGAGATGTTCTCCATGGGTGGGGAGAATCCTCCAGACAATTCTCACTGGAGGCAAGGCTGTGGTGAGCTTCATGACACTGCAGGTGCTGACCTGCTGCTCCCTAACCTGGCACAAATAGAAAATAATGCCAGTCAGCTCAGCCAGCAATGAGAGGAAGCTAATTTTATGGATTCTTAACCATTTAGACATTGTGAAACTTGTAACTGTAAGTCTGTACCAGTTGAGAGGTGAGAGGGGAATCCAAAGGAATCAAGCCAGATGTGGCAAAATGAAGGTATTTTACTTCTAAACTGAAAACATTGGATTTTTATTAAAAATTACTTAATGTTTATAGACAGCAGCACTTCAGAAATGGATGGTGGTAAGTTCTGCTGAATAAACCAACTGCAATGTATATTGCCCTACTTCCCTGCAACAGTTGGATGCTGCAAGGGCTAAAATGGGAAAAGCTACCCAAAACCTGCACAAGTTTTTCGGTGCTTTTACCAAAGCAGTGACACTGTTTATTAAGATGTGGCTATACCTGCCAGAAGGGGAGAAACTTAGCCTCTGGTGTTAGCTAGATCTTGCCATTTCTCATAGGTAAGGGAGTTTCTTCCAGAAGTACTAATATTGTCTGCCTGCTGAGCTGCTCGTTACTGTTGCTGTGTAATTTCTTGCTGTCCCTCCGTCTTTAAATTACTAGCTGATAATTATTAAAAAATACTATTTTGTCCAACTTTTAAAATTTCTGTTGATTCTCATGCATTTTAATAGTTATTTCCATGGATCACGTTGGGTAAAACCCTCAGGATATAGCCCCTTGTAGAGAAGTACTGAAGCATATGTACTTTTAAACATGCCCATCAGTGATGGGTGATTGGTTACCTGACCAAAACCATCAGCAGCCCTGGTCTCACATACCAGAACTCTGTGATATCAGGCCACTACAAATCCAGCTGAAAAATGTTAAACTGGGTGTTACTGAAAACAACTAAGAAATGCTGAGCTGATCAGTGCAAGAACAATTTAAACAGTGACATTAATGTATATTTGGCCTGGGGCTCTGAAGATCAAGGGTAGTTTGTTTTCCCTTTATCTCTGAAACATGCTCTTAATATTACCTTAAGATTGCAGTCTTAGCTGGACTCATCACAGTCTAAGATGACAGGAAATTAGAGAGATGTGGATATAAACACTAGTTTTTAAGGAAGAGTGAACAGGATATGGTCCTTTAATGTAATTTTTAATTTTAACATCTGAAACAAGAGGGGAAAATTGCATAACAAGTAAGTTTTTGCTTTGACTTTTATTATATGAATAGGCTCCAGGAAAAGACAATGAAATGTACCATTACTGTCTTGTCAGAGTAACATTAGCACTTAATACTGCACTTAGAAAATGTTGCTGTTTACCAAAGAAAAGGTTGTCATGATACTCTTGATTGTGGTAATGAGAAAAAATAATGCCACTTGATCACAGTTCACTTGGAATAATTTAATTTATTTCAATTTCCTGGGACTTCTGAAACCTCTATGAAACTAGAGATTCTTATTTTCATGCATTTCATCCTGGGATGTCTTATATTATGAACCTCAGTAAAGCATCACTCCTGAATCAGCAGCATGCTGCCTTGTGAAATGTGTGACAGCAGTACTCCCAGACTGCGTGCTTTATAAATTTATTTTACAAAATTCAGTATCTAAGGGGTACTGAATTTTAGCTTACAGCATGCAGCACATGCTAGAAAAACCCATGGATATTTATGTATATGCATTGTGTGTGTTTAAGAAAATACAGCAAGTAAATCCAAGGTTTCAGTGAAACAGATTTTCAGGGATGAAATTCGTGATGCATATTTTAAAAAATTCTATATATTTTTATTTTTAGTACACTGACTTTTTTTTTTACCTTCTCTTTCTTTCAGCAATATGCCCCCCTGCTTGCTGTGTTCAGCACTCAAGGCCAGTCAGAGTTGATCCTTCTCCAGAAGGTGCAGGAGTACTGTTATGACAACATCCACTTCATGAAAGCCTTTCAGAAAATAGTGGTACTCTTTTATAAAGGTAAAAGTCTATATCCACTGTTGTATTCTGTGCTTGGATTCTCTATGCCAACCACTCTCCTATGATGTATCACCAGGTATTGCATATGAGAAGGCTGTTGGAGTTGAACTTTGAAATATGTTATGCTTTGATAGTTCAAAGGAGTGCGTGGCAGCAGGAGAAGCCAAAACAAGCCCTTCTCTCTCTCTGTTGCTCTTATCCCATAGTGAAGAAGCATGAGCAGGATCCAAGCACTGTCCAGACTGTTCAAGTGCAGTTTAGTCTTTGTATAAAACCAGTTCTAGGAAGACATTTCTATAAAATTCTGGCAGATGTAAAAAGTAGATTAGAGCTTGGTTTTAAGAAACCTTGAAAGTGCAAACCTTCTTGTCAGGAAGATTTTTCAGGGTTTTGGAGCTGAGTTTTGTCAACTCACTCCTTGCCAGAAGGAGCTTTCCTTTTTCTTCTTTCCCTGCCAATTTCTTAGAGGTGCTATAGTTTGAAGGATTTCATTTTTATTGTGAAATTGACTTCTTCACAAGTTTATTCTGATCAGGTTGTCATAGAGACTAATGGTCTTGCACTGCATGTGATGGGTGGGCACAAACAGTTTGTTCTGATGTTCTTGCTATAAATAGGTGAAGAAATAAAATCAGGAGTAGAAACCCAACGTTGATCTTTGTTCACCCTGTTGAGTCCAGGTACATATTCAAGGCAAACATGTTCAAACTGTTAAAATAATTTCATGGCTTCAGAAGGAAGAAGAGGAATCATGTGGATTTATTTCCATCCTTGTGACAATACAGTGTGGCCTCAATGATAAATGGAAAGGCTGTACACCTTGTCCCTCTGCCCTGAAATTCTACAATTCCTAAATACTATTAACAAATGTAGAACAACTTGAAACTGCAATCTGCAGCAAGCACTTTATTCAGTTTTCTTTGGAAAAGAACATTCACTTCAGACGTGATGAATGAGAGGCGTAACTGCTGCACACTTAGAGCATAAGCAATGGTTAACCAGAAATAGTCTTGTGTAGGATTGCCTTCAGAATTTTGTAGATTCATTACTGGGTTAGCCTGCGAGAGCAACCCTGACATTCCAAAGCATTTAAAAATTAAAAAGAGAATAAATCACTAAATTGTATATTAAACATCCCGTCTACTCTGCTCACCCCACATGCTCTTGTTCTGATTCTGGAGATGTACTTGGGCAGGTTTGTTCAGAGATATGAGAAGACTTTAGCCTCAGCACTACAGGTGCCACAATATTATTTAGGATTCACCTAATGTCTAGAAGAGTGTTTGGAACTACTGTATGGCCTGTCAGTGGAAGCCGTGAGTTCAGCATGTCCAGAACGTGCAATATGCACTATGCCTGTATTTCTGCTTGGAGTATCTGGGGGAGGCATGCAGTGGCACCTGCCTCTCTGCCATCTGATGCAGTCATGCTGCAGTCATGCAGTGGCACAGCTGCCAGCCCTTCCTGGTCCCGTTAGGCTGAAGCTGGCTCTGTCCTCTTTGGCGGATGAAATCCTGCCTGCTGGAAACTGCTCACCCGACTTCACAGCCACTGCCGTAGGGCCCTTCTGAGCACTGGACACAGTAAGGAAATAGTCAGCTCCAACTGTTTATGGCAGCTTTGGAGTCAAACAGTGTCCGCTGGGTGAGGACATGCTCCTGCGTTAGTTAACCAGGGAAGATTCTGGGAGCACTTGTCCTTCAATTCCTGTTTCTCCCACAAGATGCTATCGAGCTTTGATGGGTCGTGGTTTGGATTGTCTAGAGCCATGCTGCCTATCTCTTCATTGTTTCAGTGCTGGTAGATCTCACCCTCTCTTTCTACCCAGCTCATACGTATCCACGAGAAACAAGCCATCAAGTCTTTTTAGAGATATACACTTTATTGTAGATCATTTGCTAATGACAGCATATCTTCTGTTTCCTAATAGTCAAGGAAAACAGTCCCCCAAAGCTGTTACTAGCCATGGTGGTGGTGAGGTAACAGCAAACATCCATCATCTTCTCCTTTCTGTTTTAACCTGCACAGGATGTGGAGAGGTTTCAGAGTACCTAATGAACTTTATCTAGTGACAAATAAAGGTATCTGAAGTATCTGTAAACCAGCTTTCTATCAGCATGAATGTGAACAGTTTGCTGCTTGTTACTCATTATGAGGGAGTGCTTCCTGGGCATGAAAACAGTCATCTGTGGTGATATGCACCAGATCCCATCACGTTTTGACAAATTTAGTTCTGTGACTACTCTCATCAGCATGTCCAACATCTTGCATCTCAGTCCTTTCCATATTTCTATCATAAAATAGCCCTTGGATTACTTTCTTGTGAATTACCTGGAAATACTAAACATATTGACAGCTGGGGCTTATTAGCACCTAGAAGGTCTAGTAAGCCTGTGGTGTTGATTTTTTTGTTTATTATTCTGTCTCTAAACAAGAAGGAACTTTTTCCCTAATGGAAACTCAAGCCCTATTTTCCCTTAAGTAGTAGCAGCTTCTTACCAGCTTGTAGGTATAATCTGTAAAAGCAGTTAGGTAGTCAGTTAAAGCTTGTTGACATTATTATTATCAGTCTACCTTTGTGTTCCTGATACAGTATAGAGAAAAATAAGCTGTTGTCGTGATTGTAAGCCCAGATGGACTGGATCTACGCCACCCTAACTCTGCCCTAGCTGAAACCAGGACAGCTATGCCATTCTGTACTGATCCCTGGCTATGATGTTACTTCTCTGGTTTTCACTTAAAGCCAGTACAGTTGTTAATCTGCCATCTGCATTTTGACCAATAATCTAAAAGGCAGTTGCAGAATAAGAATTTCTGAATTCTTTTGAGTGATACCCTAGAAGTTTGCCTGTCTCCTCCTATATGTTGTTTGTTAGTTCATTGTGTGTTGCAGTATGTTTCATAACTGTGGGTAAAACAAGCACTCTTGTTATTGGGTTATATGCTATATATCATATTTACCTGTTGAATCTCTTTTCTTTTAGTTTGTGTCCATCCTTAAAATTTCAAATGTGAAATTGGTGCTATTGAAATTAATACCCATTCCTTCCATGAGGATCAGAATTTCACGCTTCGAACAGAAAACACAAAACCTCTGTGTACTTTTTCTTTAGAATTCAAGACAACATTTACAAAATAAAAAAAGTGATCACAAGTACACATGAAGTAAGACTGTTTTGCGGCATAATTAGGTCTCAGATACACTCTCGCAGCATAGAGATACAGTAACCAAATGATGCAGACTGTCAAGAGATTCTCAAACTGCAGGAATTCTGTACTTACATGAATGGAATCTTCAAGTTCCACTTCATAGACAAGTTTTGGGTTTTGATGGATCACAATTATCTTTAAATATCTTCATAATTGAAGTACTTTCTTGTGGTACTGGATGCAAAATTTTCCTGGGAAAAACCCGAAACGAACCCTGAAGGCCTTAACTATACTGTGGGTGACATTCCTTGCATTGAAAGAACTCTTGCCCTAAGGCTCTGTTCTCCCAGATAAGTTAGCTGCAATAGAGTTGAATTTTACAGATTGATTGACTGTGTTGGCAGCTGCCATGGTGTGCTTTTCCCTTTACTGCCTGTGGCTATGTGGTTTGAGTTGAAAGCAGAAATTCATTTGAACTGGGTGATTGAGCCAAGACCTGAACTTCAAGTAACTATCCAGTTAACCCTGAAGTAAAGACACTGGGCTGTTCAGTCTTTTTGTTGTGCAGCTTCTCCCTTTTTTGAGGGAAGTCCCTGGAGGCTCTGGCCGTGGGTGGTTTGAGAGGCACTTGGCCGCACCTGCAGGAAAACCAGCTCTCTCGGGCTGACATCACCTGGGACTGCAGTGAAAATGATGTGCACACGCCCACAAACCACAGTGTTCAGCTTCAGCCATTATAATATATCTATAAAAAACTTTAATGAGGAATAACTATGTATATACAAAATGAATCATTCCCTTCATCCTCCTTCCATTTTTTCCCACTGTTCCCACTGCTTCAAAGCAACCTAGAGGTATAATTGACTACACCCTGTTCTGCATGATTGTTGGATTGAGCATCTCTGTGCTGACAGGAGAATGTCATCCCTTATGACCACTGGAGGCATGAATGTATTACACATAATATTTCTCAGAAATTAAAGGAGAGTTGCAGTTGTCCCTTTTGTAATTCAGTGCATTTTGGTCTTCCCTGTTAGGGTAGGAGATTTATTGCTTTGGAGTTACATACAGGCAAATTTTTCATCCTGCAGACTTGGTATGTTTTAATCTTCAAGGTACACGTGAGACTGCATGCTGCTATTATCAGGTTGGGCTTTTGGGGAGGGAGGGAGAAGTTCCTCTTTCCTCTTTGGCAACAAAACCATTGAGCTTACAGACTGCAAATCAAAAAACCAAAAACCCTTTTACTCTTGAACTGAGCTATGTGCCTACCAGCTTCCTTGTTACAGTATCATAATGTGAACTGTAACTCAGCAACAGCTTCAGCAGTTTCTTCTATACAGCAGCTTCATGCTTGTAAATGTCCACAGTACCCCAGAGCTTGAGTTGTGGAGGGGGTTGTTCTACTAATTTGTTGTTGGTGGTGGTGGTTTGGGGGCTTTTGTTGTTTGGTTGTTTGAGGTTTTTTTTCTGAAATCTCCCATGATTTTCTTTGCCAATCCTTAAGATCCATAGTATGTGTCATACCCTGTGTAATTTTGCAGGTGTAGTTGTGTGATCTTCAGGACTCTGTGGTAAATACAAGCTTTTCACATGCATTTTACATTAAACTGCAGATTCATGAGCCCATATTAAATATTTTCAGGTTTGCTAAATTAAAATCTGGATTTGTTAAATAGTGTAATGCCTTTGAGCTGTTGCTAAGGACTACTGACAAGTATTTAATGCAGCGGGTTAGAAACCTCTTTCTTAGCTCCAGCATTTCTGTGACACTGGAGAAAAGTTCATTGTGGCAGGTTGTGATTTCAGAAAGGCAGTAGCTTTGTGTGCCACTTGTAGAGTTCACTGAGCACAATTTATATGTATGGACAAAAGCCTAGAGCAAGTGCAATCCTTTTTTCCCTGAATTTTCTCTGCATTACTGTCAGTTGCAGCAAACTGCAGAAGAGGTTTTATTTTGGAAAAGAGTCTGAGAGACAAGGAAATTTCCAGTCACATGCACTTACTAAATTCCTGATTTTCAGGGAGACTTCAGTTACTGTTGGATGTCTCGGAATAGTTTTGATTAAGTTCAAACATATCCCTGTTGCTTCCATCTGTTTATTATTCAATAGCATATGTGAAGTGTGTCTCCTCTGTCTCATTTGATCAGATGCTTTGGGGTTCTGCTGTGATTTATTTCAGTTGGTCTTCTTCCCTTCCGTGCCACATCTGCTGTGACTTGAGGCTGAAGCAGAAGGTGGTGGTCAGGGTCGGTGCTTTGGCAAGCAAAACACCCAGTGGGTGGGATGGCACTGAGGAGCTCAAGGAAGCAGTGAAGTACACAAAAGCATTGATTTTGCAGAGAGAGGGAGAGCAGTTTGTTCAAAGACGAAAAGAATGGAAATTTTAATGAGGTGTAGAAAGCTGTCTTTAGTCTTTTTATAGAACACAGTTTGATTTTTTTGTTGTTGATGTTGTTGTTTGTTCTTGCCTCTTGCATTACATAACTGCCAAAATGCCATTGTTGATCCCAGATTTTGCCTCTGCAGCCATCAATTACTGAGATACTTGGCTTGGCTGGATCACAGGAGCTTTGTCCTGGGGCTAGAGGTCTGTTGCTAGACCTAAATTTGCATCTGTTGGAAACAATAAGTGTCCTTGCTATTTATTAGTATTTCTTTATTCTGAATCATACTCAGCCTCACATGTCCTCACTGACAGCTACTTTGTTCCTGATGCTTGTCATAAAAATGTTAGCTCTGCCCTTAAAATGGGTGGTCTGAATAGTGAACTTAAAACTTATTAGCTAAAAACAATATAAAGCCTTTAGGGATTGCAAAAAATCCCTACTGGTTGTTTTTTAAGTGTTCAATCAGAAGGTGTCTGTTCACTTCAGATTTCTAGAACCATGCACAGTTCTGTGATACAACAGCAAGAAAGAGCATGGTTATTCTTATTGTGGTAACGTCCAAGATGTGCAGAATGATTACTTTATTTGTTTTATCTAATCGTCTAATGTGGTGTTTATAAAACAGATGAGCAGAGAACTCTTATTTACAGAAGCACAATATTTAATACTTTAAGCCTAATACATTACACATTATATTGCATCTGGAACCCGTAATATGCATCAAATATTCTGTATTTGTAACCTAAAGCTTGTTCCACTGCGATTATATTAACTTTTTTTATTCTACCTTTAAAAAAATCTCCTCTCATGTTTGAAATCTTCTAATCTCTAAAAAATATGTTGATTTTTTTACAAACACTAATTTGTGTTTCAGCTGATGTTCTGAGTGAAGAAGCTATCCTCAAATGGTATAAAGAAGCACATGTTGCTAAAGGCAAAAGTGTTTTTCTTGACCAGATGAAGAAATTTGTGGAGTGGCTGCAAAACGCTGAAGAAGGTACGTGTTCATTTGAAGAACTATGGTAGTCTCTTTACAAAACAATTTTATTTTTTCAGATTTCAGTTGTACCAGGCATATACAAGATTTAGAATAGAAAACAGCAGGCATCACTGTCCAGATTGTTTCTGGACAAGCTTAACAACATTTGCTGCTTTTTAATGATTGTGGTATCCCTGTGAAGTCCTTTAATCATCAGATACCACTTGTCTGTAGATAAGATCTTTAAGCTTCTGCAGGGAGGAACTCTGCACTGATGACAGGATGAAGTACCTTGGTGTTAGCCTGCACAACCAAATAGTTTTCTGTCTTGGTGTCTTATCTGCTATTATCATGTTTAATGGCAACATGAACTAATATCATAAGCCTGCCTGTGCCATGGCTCTTCAAACTGGGTTTAGCTGAATATTCAGACTAAGATTATGTGATCTGTATTTGCTGCTTTAAAATGGTTATTTTGGAGAGGAACTAGTTCCTTTAGTCCCTAACTTGGTTTTTCTCATGTTCCGCATAGGAAAATACTTTGGTTTCTACTGAATACATGAGTTATCTTTTTTTGCATGGAAAAAGAATTCCATATTAGTTGGGAAGATAAATCCATGTGTAATAGATAGAATTATTAGTGTTCATTTGAATCCATGTAATGTAATTAGTTTTATAAACTTGGAGGGAATATGTAGTAATGCCAAGGAAGAGAGAAAACTTTGCAGCAATTCACACGTTCAGGTAGCAGTATAAAAATGGCAGCTCCTTTCACACTTGAGCTTTTGGATGGGCAATCTTGGTCTAATTCAGCAATATTTTCCCCTTTTAATTTTCTGCTTGTATGCCTTTTGGCTGCTCTTTATTTTTATCCTTTCCTGCATGTCCCCTCTGCCAGATGTCCTTCATTACAAAGTCCAGTACAAATGGAGACAAAATGTTTCTGTAGGAACACGCAGACCATGTTTGCTCTGAGAAATCTGATCTGTGGTGTAGTATTTGTTGGCAGTGAGCCCTTTCCTGTCAGGTGGACACAGACAGAAATACAAAGTAGCTTTAGGTGACAAAATCACCATGTATATTCCTATTCCTAAGTTATTTCTCCTGCTGCTTCTACTTCTAAATTTTATGTTATGCAAATCATAAAAAAACTTTGTTTTTACAGGCTTCATACCTGCTGTAGGGTAACACCACTTCTGCCTTTCTAGATAGTCTGGATGATGATGCTGAGTGATATTTGCAGAGCAAATAGTTTTAAGGGTGCTTCCTGGATGATAGCAGTACTATCTACTAATAGAGATTAGAAGAGTGAGCAAATGCTGATCCTTTATTAAATTCAGCTCAGATATGCATTGTGTGGCTCTGCAGATGAGGGCCAGAATCATTCATAGCAACGTGGTGAAAATTTTATTGACAGATCTGTAAACGAAGAGCTCCACTGTGGAGGGCAGCAGAGTAGACCTTCCTCTTCTGAAGCTGTGTGTTTGTTTCTGGCTTATTCTGTTTGATCTGCCAACCTTTCCTAGGAAGTACTACATGCAATGAAAATTTTCAGTCTGGAAGGATATCTTGTTATTTTTATAGAATAAGTCATATCACTGTTCTTGTGCAACCTACATGAAGTGTTTTACTTTCTTCTCTTCCAGAGTCGGAGTCTGAAGGGGAGGAGAACTGAGACGGTTCCACAAAGCACAGTCTCAATCTAGGTTAATGCCAAATGCGCTTGGGAATGCCGTACTGTTCAAGCAAAGAGGCTTTACTTCAGTGTCATACAGAAAACTATAGACTAGACTCCTTTTGTTTAGAAAAATAAAGGTTTTTAATGGAGCCCTGAGGTATTAGATGCTTTACTTGGGACTCTTACCTCTGGCTCATTGTACACTAACTTAGGCAAAGACATCCAGCAAGGAGCCATATAGAAAAAGTGAAATTAAATACTTATGGACTCCTTTTTATTAACGGTCTTTTTCAGGTACTATGGTATATGAACACTCCAATTTCTGTTTATAGAACTGTTTGGTCTGTGTTTGTAGCTCAATATTGGCTTGTGTATGTGATTTGACACCACATTTTTTTGAATAAATGGCTTTTATATCTTAGTTTTGTGATGCTAGAGTGTATGCTTTCTCAATTTGGCTTGCCAGAGTTTTTATGATTCTTCAAGAGAAAATAACACAAGAATGTCAAGAGGCAGTTTTCATATTTCTTACCCAAAAAAACAGCATCCATAGTTATCTGGGATCACTATCAAACCTTTATTCCTATCCTTCCATATAACTTTGAACAGATTAACCATATTCCATAGCAAGTGTTGATTCATTCCATTAATTAATTCAAAGAAAATGTACAGGAACAAATCTGTGGAGTTGCAGTTTTGCAGGTACAATTTATGCAAATGATAAGTAGAATAATGTGCTCTTCTCAGTTCAAACTACACTCAGTTACTGGTGATTGCTGAGTTTTGCAAGAGAAATCATATAATTTTAGAAGTATTAGCTTCAAAACATGCATGACCAGAAGTCATTACATGTGAAATCTGAAATTTATTTACATCAGGTTTAGAAAAGATAGGCTTGTATTCTTACAGGGGAAAAGCATGAAAGAGGATATTTAACTAATGAAGTGGTGTATTTTGTCATTAGAAACCAATAAGCTAACAGATAGTACAGATTTTTCTGTGGGAAGCTCAGCTCTTCGTATTAACCACAGGTCATATGTAAGTCTCTTGTCTCAGTATGTATCTGGCTTTTACTGGAAACAGCAAATAGCAAGTGGAAATCAAGTGCTGTTGAATGCCAGCTTTTCATCTAGAACAGCATTTATTTTTGTAACAGGTATTGATCTTTGGACGGGGAAATATGTCATGGGGATATTTCCAGTAACTTAGAGGAAACCATAAGATAGTCGTATTAAAAAGTAGAACTGATGCATTAGCTGTGTGCTTTTCATTTTGGTCTTCGTTATTACAGAAAATAAATTTGCTGGGCATGACTGCCATGGGACCATCTTTTCACAAACTCTGCAGCAGTGACGTGGTAGTATTGAGTCATTGATATGGAGCCACTGTTGCTAAAACCATTTCAAATTCAAAATTGCCATTTTCTGAGGTACTAATGGATATTTAGCTTAGTGTACATAAACCCACTTTTCTGTATAATTTGAAACTTAGACTGACTTCAGAGGTGCCAGTCTTGAATAATATAATGTGCCTGCGGTGAGACTGCCAGGGAGAGCAAGGCTGGCTGTGGGCTGGCTGGGCCATCTGCTGGAGACAAGGATCAGCAGCAGCAGGAGGCACTTTGAGGCCAAAGGCAGCAGATCTCGTGTGCTGCTGTGACTGTGTCCCTGGCATGCTGCAGATTTAAGCGAAGTTCAGTGGGATTCACTTCACTGAAGTTCAGGTACCTACAAGCCAGGCACGCATGGAGTTGTGCCCAGTGATCCTTATGAGTCCCTGCCACACTGAGATATTCTGCAATGGCTGACGCAGTTGTCCCAGCTCCATTTATAGATGTTGTGTTGGAGAGAAACGAGTGTTTTTAGCACAGGGCTGCTGGCCAAGTTGAGACTTGCGGCTTGGAGCAGGGTGAGAAGTTGCACTCTGGGCTGACAGGAGTTGTCCGTTTTTCAGTCACACATCACCCAAAACCCAACATCTTCTGTGTTCATATCATGTCTAATGTGTAGCTCCTGGGAGCCCCTCTCAGTTTGCCCACCCCTTCCCAAGCAAAATTATTAGGCACTAAGTGTTTCTGTATCTAGTTTTCAAGAATTTTCCCCACCTAATCTCTAAGATCAGTTGAGATGGGGACTTGCAACGCACATGTGTATTTTTTCATCTAGCATTTTGCATATATGCTGGTAACTGAACTAGGTAGGGGCACAAATACAAATAGATCTGGTTTGTATCAGACTGAATTTCAGTACAAGTGTGTGTAATGATAAGGTTTTCAAGAAACTTGTGATTTAGAAGCTGGGCAGAGCTTTTGATGTGACTCTCTTCAGGCAAAGTGTCCTTCCCTGGAAGCCTTCGCAGAGTCTGCATTTCAGTTAAAAATGTTCCCAACCCAAAGCATTTCTTCAACACTTGAATTAGTGCTTCTCTGCTAGAGAAATGAAACCTATAGTCAGCACTAAATACATTTTTCAAATAAGGAATCAGCCTTGTAAAAATACAAAGATACTTCATAGAAAATGTGCTTCACATAATATATTGCATTCAATTTTGAAATATCATTTAAATGTCAGAACTGTAAATATATCTTTTACTTGACAATAAATTGCAATAGGGTGCACTTCAAAATGGACATTACTGAATTTGAAGGTGTTTCTTCTCTTCTGGCCTCTCCCTTCTGAAATCATGCTGAGGTTTTAACTAAGAAAGCCAATTATATTGCTTTAAAACATTCCTCTGGTGTGCAAGTGCTCTCCAGGAGAGGGACCACATCATCGTTGGGATTTGAGTGGCACAATTTTATTTCAGGACAGCTTGTGCACTTCAGCAATGACAAACCAGCACTTCAAAGCAAGCAAAGAGCGAGAAAAAGTGACCCAATCCCTTATGTTCAGTGATGTAAGGGTGGGTGTGGGGTTGCTGTTTTGAACCCCTTCTTCAAAATGTGACTTTCCAGAACCAGCTGTTTCAGGCCTAGAGTGGTTGCAGATGTAGGATACGTGGTGATTCAGCCTTGCTGGGTTTGTCTGAAGAGCAGGTGGAGAACAAAATCTGTCTCTCCCAAGCATGCCCTTACCAAGCCACTGGTAAACTGCTTGGTTTTATAATGGGTCCCCTTGGCATCTCAAGGGCTTTGCTTTAAGCTCCTATCACGTTCATGGACAAAAGTAACTACCTTTAAAATCACAGTTGCACTTAAAATGGAGATTATCTAAAATAAGGTTTGTAGGCTGAGACAAACCAATCCTTTCTGAAAAAGAGCCACAAATAATATTACACGTGTTAATTGCAGCCAATCAGTCAGCACTCACTGAGCTGTGCTGCTTATTAAAATGAGGACAAATTATGTAAGTATATATTTTCAAAAAAAAAAAAAAGCCATATCTTTTGATTTAGAAGGGGGGAAAAGCAAATCAGGATTGGCTTCATCCATTTTTCCACAGGCTTTTGATTTTGTTTTTGCTATGGTATTTTAAGGAAAAGTTAATTCTTGCTCCTTACCAGCCACATGGGCCTTTAAAGCTTCATGTAAATGGAAACAAATCCCAGGAAGGGAAGTTACGCTAATACCTGTGGAAGACACAATTCAGGCAGGTGAGCACTCCCAAGCTGTACACATAACCTATATTTGGCCCATGTCACAGAGTGCTGTGCTGTGTCCTGGATGACCTGCTCACTTGCTATTTTTTCCTGTCGGGAATCTGATTAACAGCACCGTGGTGGCCTCGGTTTCCTCCCACAGAGGCCTGACAGCTCAGGTCACACCACACACTAGCAGGTTCCGATGCTCGGCCCCCTCTGAGTCTCTCCAGTTTACCAACGTTATTCTCTGATGAGAAAGAAGTCACAAGATTACAAGGGACCTCATGAGTTTTAGTAGGAGCTGTGCAGGTTGGACTTACCTCACCACTGCTCCCTGCTGCCTTGGGGCACCAGGGGCCATGCTGGGAGAGCAGTGTCCCAAGTACTCACCTGAGGAGATCCGGATTAGAAGGAGAGTGAAGAGTGTGTGCTTTCTTTCCCACTGCCTCTCCCACATAGATGCAAGAGAGAAATGCAGTTGTCTGTCTCAGCCATCACAAAGCAGGACCACACGGATGACTCTGTTTTGCAGACATACAGGACATGTCCCCTACCCACTGAAAAATTGTTGCTGGACTCTATTTGCCAAGATCCACTATCTTCTCCCAGTCCGCATGAGGAAGTGCTGGAGCTGCTAATATGACACAGCTGTGGATGGACAGGTAGCATTTTGGAACTTGTATCTGTCACTCTCATGGCTGCTGGCTCCCAGCAGTTCAATTACCTCAGCCCAAGTATCTCACTTAACAGTTCAACGTTAATGACTGCCACTTCATCCTACACTCATCACAGCTCTTCTACTAGTGGTGTTACAAGACTCAAGTGTCAGCTTCTGTACTGTCCAGCACCCTTCATCCAGGGGACTGCAGGGAAACTGCAAACTGTTCTGAAACTCCACCAACAGGGGGAAACACACACTGAACACCAAATTCCTCTGATTTAGGAAAACAGGGGAATAAAAAAAAGATTGATTCAATCCAGAATGAAGAAATTATTATATTGTGGCAACTTCAAAAAAAGAAGATGCTTTTGCGTTGCAGTCTCTTCCAGTACATCAGTTGCCTGAGATTTTTCTGTTTATTTTTCCCTGATGAAGATTAGGAATATTGCTGACAGGCAAACATAACACTGTCCATATCATTACTAGTTATTGCTGGGATATTTTCATAACACTGACAGCCATAAATTGTGCCAGAAGAAAGAACAGTGTTGTTGATGTATCCAAGGATATGACTAAAGTAAGGCTTTTAGCCAGACCTATGTTATTAAACCCACTAGTCTAGCTGGGAAAAATCAATAAGCTTTCAAGTACATCAGTCCTTCCCCAGGTCCAAAATAGAAGCAGCAGCCTTGAAAAAATAAAAATCAGCTGAGAACAACTGATCTAAAATTTAGTTAGACTTGTATCAATAAGACCACCTGAGAGAAAAGAGATGTACCTGTGATACTGAAGGAGATTCTAAAGGGAAATGAGAAGGCAGATAATTTAGAGTTTGTGGAATAAGTAGGACAGTGAAAGAAAAGGTTAAAAGTTGTCACAGACTCTCTCTCATTTACTGTGTTGACCACCTAAAGAAGTTTAAATAAAGGAAATTCAGACTTTTCCACCTTTGCTCAAGGGTCTTGGCCAGTACTGCACTAGCTAGGAAAAAAATGGTATTTATGAGGCTTGGTGCCTATCCCTGCATCAAGTCTGTCCCTATGATCCAAGCACTGAGATAATGCCAATGCAAAGATATCATCTGAAAGAGCCTGGAGATGACACTTACACTTCCACAACCAGAAATTTTTCTGGTGTCAAGAAATGGAAGCAGTGTATGGACAGATGTGGAAAATTGCACTTTTCCTACCTTTTTAAAATAAAAAACCCCAGTTTTCTGCAGTTTTATCAAGAACAGTGGGATTCAGGGGTTAATAGAAACAACCCTGTATTTCTTCCTGTTATCATAGACTTCATATCTTCCGCTTTTTGCTTTGAGCTTAAGACATTAGTGAATCCAGAAAACTCTGAACTAGTAAAAACTGTTCCAGAAGAATCTATTAAGGCTGATTTCTAACTAAAGTGTATGTCATCCTGTCCCCAGCTGGGAACATCCTGAATTCTCTCCCATCACAAACCACACATAATTCAATAAATCCAACATGGAAATGCCTTCTGCTCCCAGATAGTTTACCTCTCACCATAGTTTCTCATCTTGCTCTTCATCACAGGTTGGCCCATATTTCCAGAAAGACTGGGAAAACATTCTGTGACCCTCAGCTAAACTTCTGGACCTGCAATCAGAGCTGGCTGCCCTCCCATGCTGCTGAAGAGCCTGTGCAGCAACACGTCCTGCAGCCTCTTGCCTACAGGAAGGAAAGGGGATCCCTCCTTTCCCAGGGCCCAGGGCAGGGACCAAGTGCCGTTGCTTCAGTCCCCTCTTGGTGCCCCTCCAGCTGGCACACAGCCTCCCTCCCAAGCCCAGGGGAAGCAGAGCACATGAACCACATCTGGCACAATTCCACTGTTCCTCAGGGAAATCTGCGTTCAGTGCTAAAATAATCACAGCAGCCTAGACTTGTAGGGATATGCAGTCTCCAGAGACACCAAATAGGCCAGTAGCTTCTCAGGGAAAATGCCAGCAAACACTGCAAATACAGAGAGGGAAGTAGCAGTCCCAAGAGAATTACAGGACACAAAAAACAGGACAGAGAGATAATTCAGAATACTTGTATCATTCAAGGTCATGTGTGTCCCTTCTGCACCAAACAGCAAATATGTGCTGCTCCTCTTACAGTCACACCCAGGTCCCTGTTACCGATGAAAAGAGACTGCTTTATCTCAGTTTTTTTTTTCTTCTATTTCAGCTTTCAACTGCATTTTGTGCATAATCACATCCACAGTTCCCTTTGTATGTTTTCTTAGTTTTGTTTGTGTGGATTAGTTTTAGTATTTTTATAATAACTGAGTATAGTTTAGTGATTTGTGTAGCATTTGTGTCATATTTATGTTATAATTTAGTGGCTGTTACAGCAACTGAATTTATTTTTTTTTTAAGAAACCTTCCTGAAACAGCAGCTCTGGTGCTCCTTTAAACTGAAGGATTCTTTGGGTAAAATGCAGCTCAAATGATATAGGCACGCATCTGGATGACTTATTAATAAAACAATCCTCCCTTCAAGGACTAGAAAAGCAAACAGACACTTGTTTATGCTCTGCCTGTGTGCAACTTCAGCTTTATACATTACTAAACTTGAGTAGGATGGATGAAATGCAAGAATCAGATGAAGGCAAGAAGAATCAGCATGGATAAATCAAAGACATTAATATATCTACTAAAGAAGTCCTAAAGCAACTGGTTCTCATGACCCTAAACTCCAAATGGCTTCCACAGGGTCTGGGAGAGGTCTGAAAGCTGTAAGCAACATATGGACAACCAACTGAAGAGAAACACATGGTGGTGCTGATGCTGCAAAGCAACCCTGAAGTTTTAACATGAAAAAGGCACAGAGGAGAAGTGTAGTCTTCCTGGAAATACTAATCCTCAGAGAGGAAGAAAAAGGACAACTTCTTCCCATATCAATGGAAGAATCCACTAGGGACAATTTTAATAGTATAGATGGGAACCTAAAAGTAAACTAGAGGAAAAGCATAAAAGCATGGCCTTCTACAAACAAACATAAATGAGACAGTGACAGCAGAGCAACAACCTGCCAGTCCTGCAACAATGGGAGGGTCTGAACCATGCTGTAGATGACATTTATGCTGGAATTTTGTTTCCATACTGAAATTCATGCTAACTGTTCTCAAAAGAAGTCACTTAAAATATCAGGAACCCAGAGATATTCTGAATTCCCAAGGGTTCTTACTCCACTCTGTAAAATGGAAGCATTGGAAATTAAGATATTCCCCTAAGATGAACCAGATTCCCCAAACACAACCAGAGACTCCTTCTAGTTTTGGAGAAATATTTGGAGACGATATCATTATGCTACTCAACCCCCTCTCACCAGCCATGTTTCACTTCTGTCTAGTCTGTAATGAGCAGAAATACATTCTTCTTCAGAGGCAAGCAAAAATGAGAAACCACTCAGCTCAGGAAAATAGTATTAAACAGATCTGATAAAGCCCTGTGAAAAAATCTTAACTATTGAATAAAAATATCAAGTGTGCTCTGCTCCACAAATGCAGAGGTGCCTACAGTATTTGGTTAGTGCAGGGTACATGCTTTTGACACAGAAATGTCAAATTAAAAAACCCATACAATTTAAATGACAAACTGTTTTAGCAGTTAAGGATTTACTCCGTGTTTGGCATAAACCCTCTGAGGGATCTTCTGATTTTTTATGTCAGACCTGTGACCTTCCTTTGGCTCAGAGACAAAGATGACAATTAAGGCAGACATCAAGACACCTGGAAATATTGTAGGAATTCTGACAGCAGAGACTTAGGGGGGTGAAGTTGTGGTGGCTCAGTCCCAACACAGATATAGCAATAGGGAAGCAGGAAAAAAAGACTCCTTTCTTTCTCAAAGAAAATCTTAGCACCAATAGTTGGAGTTGAGACTAGAAAAAGACACTGGCCTGCTGCTGAAAAGGAGAGGGCCATAAAGTCTGTCTGACATTTGCTGGCCTGCTTCTATCACAATATCACTTGTATTAGCTGACAGCACTCATAATATCTTTTGGCACTCATGCCAGCAATCCCACTAAACAGGTGCAAAGCAGCATCACAATGCACCCACAGGTGTCAGTGCTCCAGATCTGTCTGCTCCTAATATGAGATTGCTTGCCCTTCTAAAATTACAGGAAGAAGTATTTCCTGGAAAAAAGTAGCCTTCAAGAGCACTTTTTTCAGAGTACACAATATTAATTTAAGGCTGGATCCTTTAAAAGGTGGGTTCATATGTAACATGGTTTGCTACTGCTGAAGCAGCCTTGTTTTTCAAGCATCCCAATTATTGCTTTGTCAGCTGCTGTGTCTCTCTTGGTGGCATCAACAAGACAAGCAGCATCAAGCATACTGCAAGCTGCCATGACTTAGGCTGCTATAGGGAAACTGTGCCATTGAGTTTCAATACACCTCTAGGAGAAAAGCCACTCCTGTGACAATAGGCTGGAGCTTCCAGAGCTGCCATCTCTCACTCATACCTAGAAGGTGGAAATAAAACACAAGATGGTGTCAAAAACACTTTCCAGCTGATACTAGGAAGTAAACTAATTATTGTAAACTTGAAAATCCACCATCAGTTAAAATTTTGAGCAGAATTAAGTTTAGATTTACCTTTAGATTTGATTAGAATTCAGTGTACATTCTGCAAAGAACAGTCACTGCAAGTATTCTCTCTATTTACAGATTCTTCAGTTATTCTCTTAAAAAAAAAAAAAAAAAGAAAACAGAACAGTATAAAACCCTCTGTGTTTTCTTCATTCCTAACTGTTTGCTTCTCTTACTTTCTTGCAGAATGGTTCTTTACACCTGTGAAGTACACAATTAAATAGAAACTGTATTAGCACACTGGCAAAACACTCTTCTCTGTGTGTAAACTGTACAGTAACAAAAAGCTGCATAAAAAAAAAAGAACAAACCAAAGCTAATACCTGTCCAATTCATATAAAGCCATTTTCAAGTGATGGCTGTCTTGACCAGCACCAACTAGAAACACAAACCCCACAGTTTCAAAAGGGCAAACCCTAAATTGTGATGGCAGGTTGGGAAGGCAGGCAATAAAAAGAGGCAAATCTTGGGCCTCCAAGAAAAAACTTTAGTGAAAGATAAGCCATGCCCCATCAGTTTTATCTCTCCTGTAGGGAAATTGTACCTAGTCAATTTGACTGATAGAAAATTCCTGTGTGCTTAAGGGATTAACTACTAATTGCAGATACCAATATCTGCCTGTCAGCTTGTGTAATGTCCCTAATGCAGATGTTTTGGCACTGATAGCAAAAAGCACTGACATTAGACTCCATAAGCAGCTAACTTGTAGGATAAAATATGAATCTAAGTTTAAATGTGTAAGCCTATATACTGCTTAGTTTACATAAAGTCAGAAGTGCATTCCACACCAAGACAAATGGGCTGATTTGCAAAGTGTTATGTCTGCTGCTGTACTGGAGCTGGATTTATATAGCTCAAAAGCAAAGCTGAAAATTCAGAGTAAGCATGAGACTTCGGGGTTTCACTGTTAAACTCTGGATATCACCTGACACTCAAAGTAACAAACAAGGTATGTTTCTTTTATTTCCTAGTTACTAGATACCCATTTTGCTGTTAGTGTCATCTGCTTGCAAAAAGACTATTGGAAAATAAAGAGCTGTTCTTATAGATGAACATACTCTTGAGCACTCATGTTGCTTTAAATTTTTAGGTGAGGGCCTGATACGCTTTTAGTGTTGTCAAGGGAAAAGACCAGATGATGAAACTGCTTCCCAGCTTGTCCCCAGCTTGCGCACAGATGATGGTGGTGATGCAGCAGAACTGGCTGGCAGGGGCAGGTTTTTTCCCTAACTAAAGAGTCATAGCTTTTTCTATATGCTCCTCACGCACACTCAGAAGCACTGCATTTACAATACTGGCAGCTCGTGGCTGTAGGTCTTCTCTTTGCAAGAAAAGAAGCTAGACTGTTCTAAATAATGTGACATTTTAAAGAAAGACGACTTGATAAGGGCACATATTTTTATCACTGAACCAGCTGCTTAAAAATGTATGTCAGGTGTCTAAATTAGTTATGACACTGGTTTAAGATCTGATCTTAAGAAAGAAATTAGGTTCTTTAAATTTACCTTCTGAATTTTGAGCCATTTACTACTCATGTTTTCAAGGTTTTGCTCGTAGCCAAATTGTCCATTTCTGAAAGATTCTTACATCACCACAGGACCACAGCAGCTAACTTTGCCACACCTAAGCGATGCTGATGGAGCAGGGTGAGCACACTGACTGTGCTTTACATAAATCACAGAAAGAAACAACGCATACAGTAAAGCTTGGCATTCTGTCTTTCTCTTTATCCTGTAAATTTGTTTCACCTGGGGATTGCTGGCTTAAATGAAATGTCTCTATTCTCTCACAAGTGATCTACCCCACATTAGCAGGATGTCAAAGGAAAATACCAGCTCATGATGTCACAGGGAAAAAAAATGACTGTTCTGGCTCCTGAACAAATGACGTAGGAATGACAATGGAACTGTGTTTATTTAACCTACATAAAATAAGGCTGGGGGTAGATCTGACTACAGTCTTCCACTCTCAAAAAGGAGTTAAGAGTGAAGACAGAGCCAAGTTTCTCAGATGAACACAGGAAAAGAACAAGGCAATGGTCACAAGTTGTAGCAAGATTAATTCTGATAATGGAATAGTACACAGTGAGAGTACTCAAGCACTGGAACAGGTTGTTGTGGCCCTTCATCCTCAGAGACATTCAAAATTTGACTGAACATCTCTCCGACAAAACTGCTTTGGCTTTTGAGCAGAAGGTTGCATCAGACAACCTCCAGGAGTCCCTTCCAACGTGTGCTCTCCATGGTTTTGTGACAGGCACATCACAACTTGTCACACAGCTCACATGCACAGGAGAAGCAGTGACACAGTCAACAGACAGACCTGGTGATTATCACTTAACAAATCACTTACATCAGAGCCTTGGTGCTCAAATTTCCTTTGTAATGCCCAGCTTTTCTCACCACCCTTACGCTTCCACTGTGCAAGGTCTTGCTCAAACCTCCTCTACTGTTCTGCTACGTACTTGTAAAGACTTTGGATTTCTGCTTCTTAGGATTTCTTGGAACTCTCCCAGGAATCACCTGGGAGGGCATTGGGCAGATGGTATCCATTTTCCCTTTAAACCAAAATCAAGGGATGATGGTTGCCACCTGAATGTGATAAATAGGAAAACTTTGGGATGCAATGGTAATGAGAGTCTGCAGCAGACAAAACATAAAACCAGTAAAACCTGCAATTAATCTGAAAACTATTTACTCTCTTGCTGCTTACACCTCACTGTTAGTCCACAAGCATTAACATGTCCTGTTAATCACAAAGTTATTTTCTTAACTTATATTTGCTCTTGAAGTTTGCTGGGTTTATTTCAGACCTGAAGAATAGATGTGGTCATGGGTCAGGTGGCAGCATATTGCTCTGACCCACTGTGAAAACAGAGTATGATACACACAGTCTTCCAGAGGCTACTTTTCCAGCAGTTATCCACCTCTCCAGAGAGACATGTGAGTGCCTTATACATAATAGGACAAGTAAGTTTGGATTTGTCTGCAGGAAGCACTAGGTCGCCTCACTTCCTGGATCTAGAATTTTGCCTTTTTCTCTTCCAGACCTCCCTAAAACCAGCCCAATTTCAGAACATTTCCAAATCCTGGTCTTGAATAGAAGGACTGGGCTTTAGGTCAAGCCTTTCACACTTACCACTATTTGAAATATCATTATACTGGTATTTTCAGCCTCTGGTTGTTTCTTTAATACATTAGATGCAACAAACTCTCCTTATCCCAATCCTCTCTAAGCTTAATTAAAAATGGATTATAATGTGCCGAAAAACGATTCCTACAGTTAAGATCTTCAGAAATACTAACACCTAGCCCCTGAACCTCTAAAATTAATATTTGCCTCTTTGACTATTTTTAGGCTGACCTCTGAAATATGCTTTACTTTTAAAGTCTGTGTCCTGGGGGAATTTTAGCTCTTTGTTTTGTTCTTTTGTTGTTCCCCCCCCCCCAATCTGTCTGTAAACATTAGAGGGAAAAATTTCACCAAGTCTATATTTTGTCTGGTAAGTGTTATTCATGAGACAATTCAAAAGACATGGTCATCAACTGAATTAACAAGTAGACACGCTATTGTTACACTCTGATGTTATTTTCAACCACTGCATGGTAGATCTGATGGGAATCATAAAGAAAGGCTTAAAATGAAAGTCTGGGAATCTGGACACTCTATCCAGAGCAACAGTTTTGCACTTGCTTGTAAATGCTTTTGCTTGAATGAGTCTCTCTTCTAGGCAGTTTTCTAATAGCAGTTTAACTTCTCAGGCTTAATCCGGAAGCTTTATGCCATTTGGATTTTGGTCAGAAAGTTTGCCAAAGAATAGATTCATTATCTGTCTCTCCAAGAGCAAAGATGAACAAACCATTATTTCCTTTGTAACCACTTGTTAGATTTATTAAATTGAACATGTGCTATGCCTTTGTGCTTTTGGAGGAGCTAATTTCTGACCTAGTTGTGGGTTGCTCTAGCCACGGTACTTAAATGGCCTATTTTCCTGTCCTAATTTCCCTTTCTCAATCTACAATGCTCCAGTGCACTAAAAAAACCCCAAATAAATAAAAAGGCCAAATAATCTTGTACATTTTTTCTCCTCTGCAGAGAAATACCTCCAATCCAAACAACACAGACAAGTTTATTCTGTACGCCTGACTTGTCTCTCCATTATGTCTGGCTTGTAACGATCATCATGAAACACCACCACAACACCTTTGTGTCAACCTGTAAAGCAGCAGAGATTCACCCAACAGCTACACCTACCCATGCTATTCCTTACTGCCGGGTGCCAGAAAGGGCTTCTTTAAGGTGGAGGATGGGATGGCACAAGCACAATAGCACTGCTGGGAACTAGTTTTGTTCCAGGAAGCAGGGAGGATATCATGACTGCATGCAAACAACATGGCACAGCCAATTCATTACTAACACGTCAGGAAATAACCGGGGTATATTCACGGGACATTTGTGCTGAATTTAAAAAAAAACAAATCTTGATTGTTACTGCAGATAACATTTAAAGTGTACGTTTTATTGACTCCATATGTTCAGTCATAGGTTACTGACAACTAAGGTGACTAACTGACATGGCTCAATAACTGAAGTGGTTCAGATGACTGAGATGACTCGGATTTCCCTGTTCAATGACACAAGAAATGACAGGACATTGGAAACTCTACATCCATTGAGAGACACGGTTGATGATAACCAGCATTTTACTTCACAGATTTTGTTGACAGATTCTACAGTTGTCATAAAACTTCAGACATACTTAACTGGCCCAGGGGCAGGAACATGGTTTAATGGTCAACTGCAAAGGTAGGATAAGGCCCTTACTTACTCCAAGTTAAGCCAGCTGAAACCCTGTCCCTTTGTACATATACACTATTCACCTCAAGCCTAACATCTAAATATGTCAACTGTACACAATAAATACTACTCATGGAAACAACTGGCTTTTTTTAACCCTCTTTTTCCCCCCCTCATTTTGATGTGCATGAGAGACTTCATACAAACAACAGGGAAAGAAAAATTACTTTGCAAGACAAAGAGTGAAATAAAATACTCAGAGTGCTGTCAACAACTCATTGTAAACCTGGGAAAAATACAGTGATAAAAATCAATTTCTGCAAACAACGTTTCAATCACAGTGTTTCAGACATGCCATAATAGTAGAGAGAAAGAAAGGACGTCACAGTGTCTTAATTTTAAGACAATGTATATACACTTTAGGAGAATTTTGTATATATTTGAGCCTTTACATTTCAAGCTTGTGCCTCAGAAGTGATACCTTAAGACTTCAGATACATAATAAATTACAGAAACCAGCAGCAATCATGGGGTCACAGCCTACAGAAACAGAAAAGATTTGCCTACAAGCTGACTTTGCATTCACATTGTTTCAGCAGAAGGCCCCATGCAGAAAACCTCCTAGAACCAATGCAGCTGATGTGAGTTTACAGGAAAAGGAAGAGTAAACTACCCAAACGGCTTCATTTGAAGCTTTTCTGACTTGTAAGAAGTGTGCCGGCATCAAGCCCCAGTAACTCTGTGTTTTCACTCCCCTTTCCCTTTGCAGGAGCGTTTACTTTTTGTACTGTCTTGTAAGTGCACATCAGCAGCGTTACAAGTGCCCAGTGTACTCTCCTCCCGCTGCAGTTTCCCATGAAAGAAAGACTAATTCACGCTGTTTGTAGCTCCTCCTGTCGCCAGCAGTGCCATTGAAACACACCAAAGAAGGTCAGGAGAACAAAGACCGTGCAAGGAAGCGAAGAATAAGCATAAAAAAAAAAAAGTGAGGGAAGAAAAGGAGAAGGCATATTCTGCTCTGGGTTATGTCTGGAAGCTCTGGATTTGTGTAACAGATGGGAGTGCTGCATTTATCCCCTGCTGAGACAAAGGCTGAGGAGACAAATAATTAGGATCCTCACTTGGACCAGTTATTTAAGTAATCTTAAAAAAAAAATCAAATAAACACTATCTATGTTTTCCCTACAAAAGGGGAAAGGTTTCCTTCCAAGTCCAGGAGACCCTTTCCATAACTAACAAATTGCAATTAGCCATTTAAAAGAATTAAGCCAATTTAGTTCCAGCCAGAATATAAGCTAAGCGCTGAAGCCTGATGTGGAATGGGAGCACAGAGGTACTCCTAACCACTATCAGAAACTACAGCAGTCAGCACAGCAGACTGCTGTATCAGCAAAAGTATTATTCTAAATCCAAATTTGTACCATAACTTGTGAACAAAATTGGAAGGGGGTGGGGGAGGGAGAACTAGATCCCTGCTACATTCATTTGTCATAGCTCTATTTACTTAATTGGAGCCTTTGATTGTTTATACCAGCTGAACTGTGCCCCAGAGTTTATGGTCAGAGGTGGGTAAGAACCAAGTTGCATTAGGCATGGTTAGATGCCTACCTGAACATGAAATAGTAAACATGTGAGAGGTACTTCCCACCTACAATGGGCTGTAGGAGCTGGGTCCCTTAATAAGAAACACCACCATTAATTAAGAAAGTGGAGGTAGATCTTTTAATAATTAACTGTGAAAGAGATCTCCCAAGACTAAGGACAGCGGATGATAATATTGAATAATTCAGCACTATAACCAGAGGAACAATGGTACAGTAACTTTAGATGTGAGCATTTGCAACAAAATCCAACAAAAACATTTGATACACTGATGGCTTCTTGTGTTCAGGAAAGGATGTACATTCAAGATAGCCTTTCCTATTCAGTAGACATCGAACAATTTCTGAAACTGGTTTTTTCAACAAAACTAAAAACAGCTGGTAAAATCGCACTGAACCAAATGACTTTATGCTGGTTTATGCTCTGCCAGACTTGGGCCCAAAAGATCAGAAGCATGGACCAGTAAAGGCAGTAGTTCAAGTCAGTAAATCTACATTCCCAATAGGCCAAATTAGCCACAACATCAAGTCAGTTTAATTATCAAGGGGGAAAAAAAACCCAACGAACCAACAGATTTTTAACTCCTGTCACTTCACAAAAGTCTAGCAGCACGGATAGTGCGTGTCTGTCAAGTTTAGAAACAAACACACATAAAACTTCAGCAGCTGTTGAGCATTCAGATTTAATTTGTGGTCACAAATATTGGAGAATTTTAATTTGTTGCCTGTCTAGCAGCTGAGAGGTAGTTATACACCAGTAAATACAGAGCATTTGCTATTGCATGAGAAAAAAATGTGTGTTATATTTAATTGCAGAAGTCTGGCAAAACATCAAAGAGCATGGAAAAAAGATGTTTAAAATAAAAAAAGAAAAACAAAAGATCTGAATGACAGAGTGGGAAAGACAAAGCTGCTGTTCAACCTCTCTCTGTCTCACTGCTGGCAATGATTATTTGCCTGCTGGGGCTTCCCTTAGCAGATGAAGGCCAGCCAAACTACAGAAAACAAAATGCTTTTGGAATTTCCTCCTTGAACTGTTTTGATGACAAGTTCCTATTAAGAATTGTTGTGAATTCATCAGAAAGTAGACGCAGCTTCCTCTGCTTACTAGGAACTGACCATCTCAACTTCTTCTCTGGCACCAAACTCCAATAAAGTAATACTACTGTACAACGTACCCCTACAGACATCCCGAGGGAGGAACACGTGTCTCCTTGTCTCTTTGTGAATCCCAGCGAAAAAGATAAGAAACTATCTTAGACACTAATCCTGCAACACATGTCCACGCTGAAATAGCTGGCAGTTATTAGATTTATTGTAGCTATTATAAAACATCATTCAGCAGAGCCCAGCCCACGGTGACTGTGGAGACAGGATTTTGGAGGGTTGTAACAAACGGGGACACCACTTGAGCCTATTAAGAACAGCAATAAGAACTAGGTACCGGATATCAGGAAATTACTGATAGAGGGTTTTGTAAAGTGAAATAATTTTAAGTGAAAACAAAGGAAATGTGCAGATGTAAACATGTAATGCGGCACACTGGAAACACGACTTAGTAAAAAAAAATAAATAAAAAACTGTTAAAAATAGAAATAAATGGACAGTGGTAGTGTTACGTTGCTGGTTGGACTTCATGATCTTAAAGGTCTCTCCTAACCCCGATGATTCTCTGATAAGCTGGTAAAATTAACAGCACTCCGAACACTTTCACGGCCTGCACAAGTAAATCCCCGGACGTCTCCTTGGGATTACACACGCCATCGACTGCAGGTACGTGCCGCCCCGGGCGAGCCGCGGGGGAGGAGCCGCCCGCGTCCCGCACAGAGCGGTCCCCCCCGCCGGCCGCGCACGCAGC
>VZRE01004040.1:1287-13802 GCA_013396775.1 Cephalopterus ornatus
CCGCTCCCGCCGGGCGTGCGGGGCACCCGCCAGAGCAGGGGGCGAGCCGGGGGTACTCGAGCGCGCTGACCCTCCGCCTCCCGGCTCTCCCTCTCCCCTCCAATCCCTCCCTAGCCGATCCCTCCCTCAGATCCCGAGGACCCCCAGACCCCTCTGCCCACCGCCCCTACCGGCGCCGCATCACATGACGGGAGGCTCCGCCCGCGCGCCCCGTCAGGCACCGCCTCTTCCCTTCCGGCCCGTCCCGGCTCCCGCCGCTTCCCGCCGCCATGTCGGTGTTCCACGACGAGGTGGAGATCGAGGACTTCGAGTACGACGAGGAGACCGGGACCTACAGCTACCCGTGCCCCTGCGGGGACCGATTCCTGATCACGCGGGTGAGGGGCGGCCGGGCGGGGGCGGGGAGGAGGCCAGCGCCATACTGCCCCTGGGCCGGGCAGGCGGCGGGGCCGTGACCGGTTTCCCGGGGCTTTTGCAGGAGGACCTGGAGAACGGGGAGGACGTGGCCACCTGCCCCAGCTGCTCTCTGATCCTGCGTGTCATTTACGACCAGGTGGGTGCGGGCAGGGCCGCCGGGCGCGGTTCCAAGCCGGGTTCCTCCGGGTCGCTGTTCGCCGCCCCATGCGGGAAGCGCAGGAGCGGCGTTTAAATATCCCTGATTTGGGACTAGCTCTTCTACGTGAGCTTTTGTTTTTCTGGTCTCCTGCTGCCGTGTTTGGGCTTTCAGACGCACGTGGCTGGGTGGGCGTGGGGAGGGACACGGAGAGGACGACCTCAGTGAGGTGAAGAGCTGCCTGTGACTGACTCCAGCAGCCCTGTCGGCAGCCTGGCAGCTTATGGCATTCAGGTTTTTGGAGGCAGATTCATACCAGTTAAAATCACTCTGTTTTCCAGCCTGAGCAGCTAGTGTTTTTTTTTGCTGGAGAGGAGATCCAAAAATAATGTAAATCAACTAAAACCCTCTTGCTGTCTTTAGGAGCAGTTCATGCGTGATGAAGTCGTTGCAGAACCTCTGCCAAACAAGGAGTTGGTTAAGTGCTGATAAATCTATCATGGACTGTTGCTGCTTTAGAGTGAGAAAGTTATGGGGATGGCGACTGTGGAAAGAGACATGGTCCTCCTCCTGGAAGTGCTTGCTGCTGTGGGATACAAGTGCAATAAGTGTCCGTCTTCTTAAAGTGAAGAAGAATTTGCTGGGACATCAAACACATGAATGAGTTTTGTTCCAAAGGGTTATACGTTTAAAAATATATATAAGTTGCTATGTGTGTTCCAGAAGATTTGAGGGTTCTGATCTTAAATTACAGCAAGTCAATATACAGAAGAGGAGTGCAGAGTTTGTGAAATTGTAACATTTAGTTTGGCGGTGGCTTCTTAGCCTGTGGAGCTAAACAGGCTTTGTGTGGGTGAAATGGCATAGAGAGCTGAAATGCTGAGAAACAAAATTTAGGAGGCCACAGGACATGATGCCATACATAATTCACGCAGTGCAGCATCTCCCAGGATGTGGGCTGGTGTACTTCCAGCCCATACTGAATATGGGGAGAAAATAAGAGACCCAGAGCCAGCGTTTACTCAGTGTTGGTAAATTGTCTTTACTGCTGCAGGCACAAGGAAGGTGCAGTTGTCTTTATATCTGCAGTGGGGGCAAACACTTCAGTTGGGGCAGGTTTGTTTCTTAAATTACTTCTAAAGTTGCTTTGAAACAACTTTAGTAGCTGTTACCAATTGACTCTGACATAATAGTGATACACTTTTGTGGGTGTTGTATGAAATGAAACAAAAGGAGTTAAACCTTTTACTCCTGCACAGCTAGTAATGTGCAAGATTGTAATTTACCCATTTTCTCAACAACTTTGTAATTTGACTGTAGCAGCAGATATAAAACGTGCTGCAGTTCTTTGTGCCATTTGTAGTAGTACATTTGCTGAATTTCTCAGCCTTCCTCTGTTAGGTTCTGTCACCTGAATAGGAAATGCATACATTTCACTTAAAAAGGCATTTTTTAGGGTAGGAAAGACTTGGGAGAACATACTCCACATTGATTCCAAGACTACTTCTTGTGTTACAAGCCACTGAAATTAAATAATTTACTTAAAATTATGGTCATTCCTGTGTTTTAGTAGGATTTGACATCTAGGAAGTTAAATTTCAGGAAAAATACTTGTGAAGCATTTATATAGTTAGTTTGCTCTAGGCACTAAAGATCAGCAGGTCTTACTGGATTCTTGCATTTAGCTATTTTTGTCCTTACAACATTCTGTGAATGTTGAAGATGAACATTAGTTACTTCCAAAAAAGGAAAAAAGAATTAAAAAAATAAAAACTACACCTTTCAGTTGGAAGTTTTGAATGCAATAAGCACAACCCAGAGTGTTTCCATGCCTAAACCAGGAGGTGGCACTCACGTTACTTTGATAGCTGTGCTTTTAAGAAAACCAAACAGATGTGGTACTTTGGTTAGCTCTAGCTTATTAAATATTTATTTTGACTATTTAAATAAAGATGTTTAAGACTCCACTAGTGGTTATAAGGGTTTGCTTATTCTGTTTCTTCACCAGCCACAATGATTTCTGCAGGTCTTGAGTTGCTGCTGCTGCTGCTGCTATGGTAATGACACTGGGATTTCTTCAGATAATAAAAATTGTTTCAGTCTATCAGTAGATGCTGTAAAGCAAACTTACAGAAACCCTACTTAAGCCCCTCTTCGAATTTCTACTGCATAAATATCTTCAGGATTTTTCCACAAGTATTTTACATAAAATAGAACTGTCTGAGTTCAAGAAGTGTTTGGACAATGCTGTCAGGCACATGGTGTGATTCTTGGGGTGTCCTGTGCACGGCCAGGAGTTGGACTCAATCATCCTGATGGGTCCCTTCCATCTCAGCATATTCTATGATTCTGTGACTAAAAGGAAGTAGAACAACTTTCAAATGCAAGACCAGGGAATGTAATACATCAAAATAAATGGCCAAGTGTAGCTTCTCTAAAGGTGCATAGATTTTGCAGAAATCATTGACCAGATTTCATTTTATATTGAAGGTCAGGCCCTGTTAAAAAGACCTACGAAACTTGTGTAGAGAATTATTTGTACTCCATATGGTTAAATTCCTACATGGTTGTAAAAAGTGTTTATCAATTGAATTTTACTTGGCAATGTGCCAAGTAAACATGGCACATGACAAGTTTTTAATTGATTCTCTCTAGTGTTTCCTGCTCATCTGAAATACTGGTAATGGCTTTTTTAACAGTAATTTTAGCAAAATTAATTAGTTCATTAAATCAGTTGGGACTGGTTTAAGTTTGTGCTTAAAATTTCTTACCAGGTGTGAATAGGATCCAAGTTGCAGAATGCAATTTATAGGCACAGTAAAATTAATTGATGACATAGTGTATATATCAAAGATTTAACAAAGTACGCATTATGTTTGCTTTTCTGGAGGTTTTTTTGCAGCATAACAACAGTAAGGTGGTGTGGCTGTTATAAAAGGATGTGGCCACATTCCCCACATAAATTGTTTTCAACGCTGTCTCATTACAGCGTCTTGGAGGTCTCAAGACAGTAGTTGCTGTCCCCCCGAAAAAGGAGGCAAAGCAAGAATGGATGTCATGTATCTCTCTTTTTGTTGTCTTTTGAGAATCTGACAGAGATGTTTAAAAATTTGAGATGTTTTTTGCTTTGCCTTCTGCTGTGCAGAGAGGAGCTCTAGCATGAGTTCATTCTTCATGAGAGTTCAGTGTTGCTAAAGCCAAAGAACTGCCCACTTCTGTCTTTTGTTAACTTGTAAGAAGCTTTTGACTCCAGTGATTGCACTCATCTTTTAAAATATTCTTTCATACTGTATAATTGCAGAACACCAGTCAGGACAGTGTGAGTAATCCATCAGAAATGTCCCCTGTCAGGAATTCGGTCACAAGGTTTCCTCACAGCTCCACGGGCTTTGGCCTCTCATGCATTACTTGTGTATTACATGATCTTTGAAACCAGTGGCTCACTTTTCTTCTGAAAAGGCAATTGTGTAGGGCACAAAAGTCTTTTGTTTGCTGTTTGTATCTGACAAGCAGATTGATTGATTATGTGTTTGATTAGGTCCTTGGCTCTGCACGGTGGAGTCCAGTGCAGTGCAAACAGCATCACGGGAATTTTAATGGAGTAATTCATACCTCCTAGAGATCAGAGAGGGTGGAACAACTTACGCTCAATTTCAGATGTTCGAGCTCTGAAATTGCTCACACTGTTAAACGCCTCCGAACTCCTGTGTAATACTGAAAACAAGCAACACACTCCGTTGCCACAGTTTTATGGGAAGAAATGGAAGAAAATTTGCTCTTCATTAAACTAAAGAGGCTTGGCTTCTCTGAGCTGTCAGATTCTTGTTTGCATTTCAAAGAAACTCACTGAGAAGGTCACATACTTTTGGCTGATTGTGCTTATGTATCAGTGGCGTACATGATTAGCTTTAAATAGTTGCTCTAGAAGTCTGTGACACAGACCCTGGACCTGGTCATTAGGCCACTAATTTTGCTGTTGCACTTGTTTCATTGTCTATATGTTGGGGAAATCGTAATGCCCTAGAGGACCCTTATGTAAATACCTTGACATTTCTTCCTTCCATCATGATTTTTAATTTTGATTCTCAGCACCAGTCAGAAAAAAAAATGTTCCTTTCAGAACATCAGTTAACTGAAGATCATTACATGGATTACCAAGTCTGTCTACCAAGAAGCACATACTGAATAATTTCAAGTAAATAGGCAAAATTTCAATTAAGAAAGTGAACTGACAACTTGATATTGTCACTAAGACAAGCAGTTTCTGCATATTCCATTTCCATCTCCTCTATTCCAAATTAGTGCTCAGATCAGGCTAACTGTAGGGATAGGTGTTTGTTACAGTGAAAACTTCTTGAAATCTCTTTACAAATAATATGATTTACCTACGTATTTAGTGCACTAATTAATGTTTGCCATGAATTTTCTCCTAGCACAGTTCCATGTGGTTTGCTTTGAATCTACTTCATGGTAACTTAAAATGCTAATTTCTTAATGTCTCTCCATAGTAGCCATGGCATGGAGGAGACAGGGAGGATCCAAAGGATCCTGTGAAGATGCTGGGGTCATCAGCCCGGAAACTGGTCAAATCTGTTGAGTGACAGAGGCAACAACTGATAGAAGTTGTGCCAAGCTGGGAAACAGTTGTCCCAGTGTCACCTGTGGTCAAGGAGGAAGTGGGTCAAAAGAGGCTAACCAAAAGGGTAAAACTTTAAGCAACCTGTCATCACTCCTTCCCACCCCTTCCTGTCACCATTTCAATCTGTTTGCATACCATGTCATCTCTCTAAAGTTCTTGGCAGCTCACCAGCCTAGCACAGGCCTCCTGTCACATGGAAAATCATTGCCATGGCATTTACCCTGTCACTGAGCACAGCCAGCCAGGAGAAGCTCGCTCCAAAGGCAAGGTGGTGTGTGAAGGTCAGAGCAGAGCTGCCCTGTCCAGGGGTCATCATCTTTTATTTTTAAGTCAAAACCAAGGTCCTTATCTTGTTGTTTGAATGCTGAAGCTGTGGCGTTAGGGAAAGATCCAATTATCACAAGACTCAAGGTAAAATCATCAGGAGCTGGCAATACACTGATTCCATAAGTCACTTCTTCAGTGCTGCCTTCGGGCCCTTTGTGCTCCATGGCAAATGGTTTTACCTTGGTCTCAGTTGTTCTTTTGGACGAGCTGGAGGACAACTTTTTGAGACATTCATTTCTTCAAGTAAAAGATTCCCATCCACCAGAACACTAAATATCTGCGATGATCTTTTTGTAGGTAGTCCTGTGGTGTTAACACAAAATATGAATTTCTGATATAATTTTAGGAAGAATGACTATTACATTGAAAGAGATACTGCTTAACAGTTTTTATTTCTGCGTGTTTGATCATAGGGCTGTTGCTGATTGTTTCCATGAAAATTGTGTACCTATGCAATGCAATACCATCTTAAGATATTTATTTTTAGACGGTAGTGAGACTGCAACACAAATTTGTCATTTTTATCACTCTATAACAGAGACTAGAACTGATGTTATAGCTTGTAACAGATTTTAAGATTAATATTTCTTTTAATTAAATATAGAAAACAGTAGATAAAATATGAACCCTACATTATCCTACCTTTTCTCTCATTTTGGTAGAACATATTTGACTTCCTATATTATGCAGAGGCTTCTGTGACCCCCAGTGCACTGCACAGGTGTTCCCATGCTGATGGATTCTGGCGTACATCCCTTAGCTAGAACCAGACTTTGAATTTAGGTATGTAAAAAGTCCAGAGGCAGAGATACAGACAAACCACTTGTCAGAGGGCCATTTCAGAGCCAGTAGCAGAAGTTTCTGTCCTGGAGGCTGAACTGAACTGTGGCAGCAAAACAGGTAAGTCCATCAGAGCAGATCTGGCTGTCCCAGGGCAGACCAAGGATCTCCTTGGTCCCATCCTATCCCCAGCACTGCCCAGAAGATAATGAAGAGTCTAATAATGACCATGGCAAGCATTTGGGGGCACTTCTCTGGAACACCCTCCCACACAAGTTGTAGACTTCTTGAGACTGATGCGTTTGTATTTAATACCATAAATAAATAAATACTACCATGAATTTGTCTAATCACTTTTTGAATCCACATCTCAAAATCCACTGCATCCCCTGGAAAGGAATTACCCAAGTTAAGTGTGCCTTGTGAAGAGACATATCTCTTTTTGTTTGTTTTGAACCCATTGCCCTGTAGTTCATTTGAAGATGCCTTTTATATAGGAAAAGACAGTTTTGTGCTCTCACCTCTAGGCTACTGATGACTAAAGATCTTTTTTTTCTTCTTCCAGCCTCTGAAGTCCTGGTCAAGTCAGGCACATTCCACACAGGAGCTGCTCCGTACCTGCAGTTGTCACTGTTGCCCTCTCTGAACCTTGCCCAGCTTTCCTACACTCTTTTTGAGAGGGAGATAAGAACTGTGCACGGTTCTAGGCACAGGTGCATCACACACACTGGCATAGAGATATTTGTTCTCTATTCTCCTCTCCATTTTCCAAAAATTCTTAACATACAGTGTGCTTTTTAACACTTGCTGAGCACTAGGCTGACATCATCTTAAAACATTTGTTTAATGAAGGGAATAACTTTTGAGAATCTAAGCCTGGTTTATCTCCACTTCTCTCGTCATTTAGCTGGCTTTATTTGTTTAGTTTTGTAATTTGTTACTTCCCTTCCATGTTAATTAGCCACATTGCACTTCTTACATGGCTTCATCTCTTTCTTCAAAGCCGCATCTGTGTGCGTCTTGTATTTCCTTGTCTTTGCTACAGTGGCTTTCCTGATGGGTGTCTGACTTTTCCAGGCAGAGAAGCCTTTTATTGGAGTTGGTGGACTGTTTCAATGTGGGATTTCTTTTAATTTTGAATACACTGTATTTACTTTTCTAAGAATACATTGTATTTACTTTTGTAAAAGAAGCAGGAATACTGCCCAAGATGCACAAATAAAATAGAGTCCTTTTTGAAAGAGCAAAGTATATTTTCTTTCATGCAAACCTACTATTTACTTGTAACTTTATTTTCTAATATTAGCCCTAGGGGGAGGAAGTCTTAGCCTGAATAAATAATGAGTGGTAAATGTGATAGGCTGAAGAATTCTTGCTTTTCCTTGTGAAGAAGGGGTTAATTATAACTCACAGTCTCTCTCCTCTTGCAGAACTACTCAAGATAAAGCTATTTCTTGGAAGAATACCCTTAGGAAGTTAGTGACCTAGAATGAGCTTGGCATAGAAGTGCCTTTTAGCCTTAACTGTGATATTTGCTGCTGCGATCTCCTAGACAAATGGGTTTTGACAGGCTTCAAAAACAGCCTGAAGTCTGAGCCTACGAGCTTTCCTTGGGCACATAAAAGCTGTGGAGTCAGTTTGTCTTGAGACAAACATTAAAATTCCCAAACCCGAGGATGGTGCACAGTGGGGCAGTTACCAGTCCTACCCCTCGTAAGACTGTGAAAAGGACATGGCAAGCAGCGAAACGGCTCCCTGCCAGGGACAGTTCATGAAGTTCAAGCACTGCTTTGAACAGGGACCAAGACTGTATTTTTAATATCCCTTGACATAAGGCCCAGGGGAGAGCTGGTGATGGCACACCAAGCTGGCAGCCTGCCTTGAGCATCAGAATACGCTTCTGTGGCCCCTACACCTCTGCCGCAAGCTGCTGAGCAATCTAGAGATGGGACTTTGCTGTGGAAGGAAGGGGGAACAGCAGAGAGGGCTGGTACCTAAGCCTTTCCCGTGCGGATTTCCCCACTATGTACACTAAGCCCACGGTAGCGGGGCAGCCTGGAGGGCTGCACTGCTTCAGGGCCCACCTCCTCCTGCTTAGGAGAGGAAGGATTTTCCTCCCACCCCAACTATTTTTTCAGGCACTAACCTCAGAATTTATTGCTCGCTCAGTAAACGTAGCAAGCCTAGCAGTCAGGGCTGCATGGTTGTCTCCTGTGCATACACAAGTGAGGAGCGGTGTACAAGAAGGCATATACTGGAAAAATTTAATCTGGCCCCTACAAAACACTCTGATCCTTGCAAATCTTTTTTTTTTCTTTTGTTTTGTTTTGGTTTGGTTTTTGTTTTCCTTGATACTTTTTTCAAGTCCGGAGTTTTTATAACTGAAGGAGAATTCAAATAAATCAGCAACTGGAGAAAATGCCAAACAACCACAGTCAAAATTGCCCAGTATTTTAAACTAATAGACCCCTTTCTCAAGATATTATGCCTAACAGGATTTGATTGCACTTTCTCAGCCAGAGAATTTCTGTCAGTACCTCTGCCAAATGCACGGTCTCACGGAGGGAGGATTTGATAGAGATCCAGGTTAGGTCAGCCTCTTCATTCAGAGACAGTGACTGCCAGCCCCACACAGGCTGCAGTGAGGCCACCCAAATGTTGAGTTTCCACTGAGGAAGGCCAAGTTCCCCACACTCGTTTTTTATTTTTGCAACTGTAGCAGGGCTGTGTCCTTGGGTTCTTTCCATGCCAAATAAAGCGTCTGCACATTTTGTCTAGTTCGTTATTGTACTGTTGAGGCATTTTATACCAGGAGCACCTGCAAAAATAGAGATCTGAAGAAACAGATTAATTTCTGACAGGTTAATCAACTCAAGGAGTAAGAAATTATTGTGCTAGATCTGTAAACACATTTGCAGCTTGCCTTGCAAGGGCAGCTTGTGAAGATTAAACTGGCTGGCAATATTCTGAGCCCTAGGCACAGAGCACTCTGTGAGACACGGCTAACATAAAATGCTCCAAGGCGGATCCTGCCATCCAGCACAGCCACGTAAATCTGGAGTAACACAGGCAGCTTTGAGGATGTTACTTCATATCCACTTCACCCAACAGAAGGGCAGAATTTGAATGAATTATCCATGAACAGGGAATAAAGGACATGTCCAGTAAATAATACATTTCTGGGTTTTCTGCCCTCCCTGATTCTCTCTCATAAATGTTTCAGCCTCAGTCTGGTTGCCGCTTCACTGTGTCAGCCAAAGAAACAGACTGAGCAGGTGCATTTTGGTGTCCTTCACATCTGAGGCTGTTACGGCTCAGGGTGCGGCAGACATACAGGAGAAAACCTAATTTCTAAGAGTGTGACATTGTCCTTACCAGATCCTTCTTTGAAATGCCCAAACACACGTTCTGTGACTGCTCTTGGTCAGATACAGCTCCGATTTTGTTTATTTTTTATCTCTTGCTGAACTGAAAAATAGGTAGGGGAAGCGATTATAAATTCGTAAAAATCGGTTTGGTCCTAGAGTGTCAATTGAAGCATTTCGGCTTTTATGGAATGATTCATTTCATTCTGAAGAAGTCAGTATGAAGTCTCACAGTATTTCTCACCCTGCACAATGCCACCACACAGGCTGGCACTTGACACCAACTTGTGAGTAGTTTTTGTTCCTCCAACGCTTAATTTTTCAGGGGATGTTTATTCAGTAAGCAATGAGTCAAATTTATCTTTTTTTTTTTTCTTTAACATTACTGCTGGAGCCTTTCTATTCACTTCCTTTATTCACCAGCTGCACAATCTCTATAACAATACCTTCCAGAGGTAAGATGCCTGATTAGAACCAGCCTCTATCGCCATAACTTGCTGCATGAGGTCAGGCTGTTGTCCTCACCATTGGATGCATGCAGACACACCCCTACTGTGTTACAGATGCTCTTGGTGCTCCTGACCAGCAGTCCAACACGAACTTGGGAGCAAAATGCCTTAGTGAGATTTGAAGAGCTACATGCACGACTGGAGACACAAAGACTGTTAAGAAACAGCCTTTTCAGAAAATCTGAAACTACTCAGTTTTAATTTCAACTTTCTTGCTGAGCTGACCATTGTATTTTAAGCCTGTCAAATGCATTTTATCAATGTGAAATACTGTTTATTTTTGCTCATTTTTGCACTTCCCAGATCTTTACTGAGCAGACTCTTTCCAGCATTTCCCCCCCGATGTAGCTTATTGTAATTCATTGCTCACGACTGCCAAGAAATGACAATTCCAAAATACAGTTATTTTGCTCCTAGAAATTCGATCAATTTTCATTATAGCCAGTCCAGCAGAAAGCAACTAGAAAACTAAGTGAGATGAGCCTCTTAAATAGGGCAAAGATGAAACCTCAGTTATAGATTTGTGCATATTTCTGACATGTCCAGCCAAAAAAGAGAAGTCCTTGTCTCAGTAGAACAAATGACCACCTGCACATTCTCACTGTCTGAGAAATTAGTTCCTCCATCTTGTCAGCTCTGCTCTTATTTGCTCTCCTTGTTCTCCATTACGATTGTCTTTCTATTGCCAAAACCAAGAAAAAAAGGATACAGCTCTCTTAAGTTCTTGCTGGAGGTAGATTTTGTCTTCGTGTAGGGGTTTTATTCAATTTACTATTTATTTTGCAGGTATGTTTCAAACATTTTTAATAATAGACTTACACTGATGAGACCTAGTAAAGGAGCAGGTATAAATCGCTCTTACCATTTTTGCAGCTTAATATTCTTCTCAGTTCAGAGGGAGAAATCACTGGCCTGGCAAAACTAGATCCACCAAGGGTGGGGGATTTTAATGATACTGGCACAGCTGGAATGATCTGGCTAAGGGGTGCAGACAAAAAATAATAGTTTTTTTGTTGTCAAGGGTCAAAATGGGAATTATCTGGAGGGACATTCCATGATCTGCAATACATTTCCAATGTTCATTAGTATTCCGATTGAGAAGCAGAAAGTTAGGGGCTATATCTGTCATCTACAGAGTCACTTTGAAACCCCATAATGAAATATCAATCAGTGGGGATAGCTTTTTGCTAAAAAGATTACTGACAGGCATAAAATAACAATCACCACTAGCCATAAATGTATTTTATGTCTTGGGTGTTTTCCTGGCAGGCTATAGTCTTTCATTAATTTAGGCAGTAGATTTGGATAACTTGTGTTCAGAAGAACAGTAGAATGTTTTTTGGGGTGCTGGAGGGGAGGAAGTGGAGCTTATTTTTTAAATCAGTGTACCATAATTTTCCTTGGTTAACACAATAGCATAATTCCCTCCACAAATGGAGTGGTCCATTTCAGTTTATTCTTTTTGCAATATGCTGTACATAAAGAGGAAGGAGATGAGATAACTCTTCCTGGAGAAAATCCAGAATATTAATTAAAGAAATGGCATTTTGGCATTCATTCCTTACTTCCTGGAGTTCATGCCCATACTGGTATTTCATGTCTTGCTTTCATGTTAAGAGCTTTCCAAGATGACCTTCTCTACAAACGCTTTTTTTTTCTGCCTCTAGAGTTCCTAAAAACAAAAAGAGACACAACATACCCATTTATTCGGCACTAGAGCAGTCACACAAAGTGGACCTGAGTGTCAGGTCACTGAAACCCCCAGAGAGTTGGGTAACAGAATGGGTTAGTGCTAGGCAGACTGGAGGAATGGCATCAGGCTTAGACTCAAAAGATTAGAAGTCACATTCCTCTACCTTGGCAGACTGTATGTAAAGACAGAGGGCTTGAAAAACATTAAGCTTCTCAAATTCACAAGGTCAGATTAAGAACTGGAGTCTTTCAGATAGCATATCCATATACATCTCTGCTTTAAAGCTTCTTGCTTTCTGATTCATGTTTTCATGCTTTTCATCTATCACATTTCAAAGTAAAAATGAAGGATGTTTGGAAGTGGACAGTCTTGTGTAAGCCATTTATGCCAATAGCTGTGAATTTAACTAAATCACCACAATATCAAAATGAACCACATAAAGTCTGACACTTTGCTTCAGAGGCCTAGGACTGAGAATAAAGATTATACTTTTTTAAATCAACTCACAACTTTCAAAACCCTTTCTGCAATTAATTACTCCTAAATGCAGCAACATCTGCTGGTAAAAGAAGTGGCACAGCTTTTAATTCCAATCAGAAATTCCTGACTATTTTATCTACTTGGTTTAATTCTGTTGCTGAGGTGGACA